>JAESVK010001225.1:74360-180870 GCA_017140935.1 Hamamelis virginiana
TTGAGAGGGTCGTTTTGGTTGTGAGAGAGAGAGAGAGAGAGAGAGAGAGAGAGAGAGAGTGTCTCGGGGTTCAGCAAGATTAGAGAAAAAACAAAAAAAAACAAAAAACGAGAGGCACTTCTTAAATTTTATGTAAATCTAAATCCATGAATTCTCATTGGGGGTCACAACATGCTCATCCCATCAACATCTGAAATTTCAAATTTCCAACCTAACCCACTAACTTAATCAAGATGTATAAATCATCAAATTCCAATATGCCGTCATCCAAAGTATGGTTGAATTACCTCATCATTTATCATTTATTTTAACTGTAATTTTATACACTCGGGCGACTTATCACACATTTTTATATTAATTAATTATAACTCGATCTACTAATGAAGACTTATCACACACTTATATAATTATATTAATTACAAAGTGTTTTTTTTAGAGAGAGAATAGATTTTCTAGTTGTGGGTTATTTTAGTTTATTTTCTTACTTTTTCACTTTTATATTTTAAGGTATGAACTATGAAGTTCATGATCTTCTCCTTCATTCAATTAATATGTAAATAGGTCAAAGTCATCATTTTTTTTTTCTTATCAATTGATGTGACAATTCGTGCCTACAGATTAAGTTGATGCAGTATTAACACAGGAAAAAAATAAAAATTATGGTACATTTATTATCAACACTTTCTGTTTTTCAACAGCATATGATATCCTAAATTTAATCTATCTGAGATTTGTGTTTAGATTAGTTTGTAGAGATGGGCAAAATAATCCACAAGTCCTAATCATTATATAATTAAAATGTCAAAATTCAATTTTAGTACCTCCACTTCATGCGCAATAATATCATCCTATAATCACGGATAAGTTCGTTGTCTGCATTGCACGATTGTAATTAGGGCCGGCAAAATTAGCCAATAATCATTTACTCACCCAAACCTAGCTATTTAATATTAATGGGTATGGGTTGGTATATTTTAATAAATGGGTATAATTGGGCCACCAAATTAAACTCATTTATAAGTGTGTTGGATATGGGTAACCCGTGGGTATTCAATAGGTACCTAACTAATTAAACTCCTACATACATGATGTTGGCCGGTCTGCTCTCACATTAACAAGGCGTGCAATGGCTTTCTTAATGGTAAGCCTGAATGCATGTATCAGTAGACGGCAGTAGACGACACTTGAGCTAGTTTACAAAACTAAACTGAAAGTGTGTGTACGCGCGCGTGTATATATATATATATAGGAATTATATTATAAGGTTTAACTTATTCAAAGTAAGGTGATTTGCCAAGAACCAATTGTAATCGAGATTTTGAAAAACTCACTGTTAGATTAGATAGACCTCATTCATATGTGAATGTATTTATGGCTGATAGAAAGATCTTAGGCATGTGGCAAGACATTGGCGCCCAGACTTTAAAAGACCCTTCCAAACAATGACTTTGGAACGTATTTATGGCTGATAGAAAGATCTTAGGCATGTGGTAAGACATTGGTGCCCAGACTTTAAGAGACCCTTCCAAACAATGACTTTGGAACAAGGTGTGAATTGCAAGAATCCAATGTCTTTCATAAATTATCATCCCTCTAACTAATGGGCTTAGACTACTAACACCTGTAGGCCCAACCCAAAACTCACTTGCTCTATAAAATGCATTGAGAGGGAGGGTATTGGAAGTTGTAGAGGCCAGAGGGTTGTGAAGGGGAGAGAGAGAGAGAGAGAGAGAGAGAGAGAGAGAGATGGAAGGTGTGAAGGGAAGTAGTTCATGGGCCTTGATGCTATTGATGGGCCTTGCACTGGTGGTGGCTCTAGGTGAGGTTAGAATGGTGCATGCGGCAGAGTTGAGCCCCAGTCAGTGCAAGGAGGAGAGGCGGCTAGGCGTCAATGCATGCAAGCCAGTCGTGTTCGGCAAGCCTGCATCGCCGGCGTGTTGCCAACAGGTTAGGGTTGGCCATGCCGAGTGTTATTGTCCCTTCGTCACGCCCAAGATTGCTGCCCTCCTCAATGTCAACCGGGCCATAAAGATCCTCCAAGACTGTGGAAGGAAGGTACCTCGTCACTTCAAGTGTGGCAGTAAGAGCTCTCACCATATCATATTTTAATCATGTATTTGTGTCCGTGCAATATATATCATGTCTTAATTGTTTAAGTTTCTTCTCTTGCAGGTCTAAATTTTCCTTGAAGATGTTCCGAGCTTGCATGTTTGTGTCGCTACCTCTGTACGTTCCTTACAAAAATGTTCATCTACTTTTAGCTTAGCCACTGTGCGAGCCTATTATGTAACTTGATGACTTGATTTTGTGTGTGAGAGAGAGAGAGCTAGACACAGAAAGTCAATAAATGTGTACTTTGTTAAGAATAATAAAATAATAACTTATGGGTAATTAGTACTTAAATAAGGTACTACGTAAATAATGTTCCATACAACTATCTTTATTCACGAAAAATGATGAAAGTTGCTCTCTTTTTTTCTCTCTTCATTTTCTTTCTTAAGAAATTTTGAATTTTTTTTTTCTCTCATACTTTTCTAGGATCCAAACAAAAACAGATAGAAGTGTTCATTGGGATCATTAATTTTAATTAAGTTGGTGATAAGAAGCAGAAATCCTTTGTGATGTTGCAGAGAGAGAGAGAGAGAGAGAGAGAGAGAGAGAGAGAGACTGTATGTTCACAGGGTTCTAAGAGAGAGTCTTAAGTCAAAGCAAGGAACATTCATTTTTAGCCCTCAAAGGGGAAAAATGAAGAGTACAGAATCCACCAAAATCCATTCCCGGCCACCTAATGGGAAGTTCAACCCTTGATTGAGCACCAATATTTCCTCATTAAGCACTAACTAAAATCTTCCATTAATTCATTAGCGCATACATTTGTTGTATTTAAAGTCCCATCTCCTCTTCAAAAGACATGTCCTTTTGAGGCGTAAGTTTGGGCTTTGATCTTCTATACTCATTATTGGGAGTCTATGACGGGCGCGTATATATACTTTCTATCACCCAGTTACCAGTTACCATTAATTAATTGAGAGTTCTATTCGTAAATTAATAGTTTTAGGTATTTTCAGATTGGAAGATGATTCAATATGGAAGGAGTAGAAATTTAAATATAAATATTTATTAAAAGGTGGGATTTTCAAGGTGGACTTTTGCAAGAGAGTCAGGAAGCAATACATAAAAAATGGGACAAGAGATCTCCACTCTCAAAATAAGTGGGTGAAGTAGCACTTTTCTTTCTGAAGGACCAGAAGAAGAACATATATGTTTGGCCTACTTCCCGGGATGAGCCCAAGACAAGGCCATTTAAAGGAAGCCAGTGTCGGTCTTTCTAAAACTGGATCTTGAAAGGGAGAGCTGGATACATTTTTAATTTTTGATATTTACAAACTGGATGCTCTCAAGATCGAAACATAGGCATTTGTGATTGAAAATCAAAGACTTCTATTTTTTATTAAAAAAAAAAAGTTGGTTGTTCTTTAAACCAAATGAAATCATAAAAATTTAAATAAAATAATGAAGTTAATGGTGTACACTAATTGGCCAACCCCCCAAAAAAAAAAAAAAAAAAAGTACACGTATTTGTTGACAAGTAATAACAAGTTTCTAAGAAGGAAAAAGTACACGTTATATGGAAATTTTATTAAATCTCATTAAAAGGCAATTTTCTTCTTTGTGTGTAGTTTTCAATTGTTGTGTGTTGGATCAAGTTTCTAAGAAGGAAAATGCTTAGGGCCTGTTTACTTCGCAAAAATTTTTACAAATTTCATTTTCATTTTCAATAAAAACATAAAACGGCCCAAAAAACGCGTTTACTTGTAAAAAATGAAAACTGTTTTCAAGAAAATGAATTTAGTTTTTAAGAAAATGTGAAAACATCAAAAAGACGTTTTTTGTATTTTCACAAAAATTGAAAACAGGGATTATATCGTGGCAATGCTTATAAACATGGAAAAAAAATATGTAGACCAACTGTAAAACCAAAAAATGAAAATAATAAAACATATAGAGATAATATATAGTTTTAGTAAATACATTTACACTATTTTTAGATTTTGAAAACAGTTTTCATTTTTGCAAAGTAAACGCATTCTCTAAATTTTGAAAATTGAAAATGAAAATCATTTTTTAAAAATTTTCATAGAAAATGAAAACTGTGAAAATTTTCATGAAGTAAACAACCCCTTATTGTCCCGTTTCATTTTCCGTACAATTTTTTCCATCAATGACATGGCAGGATCTTCACCATCCAAGCCATCTGTTAACAAATTTCATTTTTTCTTTTTTTAATTCAAACCAACCTCCAAACCTCCCCACCTCGCGCTCATCTTTTTCCTCTCTCCCCCCACCTCCAAACCTCCCTCTCAACCATCACCCTCATTTGCATAGACATCTCTTTCCCTCTTCCACCCAAATCCTCCATTCTCTCTCATTTCCAAGTCTCCTATTCAACCACAACAAAACTGCCTTTATTGTTACCAACGCCACAGGTCCAATTGGAACATTCTGATCAGTGGCAGCAAGAAATCGCTAGTAATTGCAAAATCATTGGCGGTAGCAAGAGATCCCGACCGATGACAAGAGTCTCCCGTTAAATCTACCGCCGCTACTGTTGCTTCTTTTTAGAATCTACTGCCGCTGGTGTTGCTGGTTCTTTTTCTTCTTTTAAACACAGGGAAAGTTATAAGAGCATCCACATCAATGTAGTCAAAAAAATTTAGACAAAGCTAAATTTTGGCTACAAAAAGTGGTTTTTGCTATTTGACTTTTAGCTAAATTTTATTTGCCACAGTAGTGTAGCTAAAATTTTTTTGCTAAACCCTTTTATTCCACAAATTTGTTAAGGGTTTGATAATCAATTTTTTTTGCTAAATCCTTTTATTCCACATAACTAAATTTCTGTGATGTGATTCCAACGGTCATATATGGAGGGTAAAAGGAGTTTTTGCCACAAATTTGCAGAATCAGTTTGTTTTTACTGATGAATAGTGAGCAGCAAAAAGAAGCCATTTTTAGCTCGCCACTGTTCATAGAGTAATTTTTTATTTCTTTAGCTAGACTGCTGCAGTCGATTTTTAGCAAAAAAAATGTGATTTTTTGCTTTGGCTGTTGGGATAGCTACACTGCTGTGGATGCTCTAATAATAATAATAATAATAATAAAAGGGGAACAAAAAACACAGTGAAAATAAAAAAAATAAAAAAAAAAACACAGGAAATTTTTTTTTTTTTCGTAAAAGTGAAAAAAAAACAAAAACATAGTGAAAAAAAAAATAGTGCAAAAAAAGGGGGGGAATTGGGACGGGACTTGTAGCACGGCTCTAGATAGAAAGTAATCCTCCTCAAATGCATTTTTGATACCAAAACGTAAATTCCTAAAAAAAACCCAGGAAAATTACCTTAAAATATCACAAAATTTCCCCTCAACTTTATTTTATTAATGGAAACTAGATCGAGGATAAAGGTATCGTGGAAAAGAAATGAAAATTCGAAACCTTATGTATTTTTATCCTAAATAAAGAAAATGCCCAATTGAGTTATTTCTTGTACAATTGTTTGGTTAATTTAGGTAACTCACCGTCTTCAAGAGACTTTTCTAAGAGGAGGAAGTTTAGGTGAAACTTGACTCCATTAGCTGCAAAAGTTGGGAGGTTGGGCGGACCTCACGGCTGGATTAAGTAGTAGGGTTTGGGCACAAAAAACTTAAAAGAAAACACAACAGATGATGTCGACACGTAATTTTCATTTCTTTTTTCTAATTGTATCGGCAACCAAGAAGAAAATAATACTTTTAATTTTTTTTAAGTTTTACTTTGGAAGAAATTATTTTTGTACTATCAATATTTTTAAAAAATATATATATATATATATATTTCAAAAAATTCATTATACTTATGAGTTACACAGCAGAAGATAGTTCTGTCATTTTTCTTAAATCCTCCATACTCTAATAAAGGTGAGACTCTGGTACAAGCCTTAAAATTTTACCGATTAGATTAGCTTGCACCTTCTTATTTTCTGAAATCAGAGACTAAAAATTACTCCAATACAAATTTTTTTTTTTTTTTTTTTTGGCCCGGAATCAAAAAAAAGGGCATAGTATTATAGTATTACCGCATAAAATATCCGTGGCATTACCATCAAGCGACGTCGTGACCATAAACAATGGATTTAAACGATGTCGCTTTGAAATTGTCCTCTCCCCGCTATGCTCACGCACCGGACGTAGAAAACTCCAAAAGCATTAGGATCAGCGTTTTCTTCTGTACACACATGCACCAAGTCTTTGATCCACCTGCTCCATTTGAGTATGACTACCACTACGTACAATCTCTGCACCATTAATTATACATGTATAACTCAAATTTATATCCAACTCTTTTTGTTCTGTTTCAACAGTCAACGCCCTCCATTTCTCCAACTCCAAATCTCACCTCACAATCCAAATCACCCAACATCATTTCTGGGTTCTTTTCTTCCATCCTCAATCTCAAATGGGTCGGAAGCAAAACGAGTCCGAACCCAGCCGTTTTGTCTCTCTGATTCTCCTCTGTACGGGTCTAATCTCCTGTGCTCTGGTCTACACATTCCTCTCAGCACTGCTTAGACCCAATTCCACCTCTTCTGTTTCATTATCAATGGTTGAGACTTTGCCGTTGGTTGAAGATGGTGATGGTGGTGGTGAGGAGAGTGGTGCGTGTTGTAGAGGGATCGAGAATTTGGAGCTTTGGGGTGCTGCTGTGAAGTGGGGTTCTGAGTTTAAGTTCAATTCTTCGGAAGAGTGTTGTAAGGCTTGTAAATGGATGTGTAAGGGGGGTGATGGGCCGTGTTTGTGCGATACGTGGGTGTTTTGTGGGAATCGGGAGTCTTGTGGATCGAAATTTGGTGAGGTGAGCTTGAATTTGACTGGATTTTGCATTGGTTACTGTGCTGAATTGGGTTGTTGTTCTTTTATGGTTGTTTGGAATTGTGCATTGGTGTGAATGAAAATTATGAATTGGGTTTTATGAGATTTTATTTATTGGTACTCGATTTTAATTTGGTGATAGTCGCACATTGCTACAATTTTGCTGACAATTACAATTATTGGTAATACATTAATTAACGTTTGGTTGCTATAAAGCTTTGGCAGATAATATATTAAATTTAATACAGAAGGGGTGATCCTAGAGATGCTTTTTGGACAAATGAGTTGGGTGAATCTTCTCTAGCTTTTATTATACATTGCGCAACTAATGGTTGAAAGAATGAATGATAATTCTCTGATATTAAGGGAAACGCATTTCCAGTATTATAGGACTTTGACCTTTAGAAGTACTTCCGTGTTAAGGTGCTGTTTGTTTTGATAAAATCATATGTTAAACCTTTTTTGATTTGATAAAATCATGTTATTTAAAGATATGCCTTCATGCTGTTGGATGAGGCTCTATATCATTGTGATTGTAGTAATGCTAAGCTATAGTACAGAAGAATTTTCAGAATATTAGCTGAATGAAGCTGGTATGTCCAGCATATGTCCTTGAAAATGGCGTCTCAATATGAAGGAAGCTACAAGTTCTATAATTTGAAGAAGTCTATAAACTGGTGTCAACGTGGTTCCTATACCATAATGCTGCAAGCACAAAAGTAACAAAGGTTTCCAATTGCATATTTCTTTTTCTTTCTTTGACTGTTTTCTGTTCAAACTCTAAACAGAGCCCGATTTTAGAACTTCTATAATCACACGTTCGGGGATAGACTTTTTGGCATAATTAAATGTTCATAATTTCTTGAGAACGATTGCCAATACGTGTATTTTTCTGATCATTTGTGTTGCTCGCAAGCATCTTCAATAGCATGATATTATTGTCTATTACATGAATTGTAATTTTACTACTTCCACTTTGTGTGTGTAGTGCTGGTTGAAGAAACAGAAAGATACCTTGGCTCCCGATCGGCAAGACGCAGGACAACAAGTTAGTTGGACTTCTGGGCTTATATTTGGAAAAGGAGAGGTACATAATTTTGCGGAACTGATTTTATTCAATTCTCCTTAAGTATGAGATACAGTTAATTTTTGTCCAGTTTTCAAATAATATTATTAATAATAGGAAAATAGAACTCTAAACACTGTTATGGACAATGCTTGGAATTGATTGAATGGAAGCTGAGAAACTGAAGTTAAAAATCTTCGAAGATTTTCCTAACATTACAGCAAGTGCAGACTTTTTCCCTAAAGATAATTGATAGTTATCTACTTATCATATGCTGAGTGTTTCTTTTTGCATGATCATATGTAAAGAACTAATGGAGTTTGGTTGGCACCATGGATGGTAAAGTTATGTATAATGTAATTCTTGCCCTTTATTTCAAGCATGAGTTTCTGTTGGAGATATTTAGAATGAACTCAATGAAGTCTTGGCAACTATCCTGTGTTATATTCAAATATGTTCTTCATTTACCTTCTCTGAACTTTGGTTAGGTTTTTGGGAGTGTTGTACAATACTATGTCTTGGAGGTGCAAGCCTTCAAGAACCTTAAAGGAAAATTCTGCATTAGATTTTTTTGTTAAATGAACTGATTCATCTTCATTGGCGAATGGAACGAATCATTGAAGAATTAGATTTCTTTCCCTTATTATTTTATTCCAATATTTCCATCCGGACCAGCAGTTGTGCTTTTAACACTCTCCCTATTGGCTGGACATTGGAGAGGTCTCTAATCTCTTCTCTAGATTCTCCTCAATTCTGTTTCAGAAAGTTATACTGGTCTTGAAATACAAGTGATTCCCCATATTGCTAAAAGAAATTGTTTGTGGGAAAATCAGTTCAACATGAACTAAATGAAATCTTTTCTTTTCTTATCTCATTAGACAAACTACTCACGTTTAAAGCAAGCTATTTGTATGTCCTTGTGTTAACTCAAGCATGAACAAAGTAATTATTTCAGTTTTTAATTTAAAGAAAGTCAAGATAAATATGAGAAAAAAAAATTGTATTTCTTTTTTATTGCTGTAATTCTCTCTATCCTTGCTATTTATAATGTACTTCACCATTTTTGCCCCTTTAGTTGTTAAGATTTTTAGCAACTATTTATAATGTACTTCACCATTTTTGCCCCTTTATTTGTTAGCAACTTATCACGTGGTTAACTTATTCGTGTTCATTCTTTCTCTTTTTAGGGCATTATTGGCTTGGAAACAGAATATGGTATTCTTCATATGAAAGTAAGTGCGTATATCTCAGCTGGTGTATCAGTGTATGTCCCTAATGCTTTGACATAGTGAAAATAATATATATAGAATTGATATGGTTAAGTAGTTGGGAAGATGTCATATATTTAACCACTGAGAACTTTAGGGTGCATTTCGACTTTCGAGGCAACTTCAAGGAAAATTGACTGGTAATGGTCACTAGGATGATTTCTAATGGGGTATTTGGAAACATCCTTTGGAATTACCTTTCTTTTTCTTTTTCTTTTTTTCAATTAAACATGCATACACAAACACACATCCACACACATACGCATGCCCCCCCCCCCCCACCCCCCCCCCCCCCCCTCCAAAAAAAAAAAACAAACCCTCATACAACTTGATTCTATCATTTAGAAGGAGGAATACAGTGAAGAGGACACTGCTCGGTTAAATTTGAGTGAGCGATGACTAAAAGCTTGAAAGTGTACATTACAAATCTATAAATGATATATTGATGTGACAGTCAACAACTAAAGAAAGCTGTATTCCACTTAGAGTAGATACAGTCATAGACAGTACTCATTCTTTCAACTTTGAGCGTCTGAACACTCCCCCCTCCACCCTTCTGTTCTCCACTCCAACAAAATAAATAGGGAAAAGAAGTTGAGCTAATTAATTATTGTACATGCTGTGATCTTTTAATTTTGGAGAATTTATGATTAAGTAAGAGTGTTTGCTCTCTTCTTTTCTTGTGGAACTCAGCATTGAAATTTGTGGTCTTGGGTTTATGGTGACTAGGGATGAGAGGAGTTATTCAGTTAAGTTTTATGAGCTCTGGATGTGTTTTATGATGATCTCTTTGAGATATATTGTAAAAGTAAAATAATTATGAAATAAACTTAAATTTTTCGTGGAATATTTGTCCTTCCAAAATTCCAAACCGAAGTGAGAGAACTTCTCTTATTTAGTATCCTGATTCCTGATTGCTGTTCTAGGACTATAGATTACTTGTATCATGTTCTAGTTTTCCTCCTCCTTCTCACCAGTAAATGTTAGAATTAAGTTTTTCAATATCATGCATTTGATTTATGTTTTCATGTTTATGCATTACACTTGACGCTATGATTTTTCTAACAAAACTTGTTTTGGTGCAGCTTTTCCCTGACTGTGCCCCGCATTCTGTGGCCTATATTCTTGAGTTGTTGGCATTGCGCCATTGTGCGGGTTGCCAATTTTATCGTGCCGAAAGCCGGGGACAATCATGGGATTCAGAAGGAAATCACATAAAAGATGTAAGACTTGATTGAGATTTCTTTTAAATTTTCCACTTTGACATATTTTTTGTTAAGGAAGTTAACAATATGTGCATCTGCATATGGGCATACCGCTTTAGGACATCTTTGCGATATCTTTGTAGTGTTGCATATATTTGTAAATATTAGGATTTCATTCGGGTTCTACGTTTACTTCATCCGGTAATTGGGTGGATTTCTAATTATATGTTGTGCATGTTAACTGTTGGAATATTCTGTCTAAGATCTACTGAGCATCTGTATTTTCTTACTCAAAGCCTTCCTTCTTTCTTTTGTGTAATTTCCCAGGCACCTCTTGGCCCTCCATTTGCACTGATTCAAGGAACACTGGAAGCCCAAGGAACCACATTCAAGAAGATTCCAACAGAAGTTTGCCCAATCATAAGAAGAGGTTCCGTCGCCTGGGTTGGTTCCGGTCCAGAATTCTTTATAAGCCTAGCAAACCATCAAGAGTGGAAAAATGCATACACCGTCTTCGGTTCTGTTCTTCCAGAAGACATGGAAATTGTCGAGAAAATGGCGCAACTCCCCACCAGATCGGACATTTGGAACAATATTAACGTGACTGTCTTGGAAAAACCTGTTCCTTTATGGCTTCGGAGAATCAAATCAAGTCATGGAGATCTTTAACTTAATACAAATCTGCAATCAGATTGAACTGGTTTGCAGCTGCTTAAATGTATATGACTGGTTTTTTCTGCAATTTGACTCTCTACTTGTCTTGTTCATCAAATCCAGGATTTTATGTAATCAATTTTCATGCTTTTTTGGAGAAATATCACAGATTTTACAGCCCACTCCTGCCTCTGAGTGTGAAGATGTACTGACCATTTCCCGGCATCACTTTTCAGCTTCTTGCCTCCAGTTACTAATATCTCAGAGCCTTTTATTTGGAGTATGGCAATGCATGCCATCTCACTAGATAGGATCATAAACTCTCTCACTTGGGTTTGATATCCTCTGCAATTTTCTTAAACTCCTTTAGATGTGCCCTTTTTACCTTTTTAATATTTAAATTTTACTTTATGGATGAAATTTTTGATTGCAGACATCATGTTGTGTTTCCTTTTTATTAGGGATGCAACTTCATTTAGTACAAAGTGAGAACCTCATCGACCAAATTACTTTTGAGTTGGCTT
This sequence comes from Hamamelis virginiana, assembly GCA_017140935.1. Taxonomy (NCBI): domain Eukaryota; kingdom Viridiplantae; phylum Streptophyta; class Magnoliopsida; order Saxifragales; family Hamamelidaceae; genus Hamamelis; species Hamamelis virginiana. The sequence goes on from JAESVK010001225.1 coordinate 85,981, forward strand.
TGTTTCGATTAATTACTTGAAAGAATTTACTCTCATCTTAGGTTAGAAGAATAGAGAACGAACTTTAATTGGTTTGGTTGTCAAATGTTATGTTGGTCTAGTAGTATGCATTCTTATTTTTAGGAAAGAGTTTTTTGTTCGAGTATATGAAAATGCATGATTGATCCATTTTTAAGTATTAAGGAAATAGGAAAAAGAAGAAATTATCAACCAAAAAATTGTAAATTCATGTTTATTTATTTTGTCAGTTGGAAATTTCTTTAGCGTTGAAAACTTTAATGTTTTTTTTTAAATTTTTTGTAATAAAAAAATTTACAAAAATATTATTTTCAAATCAAATCAACCTAAGATGTATAAAATTTGAGTGGATTTGATAAACCCATAATTGTGTCAAGGTGGATAAAGATTTTTTTTTTCGCTATACAGGTAATCTAGGCCAGCTTGTGTGCACCAGACTAAGTTTGGTCCTAATATTAATAATAAGTGGGAGTCAAATACAGGACCATACCCTTAACCCTGCTTACTCTGCCACTAAGCTACCCACCCATAATTAATTGAATGAAGTTGCATTTCCTATCCAACTAATTACAGTACCACCGTGCTACCAATGAGTAATTCCCTAGACAAGATGGCGTCGTTTTAATGACAAAGCGTTACACCTCAAACTGCCTCCATATAAAGTCTTCAACTCCCCTCGTCTTCCCGCCATCTTCTTCCTCTGCTCTAGAGAGGGAAAGCTACATGTATAGGGAGAGAGGGAGAGTATAGATTTATAGATTGTAGTTAAAATAGACAGAGAGAGAGAGAGTGAGAAATGGTACAGTTCCACGAGCACATAATCACAGAGCTGCTAGAAGACTCTAATGGCGGACTCACAATACTCTCCTCCGGCCTCTCTCTCCCCAAACTAATCTCCTCTCTCCTCCTCCTCCACGATCCCTCTCAAGGTACCCTCCTCATCCTCACCTCCTCTCCCTCCCAAAAGTCCTTCATCCTCCACCATCTCCGCCACCACCACGCTCAAAACCCTAACCCTGACCCTGATTCTCAAAACCCTAACCTTAACCCTAATATCCCCACCGAAATCACCTCCGATCTTCCCGCCCACAACCGCCACGCTCTTTACACTTCCGGCGCCGCTGCCTTCATCACTTCTCGAATCCTTATCGTTGACCTCCTCAACTCGAAGCTACCTACGTCTTCTCTCGCTGGTCTTATCATTCTCAATGCACACTCTCTCACTGAAACCTGTACCGAGGCTTTTATTGTTCGGATTATCCGGTCCCTTAATCGGACCGCTTATGTTCGCGCGTTTTCGGATAAGCCGCAGGCGATGGTTTCTGGGTTTGCGAAAGCGGAGCGGATCATGAAGTGTTTGTTTATAAGGAGGTTGCATTTGTGGCCGAGGTTTCAGGTTTACGTGTCTCAGGAGTTGGAGAGGGATCCGCCGGTGGTGGTGGACATTAGGGTTTCGATGTCGAAGTATATGGTGGGGATTCAGAAAGCGATTATTGAGGTTATGGATGCTTGTTTGAAGGAGATGAGGAAGACGAATAAGGTTGATGTGGAGGATTTGACGGTTGAGAACGGGTTGTTTAAGTCGTTTGATGAGATTGTGAGACGGCAATTGGATCCGATTTGGCATACATTGGGGAAGAAAACGAAGCAGCTCGTTTCAGATTTGAAAACTTTGAGGAAATTGTTGGACTATCTAGTTAGGTACTCCCTCTCTCTCTCTCTCTCTCATTTTTTATTTTTAAAAACTTCTGGTTTTGTTTTGATTTTGGTGATTGATTTAGTTTGAAAACTGAGTAAACTATTGCGAAGATTTGTTTTTGTTTTAAAATTTTGGGTTGTATTATTTATCGATAAATTTAAGTTGACAATTTGTGGGAAATGTTCAATTCGATTGTCAGTTGAAGAATTTAATTTTATTTTTTTTTTTTTTTTTTTTATGTTTGGAGTGATTTTGGTTCTGGGGGGCTGATTTTGATATGTTATATGTATAGATATGATGCAGTGACTTATTTGAAGTATTTGGATAGTCTGAGAGTGTCAGAGAGCTTTCGGTCTGTTTGGATATTTGCAGAATCAAGCTATAAGATATTTGAGTATGCAAAGAAGCGGGTTTATCATTTGGTGAGGTCGGATGGTGCGAAGTTGAGTGGGCAGGGTAAAAGCATGATAAATAAAAAGAGAAAATTGAAGGAGAACAACAATGATGAGAAAGAAGGTGAGGGTTTTCTGTTCTATGTATTGTTTTGCCTATTCTATGTATTTTTTTTCTTCATTCTAGTTCTATGTATTGTTTTGCCTATTCTATGTATTTTTTTGCTTCATTCTAGCTGATTATTATATCTTGTTATGCATTAATATTGAGCATGGAGGGTGTTGTTGTCATTGTAGTTAGAATTGTCTACTTGCTTTACTTTCTTTGTTGCATGGTGCTTTAACGTAGAGTCATAAATTTATAGGTTGGGTGTTTGCATACCATAAATGGCGAAGTTTTCAAAAGACGAGAGTAAAATACTTTGCTAAATTTCCATGAGGAAGCAATTCTTTTAACATTTTTCTCTTTTTTCTTTGCATGCATATGTAGCCAATGGTGGTTCTTTATCAACGAGTACAAATAGTGGAGTAGTTGTGGAGGAAGTTTTGGAGGAACCACCAAAGTGGAAGGTGTTACGTGTGAGTGAGTGAGTTCCATTTTTCATTGATAATCCAAAGTTTATTATGCTTGCAGCATTTTGTTTTTAGTTAATCCCACTCCATGCTGATCTTGTATTAGTAATTGATGTTGTATTGTTTATCTTGGTACATTATCTTAAAACATCATGTCAATTACTTAAACTTTTAGAAATTCAATGGCTATAATGTATAATTAATATTAGAGTAGTTAAAATTTAAACTTACATATGGTAATTATATTATAGGAGGTTCTTGAAGAGATAGAAGAAGAAAGACAAAAGCAAAGTTTGTCAGGAGAAGAACTTTTGGCTGAAGGCAAAGAGGATGATAATGGCATTGTTATAGTGGCATGCAAAGATGAACGATCATGCATACAGCTTGAAGGTTGCATAATGAACAGCCCGCAAAAGGTTTTATTATAATATTTCATGTGTTACATTGACTTGTGTTTTACTAGAGCACAATTTTCATTTTGTTTTGCACATGCCACATGCCACATGCCATCAACTATTCTTTTTGTTCCTAGTTGTATATTTGCCCATAGGCTAGCACCATTGACATTCCTTTGTTCAATTTACTTGACTTAATGTCTTGCTATATCCAAACCTACCTACCAATGGGCTACAATTAGGGGTGGCAATTCATGTTACCGGGTTGTGTACGTGTTGTATCAAGATACATGCATTCGAGTATACGTGTCAACCTAAACACAGCTCATTAATTAATTGTGTCAATTTTTCAAATATGAACACGACTTGAATGTTAAATAGATAACACGACACGCTTAACCCATTAAATATGGGTCGTGTTGGGTCATATTTTTGTCGTATATGACCCCATAATGCTCTGAATAAACTTAGTTGTGTTCACAGGTCATGCTGGCTTTGCCACCCCTAGCTACAGATAAAAGATCTAAGTAGTCACTCACATATATACATCTCTTAGCCTTTTCACTTTCATAATCCCTAGTCCGAAAATTCTTAAAGTCAATACATGTGGTCGACCTTTCAATGCTCTATTATTTAATCCAAGTCAAAGGAAGACTCACCGCATTAGGAGAATTGATGCGGACAGACAATGCCTGCTAATACGGCAAACAGTGGTCAAGGCTTTTTAGCATGCTTAAACAGCTTGTCTAAATTTTGTTTGACTTGATTGAGATGTGTTAGCCAATTATGACCTCTTCTTTTGATGTCCACTGGCATGTGTTACTCAATTTACACACTGCTGGTTTTGGTGAAATTTGTACTGTGTATTTATGAGTTTTGTAGTGACCTGGGTGGATTGTTGTTGGCACTTGGCATCATGTTTTTCCTTTTAACATTTGATGATAAATAAGCTTATGTGAAAACTAGTTTGATAGAGGCATTTACTGGTGATTTTTTTTGTCTGAAGGTCATGCATGAAGAGTGGGAAAAGTACCTGCTGAGCAAAGTAGAACTGCATGGCTTACAAACACGTAAGAAAAAGAAAGGAAAGGAACCTAAAGGCTTTGGGATACTTGATGGGATGGTTCCGACTACATCTGCAAAGAATACAGAAGCTAGCATCATAAGCAAGCAGGAAAATGATGCACTGTTGGCAGCAGCTTCGGAAATAAATAATCTAGCCATAAGGGATGTAGTTGTTGGTGATAATCCTCAATCTCATGTTGTCAGTGAAGGATACGGAAAAGGAAGGGGAAAAGGAAGGAACAAAAAAAACCCATCAAAAGTTCAGATTTCTAGGAATAAAGACGATAATAGTGATAATAAGGCAGCAATAAATGATAAATCTGAGGTATCTGGTTCAAAAAATGAAAGCCAAAGAAATGAAAGCGATCCTGTTGTTGCAGTTGGCTTCCGTGAAGGCACACATGATGTTCTATCTGCAGATAAAGGTGTTCTTCGGAAGCACAGTGAAGAGGTCAATGTCAAGCGACTACCACCGGTGCACTTTTATGCCTTAGAAAGTGATCAGCATATACTTGATATTTTGAAGCCCTCTGTTATTATTGTTTACCATCCGGACATGACTTTTGTCAGGGAGATTGAGATATATAAAGCTGAAAATCCCTCAAAAAAGTTGAAAATATATTTTCTTTTTTATGAAGAGTCCACGGAGGTGCAAAAGTTTGAGGCAAGTATACGCAGGGAAAATGGAGCATTTGAATCTTTGATAAGACAGAAATCTTTAATGATGATCCCTGTCGATCAGGTTTGATCTTCTTCTGTACTATACTTTCTCACTTACAGAGTGGCCTTGGAGATTTCTTTGCTATTGATATGTTTCTCATTTATTTGAATTTACAATCTGTTGAACTTGAACATGTTGTTGATCTGCATAACATCAGATAGAATTCGAGCATAAAGTGTTAATTGTAACCTCACATTTGGTTGTTTTCAGTCAATTTTCTTTGTTCTTGGCTCGTTACGTGGAGATAAAAAATCAGTATTGTTATTGTTTCTCTTAGCAAACTCAGGGAACAATCAGTATGTTAAGTTGTACAGTCTCTTCTTTCAATCCTTATTTTTAACTCTTAATGAGTTCAGATTGCAATGCCTTACCAAAAAGAAAAAAATAAATAATAAATAACACCTGCAATACCATGGCCAGATTAGGGGATTACACAAACTGTTTTCCCTATATTGTTCTTTTTTTTTTTTTTTTTTTTAATTACCCTACCGCTACACAAAGTATAGAATCATTTATTGAATTGATGTAGCATGTTACAGTTAGAAACACTATTTTTTGTGTATTTTTCTGCCCAAGATTAGACTAATGTTCTGTATTTGGTGGCTGTTGCCTGGATTGGATCAGGATGGACGATGCCTGGGATTAAATTCTTTCATTGAGCCACAAGCTACAACCTCCCAAAACTCAATAACCAGAAAGGCAGGTGGGAGAAAGGAAGTTGAGAAAGAAGTTCAGGTATGAAGCATTCTAGATTTTGTATGAGCAGTGATTCCTTTACTCTATACAAGAATATGATTCATTCAAGAACACATATTTTCAGGTCATAGTGGACATGAGAGAGTTCATGAGCAGCCTTCCGAATGTCCTTCACCAAAAGGGCATGCGCATAATACCAGTTACCTTGGAAGTTGGGGATTATATTCTCTCACCATTAATATGTGTGGAGAGGAAAAGCATCCAAGATCTTTTTATGAGCTTCACATCAGGCCGCCTTTACCACCAAGTGGAAACGATGGTTCGTTATTATAGAATACCTGTTCTGCTCATCGAGTTTTCACAAGACAAAGGCTTTTCATTTCAGGTAATTCGAATAAAATCTTATGAAAAGAATTTATTACAGTAGGCTTAAAGCTTTGCTGGTTGGATTCACTAGTCTGTGTTTGCAGTCTGCAAGTGATATTGGTGATGATGTCACACCAAATAATATCATTTCCAAGCTTTCGTTGCTCGTTCTACATTTTCCTCGCCTGCGTATTGTCTGGTCTCGCAGTTTACATGCTACTGCTGAAATATTCGCTTCTCTGAAGGCAAATCAGGATGAACCTGATGAGGCCAGGGCAATTAGAGTTGGCGTCCCTTCAGAAGAGGGTATTGTGGAAAATGATGTGAGGTAAGATACTTTCTTTAGTTTGGATATGACTTTCATCAGTTAAAATTTAAGCTTGCGTTCTGATGCTTTGAGAGGGCAGCATGAGTATGACAAATCTAAGAACTTACTAATCATGAGCTGGAGAATGCTGGGTTATATCCAGTGGAGCTCAAGGTCCTTATAAGAATATAAGAAGTGCGCGTGTGCGTGCGCTCACGTGTGTGTTTAGAAAATGGTGACAATCCTAGCCAGTATCATTGGGTTCCACTGAATAGACTCCAAAGATTTTCTGGGCTTTTGAATGGTAAGTTTTTGTTGAGTTGGTCCTCAGAAATCAAAGAACTTGTCCACTGCCTACCTGACAGTAAAATGAGTTGTTCTTTATGTCTAACTGCTCCCTTAATCAGGTAGAATGAATTGCTTCATGCATTTCAGTTTGGGGTATAAACTCAATGGTTTAATTCTTGCTCCATTACAGAGCTGAAAACTACAACACATCTGCTGTGGAGTTCTTGAGACGGCTTCCAGGCGTGACGGATTCTAACTACCGGGCTTTAATGGATGGGTGTAAAAGCTTGGCGGAACTCGCCCTTCTTCCTGTAGAGAGGCTAGCTGAATTAATGGGGGGTCAGAAAGCTGCTCGGACTCTGAGGGAATTCCTCGATGCCAAGTATCCCACCTTGTTATAAGACTAATTAATATCAATTTACCTGTACAGAAGCAATACCCTAATTTAATCATTGTCGTATTCTGGCAATTATTTCTCTTCTGAACATTATTGTCGGTATAGAATCTGGGTAGTCCAGGTTTCTCATGTTGTTCATCTGAGCCGTTTGTAATTTTCAAGCTGAACATATTATTTTGGCATTCATTGGCTGGCCATTTAATGACAATAAAGATTTTCCTACTCTTGTTGAAACTCTGATCATGATATGCAAAATTCTCTGTTCCAAATTCGTTTCATTTGGTCAAACTTCTGAATCATCAAAACTTCCAAAAAGTAACACATTGAGCTCCTGAAGAGGGCAAAACTGGTCAGTTTATTGGAAAAAAGGTTGAAATTAAACCCTGGTCAGTTTAATGGAAAAAAGGTTGAAATTAAACCTGTTTTTCTAACAGCAAATTATCCCAAATCTGTTCTAGCAGGATCTCTTCAACCTTTGGAAGCAACAAAAACATATATCTCTGGTTCAAGCAGGTTCCTCTTTTGCAATTCCTGGTAATCATGGGTATGGAACCAGGGATGGCAACGGGGCAGGCGGGTTTCCAACCCCCCATCCCTTCTCCGCTTATAAAATTAATTTTCATCTCCGTCCCGTACCCTGGCGGGGAATATAATTTTATCCCATCCCCGTCCCCATAGGGGTAGGAAATTCCAATTCCCATCCGCCGCCCCACTATTTCAATAACAAATTTAAAATGTAATGCACTAAATGTGTTTTCTAGAGATTCGAACCCATTACCTCCACTAAAAAGCTTGTATTTTAAGAGTCTAAACCACTAAAATGCATGTTGATTGTAATATAATTTTTAAATAAATAATTTTTCAACAACTCTCTTGATTGTAATATACTTTTAAAATAAATGATCTTTCAATGACTCTCAAATGATTCCACTTGAAAAATCAAGCGTTAGATTAAATATTTTAAAAATTAACTTTGGATGAGATATTTCGCTTTATAACTCATTATCCTTCTATGTTTTGACCTTTATTCATTTGAAGGTGTGATGTGGTCCAAAGGTTTTGGATTGGACCACCATTCACGAGAGTTGAGAACCAAGGGGCAATGGTGGAATAATTCCTGGTGGGATATTGAATGGCCATGCTATTTCCAAAGAACAGGAGGTAGATTTTGTTAGAAAGCCATATATATGTGTGTGTGAGAGAGAGAGAGAGAGAGTGAGAGAGAGAGAGAGAGGAGGTTAAATTACATACAATTGGGTTAGGATCTTTTAGTCATTTTTATGATGTAGCTGTTGATCTTAGAACTTGAGTTGGGTTCCGGCTTATCTAAAATATTATTATTATTATTTATCTTATATATAGCTTTATTAATATCTACAAAACTTATTTATGTACATAATTCAGCAAAAACAGGGTATTTAATCACATGATTTGGATAACGGTCTCATCCTGACCTTATTAAGACTAGGTTAAGATACATAAAATTTGATTAGGAGCAAAGTCTGTAGTATGTCATCATTTAATGGAATTATTATTAATTATTTCATGCTTGGGTGTGCCGGTTTATATAACCTCCAAGACACATATCACCCATCATCTGCTTGTCATGTAATAATGTTATGTGTCTAAGAAATTATATATATCCAATAAACCAAATATTTTTTCTCATTACAGACATTTTCTCTCTCACTCAAATGATTAAAGCATATCTTTCTTCAAATTTTCTCTAGAAATGAGCTCAAAGTATGAAATACACCCTAAAAATAAGATACATACCACTAGACTAACAGACGATTCAACCTATTCTTTTACCATCCACCATATTTACATACTCCATCCATCTTATTTAGTTAGAAGAATTACAAAAGGATCTGGACTACAAAATTATGTAAAAAATGAATTTAATCACACACAAAAAAAAAAAAAAAAAAAATTTCCAACCAAATATTTGAAATTTGATGTTGAAGTTCCTGATTTTATAAGATATGGAGTATGGAATCTTCTGGCAAGGAAAAAAAAAAAAAAACATTCCAACATTACAGTTGATGTAATGATTGTAAAGAGAGGCAAGTGGATAAGGTTGCGGTTTCCTGGCCCAAGACAAGGCCATCTGGGCCATGACATCCTGGACTCATGTTCTTCATTATGGCATCTATTGCTTCCTTTGCTTTTGGTAGTTGGTACCACCTGAAAAGGGCGCACAATCTATAGTAAGAACAGTATACACGCACGTACGTATCAAACTATTTTATTAAAGTAAAAATAAATTTATTATATGTATTTATTTAATTATATATCTCAAATAGAAATGATCTAATAAAGTATGCTTGATTTAGATGAAAGTCAGTTAAAAGATAGAAAACGTTCGATGAATTATCAGTTTATCACAATTGATTTTCACTTTCATCGAACGCCTCTCAGTTATCATCACTGATCAACACAAATTTTAAATTTACGATTTTTCAAAATAATTCTTTCATAATTCTTTTATATTAAAGTAATTCGTCATTTCAAAATATGAACTAATTCTTTCGTATTCAAGTAATGACCATTTTATAAATGTTTTGATGGTTATTTACATGGTCACCGAGCAGTCATGGTACCGATCTTTTAATATCTGTCTAAGTGTGTACCCTTAGGAAGATACACATAAATAATCCATAGTATATTGGATCTACAATTATAGTTGGATAAAATTATAAAAGTATATGAATATATGAATGCGGTGAGAATGTGAAATATATTTAAGAATTTGTATACGTGCAATTAATATGATAAGAAATTCTTTCTTCTTATACCATCAATGAACTCCAATTCGGGATTGTCTTTACAAAATTTGAAAATTATAGGAAAAAAAAGTACTATTAAATAGTGTTATTCATTACTTTCAAATTTATTAATGACATTAATACATTCTATATTTGATTTTTTTTTTTTCAAATAGCTCATATAAGGAAGCCCTCCCAGAAACGGGACTATATATATATATATATATTAATTTTCTTATGAGCACTTCCTTATGTGAGGACTTAGCTTTTTAGTAAATGTAAGATGAGAATTTTGGAAAACTGACCGTTGGATTAGATATTCTTCCGATGTATGTCATGCATGCCAGAAATCATAGTGATCTGACGGTCGGTTTCTAAAATACAGACTTTGAAAAATGTGACCATTAGATACTATCATAATTTTTCACAGTATGTATTTTAGAAATCATCTATCAGGTCACTGTAATTTTTGGCATACAAGTCATACATATGATAATATTCAATCCAGCAACCAGTTTTTCAAAATATCCATCGTATATTGATTAAAAAGCCAAGTCCTCACAAAAGCTTATGTAAGGTCGTTCTTATAAAAAAAGGATTATATATATATAGTCCCGTTCCTGTGAGGACTTCCTTATATGAGGACAATGAGTATTTTGAAAAACTGACCGTTGGATTTAATATTCTTCCTATGTATGACAGACATGCCAAAAATTACAATGATCGGACCACCGGTTTCTTAAATACAAACTGTGAAAAATTAAATACCTATATAATGTTTAACAATCTATATTTAAGAAACCGGTGGTCCGATCATTGTAATTTTTGGCATACCTGTTATATATAGGAAGGATATTAAATCGAACGGTCAGTTTTTCAAAATACCTATTTTACATTGGCCAAAAGACCAAGTCCTCATACAAGAAAGTCCTCACACGAACACGACTCATATATATATATATATAGAGAGAGAAATATTCTAGTGAGAATTTGCTGACTTCAACTAAAGTAAACAAATAACACAAATCTTTGAATTGAAATCTTGAGATGAATCTTTCATTAAGTAAATGAGAATTTAAGGACTTGTGTTCTTAGTTGACATTAGTTAAAATTAGATACCCTTTATTAGAACACTTCTCCATTATTGATAGTACTCAATTTACCAAATATGGAAAGCATATCTCAGTGCCGAATATAAAAGTAACTTCGATTTTGAGTAGCACAGTGAAGATTCTACGGAATATTTTCATCCCGTGCATCTACCAGTATATATACGGTGATCCTGTATACCCGTGTAACCAAACTCATCTTCATGACTCTTGTCTCTCCTCCGACAATGGCGCTCACAGGCTTCGCTAACCTCACCACCCGAACTCCCCCTCTCCACCCCACCACCAAACCCCTCCCCTTCAGGCCCCGAATCTCCGCCGTCCACGCGTCTGATCCCACAAACAAGCCCATTTCATCTCAAACCATCAATAGGTCCGAGCCCTGGTCACCCAGTGGGTGGAAATCCAAGACGGCCCATCAGCTTCCGGTTTACCCCGACCCAGAAGAGCTGGAGTCGGTTTTGAAAACCCTCGAGACCTTCCCTCCCGTCGTCTTCGCCGGCGAGGCACGCAAGCTGGAGGAGCACCTTGCCGGCGCCGCCGTCGGCAAGGCGTTTTTACTCCAGGGTGGAGATTGTGCGGAGAGTTTCAAGGAGTTCTATGCCACTAATATTAGGGATACTTTCAGGGTTTTGTTGCAGATGGGTATCGTCCTCACATTTGGAGCTCAAATGCCTGTCATCAAGGTCTGACTTATATTGCTGTATATGCATGTAGTATAAATTGAGGGGTAGTGATACGTACTATATCTATGTATGTATATGTGTGTGCGTGTGTATGTATATATATTATGGTGGCTTTTGGTGCATTGGATTTTCTATTGAAAAATTTGTTCGATTAATTTGCGATTAATATGTGTTTTAATACATGCATTTGGCAGATGGATTTTGTGTAATTTTCAATTTTAGATATATAGTACTGTTGTCAACAGAGACAAACAAACAAATAAATAATTTTGTATCACACTTTCACATTTTGCTATTCCATTGTAAGACCTGTAGGTTTGACCACTGTGATGAATCACTGTAAAATTTTTATTATTGTCCTGGGATGTTGACACCTTATCCACTAAACTCCTTACTTTAACTCATACTTTGCCATGTTTCCGAATATTTAAAAGAATTATTAAGTTACCAGAACTTGTAATTTTCCTTTTGATTACTGAGATGGCTAGCAAAAGAAATGAAAAGTTGGAATCTTGCGACGGTTTGGATTGGAGTGGCTGTCAAAAATAAATAATAAATAAATAACTTAGGATTGTCTTACTCAGTTACCTGAATGTATGGAGTTTTGCTTCTGAGGCACTTCTGATATGGGTACTGCACCCATTTAGAATTGTCCATGCTACAAATTTTAGTGGGTGTTAGACTAAAAAATCCTTAGCATTTTGATAGTTGGACCACAGAGTTTTGTGCAGGAGGTGAAATTTTGGATATTCCTGTGAAATGTCCAGTTAACCCTTAAAGGATGACATGTCCCATGCCCTTCGGTCTATGTCCCATGACCTTGCGGTTGGGCATAGAGGACTAGGATTTATAATATGTCATTGCCATAGTTTTACTACAAATTCACTTCCCTAGTGTGAATCCTGCTTTCTGCTCGGAACCTATGGAATTGTTTTTGAAATTAGAAAGAAATACATTTGTGAAACCTATGTTTTCCATAACAGTGAAGTGAAATCTCGAGGTTTATTTTATGTTTCCTTGAAATTTCTTTTTCATTTTGATGTTGTTTTTCTTTAAACTCATTCCTTACATCATGTTTCTTATAATATTTTAAGGCCACATTTCCCACTTCCATCTCTCATGGCGTCTCCCCAGATTGCTTCCCAAATTAATAACTTCAGTTCTTACCAATTTCTAGCGAGTTTTGTCTGTCTGTCTCTCTCTCTCTCTCTCTCTCTCTATATATATATATATATATATATATATATATATATATATATATAAAATTTCCACTTTGAACTTATCTTTTGCATAATCTAATGAGAAAAGGATTACTTTGTTTTTTTGAAGTCCCAATCCATAGGCTATCTAAAGATTGTACGATACCTCAATTTCATGTCTGCATAATTCAGTTTGTGTGTCTTGGCCTGTGTATTTGTGTTCCATGCTCAACAATTTGGAGCCTTGTCTACTGTTTTGTTGATTGCTTCACTGTTCAATTATATGACAGGTAGGAAGGATGGCAGGCCAATTTGCAAAACCCAGGTCAGATCCATTTGAAGTTAAAGATGGGGTGAAGCTTCCAAGTTATCGGGGTGACAATATCAACAGTGATGCTTTTGATGAGAAATCTAGAACACCTGACCCTCAAAGGTTAATCAGAGCATACCTTCAATCTGTTGGCACATTGAACCTCCTTAGAGCATTTGCCACTGGTGGGTATGCTGCCATGCAGAGAGTCACGCAATGGAATCTTGACTTCATGGAACATAGTGAGCAAGGAGACAGGTACATGTTCTGAAGATTTTCACGATTCTATGCAATTCTTATTGCTTGCAAATTTATTTTCAATTCAGGTTTTCTTTAACTTACCTTCGTTGCCAGAATGTCTTGCGTCCAAGGCAGACCCCAAAAAATATGGGCTTAGGCACTATAACTGGCTGATGCCATCTTTACAGTGGTTTAATGGTTTCCATATAGGATATTGACTATACCAAAATCGATTATGTTTTGATTGTTTCGGACCATCTTACCTGAACTTCCTGCTATAATTTTCAAAATTAATATTAATTATGTTTCACTGTCCAAACCAACAGGGTAGAATCAAGTGGTTCAAAATCAACAGATTGTAACTTTTCTTCGATGTAAATTTTGTATATGTTGCTGTTTGATTTGTGGGTCCTGTATCTTCTAATGGCATGCCAGATGTATAAGAATTTTTGTGTCCATCGATAAATTAGTGTTTAATATTTAATATATTCTCTCGGTTTTTCGCTGTATCTTGCTGAATGAACCTTACCTGGTTTGCAAAAGGTACAAGGAACTTGCACAAAGAGTAGATGAAGCTCTGGGGTTCATGGCTGCTGCTGGGCTCACTGTTGATCATCCCATAATGAACACAGTCGAGTTCTGGACATCTCATGAATGCCTTCATTTACCATATGAGCAAGCCTTAACCAGAGAGGATTCAACAACTGGCCTCTTCTATGACTGTTCTGCCCACATGCTTTGGGTAGGTGAGAGGACTCGGCAATTGGATGGAGCGCATGTTGAATTCCTCAGGGGTGTATCCAATCCTCTTGGCATAAAGGTATATGTTGATCCTAAGAAATTTCAAATTATATATAAATTCATTACATGAAAATGTTACTGTATGATATTTTGGTCTTATTTCATTATGAGCGTTGCATTCTAGGGATAATTGACTTAGATCAGGCACATCAAAAATGTAGAAGTGGCAGTAGTCCACATGTCTATGTCAAAACTCCATTTGGTTGCTAAAAAGATTGATGTTTTTGTATATGTTAAATCCTTCATAAAATCCAAGTTTCTTTTCCTTACATATACTTGGCAGTCAGATGAAGACAGGACAAGGGAGATGGTATTCAGAATATAACTGTAAAATCAAAATAACAACTAGACACCGATTACTTTAAGTTTGTGCAGAACCCAGAAAACTCTTTTATCTGTCAGCTTTGATCTATATGAAAACATAACCAAGGCTCTTTCTTTCTGTTACTCTTAGTGTTTTTCCTTGAGTTAGTTACTTCACTGACATTGGTGCTTGTTCTTGGTCTCTAAGGAAAAATGTTGATGTCTTGTTCTCTTTCTTTCTAGACAGTATAATTACTACAATGTGTGGAGGCCCTTATGTATTGTGGAATCCACGTTCATCAAGGCTCAGCTGCTGTCGGCTGTCGCACCATTGGAACTCAATTTTACCTTAGCCTAAAAGTCAAACATTATAAGTTTTGACTCTTGACCAGTTCTAACAATAATTTGGATGTCACTCTCTGTTTTTTGTTGTTGAATGTCTGGACTGTGTCATGCAGGTGAGTGACAAGATGGATCCAAAGGAGCTTGTAAAATTGTGTGAGATTTTAAATCCTCGCAACAAACCTGGAAGACTGACAATAATCACCCGAATGGGAGCAGATAACATGCGGGTTAAGCTGCCTCATCTGATCAGAGCTGTGCGCCAAGCGGGGCTTATTGTTACATGGGTCAGCGATCCCATGCATGGGAACACAATAAAGGCTCCGTGTGGTCTCAAGACAAGACCATTTGATGCAATCAGGGTAAGAATTCAACAAATGAAATTGTACCTACCGAACTTAATATCTTGTAACTATATGAATTGCTCATCTGTCTGTGTTTGTCTTAGTCGGAGTTGAGAGCTTTCTTTGATGTTCATGAACAAGAAGGGAGCTACCCAGGGGGAGTCCATCTGGAGATGACAGGGCAGAATGTGACAGAGTGCATTGGAGGGTCTAAGACAGTGACCTTTGATGACTTGAGCTCCCGCTATCACACTCACTGTGACCCCAGGCTCAATGCATCACAATCACTGGAGCTGGCATTTGCTATATCAGAGAGGTTGAGGAAGCAAAGGTTGAGATCTGGTCATGACTTCCTCAGAGGGATTAAAGATGGTGGTTCTGTGGAGTAAGGATATTAGGTTTTTGATTTTGCACTATTTGGGCTTATTATTTAATTTCTTTTGCCCTTGCCCATCTACAAAAAGAAAGGATAATTTCAACAATAAAGCTTTTTGTTCAACAGGAAGCCCTTGTTTTTATTTGGGTGTGTTTGCTCTCTCTCTCTCTCTCTCTAGAATGAGAGTTACTATTACTTGCTGATGCCCTTGCTTTAGGGGCTTTAATTACCATCTCTGACTTTGAGATAACAATGTTCAGTAGAAAATTGGGAAGAAATCACCAAATCCCTTTTTTTTTTTTGGTATAAATCCAAAGTATCCCACACCCATTATAGGTATGGGACTAATTCTTGCTCGGGACGCGTAGTACGGTATGTCCCTCTCAACAAGTGCAACTCCAAGGTTTCGAACTCAGAACCTTTTGGCCAGAAATGCCCTTGGGATTCAACCTGCTTCCATTGAGCGAACACGTTATTGGTTACCAAATCCTCTTATCCATTTCCCCTCATATGGTCGATCTGTTATGATCCCACCAACACCTACCTACTTGCCTCAGTTGACCTTGTTTGCACTCTCAACAAGTTCACAACCTCTTGGCAAGATTCAACAACCACCATTTCAACTTTTTGTCAGACTCTGCTTTAATGCATCCCATGAAAATGAAGCTCTAAAAGGCATAAGTAATAACATCTCATTCTCACCTCATCGGAACCAAGTAACCTAACCCTTTGACCAATGGTCAGTGGTTCGCTGTGTTTCCTAATCAAATTTTTTTTTTTTTGTTAGTGTGAGTCAATGTTACCTTGGAAACCGCCGCTTCAAGTCTAATAATAAGTACACAGTATGTGAACGCTAACGGATCCGTGGCGCAATGGTAGCGCGTCTGACTCCAGATCAGAAGGTTGCGTGTTCGATTCACGTCGGGTTCAATTGTTTTAAATCAAATAAAGATGTTTATATATATATAAAGATTTTGCATTTTAAAACAACGAAATGGAACATTATTGATGAAAAATATTTTAGTCAGAAGTACTTAGTTTTAACTAAAGTCAATTAAGAATACAAGCCCTTGATTGGAATCTCGAGATGAATGAATGAAAATCTAAGGGCTCGTGTTCTTAGCTGACTTTAGTTAAAGTTAGGTACCTGACTAGAACACTTTTCCATTACTGATAGTTCTATGAGAGAAGATGTGCTAATCTATGACTATTGTTTGATAAAAGTTGTATTTTAAATCTTGAGATGAATCATCTATTAAATGAATGGGAATCCAAGGGTTTGTGTTCTTAGCTGACTTTAGTTAAAGTTAGATACCCCTAACTAGAACACTTCTCCATTATTGATAGTTCTATGAGAGGAGATGTGCTAATCTATGACATATTGCTTGCTAAAAGTTGTATTTTAAATGAGAAAAACTATATATAATGAGGGGTCTCCACTGGCATTAGTTGATATAAAATTTTTCAAGGATTTCATGTAATAAAATATCATCACAAAATATTGTGTAATTTGATTATATATGTTAATAAAAATCCTACAATGATTTATTAAAATTTTCCAACATTGATAGATGGGAAAGGGAATGAGAGTGGCCTTGTAGCAAATCAATCCTCCTTTTATTATCATAGGGGGATTTTATTTTATTTATTTATTTCGAACACTTTTTTGAGTATGGAGTGTACAAAGTACCCTTAAGATAAGTCCCCTTAAGATGGCAGGATCAAGTTTTGAATTGATAACCTTAACTCTCAGATGGGAGAAGGGAGTTTATGAGTGATGATCACTCATGTGTAGCTAAATTATGCACCATCGGTGCAGACATGACATATATAAAATCATTGAGGATATTTGAGTCTTTTGCGTTTGTGAAAATTGTATTGGTTAAAGCTAAGATTAAGGCGAAGACGATTGGGATGCCGACTTTGATAGATCTCCATGTTTGTGGGTGAAGAAGGGTTGATGACAGTTACTTTTCAACTGGTTTGAAACTTTCAGGTAATGGCTCTTAATGTATATGTAGTATAAAAGAGGATAGAGTTTGACTTAAAGTTCATGGCATTTTTTGGAAGATTATGTTTGGAAATGTTTTTGCTGGCCAATTTTTAAATGGTCTAAATGACAACCCACATGATAATTTCATGTCTACATAATATATATGAATAATTGAAAGTTATTATATCAATATTATGCAGAGAAGATAGCTAACATAATATGTCAATAAATTATTAGGAGGGAGATGATCAAAGTTTTAGTGGGTATAACAATTTAAGAAATGTGACTAGATTGCCCATTTCTTGAGTAAATATCAAAGTGTCACCATTTGACCTAAGTCACTTGCAAAATCAGTGCACATAGCAGTTATTATGTATACTCTTTAACTAAGATTGGTAATGTGAAATTTAAATTTCAATAAGAAGTGGGCTGTTTCATAAATCCCGCATCATCACGGTTGTTCGTGATTAACATATACTGACACGTACAATATCACACGCGGTTGATAAACAGTTGTAATATTAGTGGAGGACAACAAAAGATGTCATGTGCCCAATTGATCAAAACTATATAAATTTTGTTGAATAGCTACAATGTCAATTTACTGTTTATGTCGTCCGTATATATAGAAGAGGGCTCTTGTGAGCATTTCTTTCATTGTATCCATCAGATTCACATAATTAAGTTTGTTTGGAGTCTTTTTTGTACACATATGTGGAAAAAACTATTAACTATGAAGGTGACAAATGCTATGCTAAAAAGTCTCATTTGTAACGTTTCTACACACTATCAATGAGACAAACCCTAAAAGCATGACAAGGATTGTCATGTCACCAACCCATCACTATATATATACCAACATCCAACCGCGTACAAACTCCAAATAACCCTTTTTAACCCACACCCATAAATCATTATCAGCACCATTGCCCATTGCCAAATCAGGCTACCACTCACCAACCACTACTCTTTTATAGAGTCCCAGTCTAGTAAGCATATATTGACTTTCGCGAAAGTCAGCATGAATCTCATAAAAAATTATAGGATGTATATTTTTTAAAAAATCAACCGTTGGATTAAATACCTTTATTATGGATGTTACGTCTGCCAAAAATCACAGTATTCCGATGTAGACATCTCAAAAAACAAAAAGTGAAAATTCTGACCGTTGAAACTATCACAATTATTCTTAGTGACATATATGAGAAACCGACCATTAATTCACTATAATTTTGGCATACCTGACATGCATATGTATAGTATATAATCCAACGGTCAATTTTTCAATATATGCATTCTCACAAAGAGTCTAAATCCTCTACTTGGGCTTGTATATACTTGGGTGATGTGTCATGATCTGGATGCTCTGCTTTTTACTTTGGTGATGCACGGATGATCCAGATCATGACACATTACCCAAGCACCAAGCAAATCCAAGCA
This sequence comes from Hamamelis virginiana, assembly GCA_017140935.1. NCBI lineage: Eukaryota > Viridiplantae > Streptophyta > Magnoliopsida > Saxifragales > Hamamelidaceae > Hamamelis > Hamamelis virginiana. Next base: position 104,809 of record JAESVK010001225.1, read on the forward strand.
GAGGATCCTTATTCTCCCACAATCACCTATAAACTTCATATTGACTTTTACAAAAGTAAGCATGTACTGATAGAATCATTTCTGCTCTTTTATATACATTTATTGCTATCACTGCCATCAATACCCACCCGTCCCCACTCACCACTCACCACTCACCACACACCTATTAGCCTAACATCACTTTCCACGTATGATCACCACTACCAATCAATTATTATGAGCATCACCCCATTCATCACTTATTATTCCTCAGCCACCATCAACCACCACCGGAAGCAAGCCACGTTTGCGTTGGGACTATCGAGGTTAGTGGGGGTGGTGCCGCTACTCCTAAAGAAAAATAAAATAAACAGTAATGCTATATATTACAAAAAATTATTTAAAAAAAATATTTCAAATGAATTCTAACCTGTCATTTATTGTATATAAACTTTATACTATTTACAATAATAATCCATATTTAACAACTAAAGATAATAATAGCAGAGTCTCAATCAATAGTAAGTAGTTGAAGATAGATTGTCACTACTTTTTGCAATGACAGATTATCATGCTCGATGCATTCATTTATAAACTAGCTCCGATAATATTTTTTTTTTCTCTTTATAATTTGCACTAATTTTTATTTTTGTTCATATTTTTTAAAGTATATTACTCTCGCATTAGGTGCCCTTAGCAGATCCGAAACATAGGCATGTTCCTCACACCTCCTCTCTGTTTCATATCAGATTTATATTATCTTATTTTCAGCTTTTTAAAATATAAATTTTAGAAAACATGTTTCCAAAAAAAGACGTGTTTCAATTATTTGCTGAGAATAAGACCATAAGATTTGGTGTCCATGTGGGAACCAAATGCTAGCTATATATATAAATTCAGAGTCTCGATTTAGTAAGCATATATTGACTTACGCGAAAGTGAGCATGAAGCATGTATAGGAAATTGTGGGATGCATATTTTAAAAAATCGATCGTTGGATTAGATATCCTTATTATGGATGTCATGTTTGCCAAAATTACAGTGATTTTATGTAAGCATATCAAAATACAGATTGTAAAAAATTTTAACAGTTGAAAACGTACTGTCAAGTTTTTCTCAGTGACATATATGATAAACCGACCATTGAATCACTATGATTTTTGGCATGCCCGACACACATATGTACAGTATATAATCTAACGGTCAATTTTTCAAAATATGTATCCCGTAATTATATATAAACTATATGCTGATTTTCGTGAAAGCCAGCATGTACTAATTGTATGATTTTTATATAAATCTATGACAAAATAGAAAGTCGCAAATGGTGGCGGGCCCTTAATTTCTAGTGCAAGCTCTGGGCATATTGGATGCAAAGTGTAGCAAGTTGAGAGTAGCTCACCGGTGTGGGCAGGAAGTTGGCTCTCCCACCTAAGTTAGGTGGTGCCTTTTTGCAACATTCTACTGTGGCCACGTTTGTATGCTTTTGCCTAAGGACAAATATACGGTTAGAATTAACCCAAAAAATCAATGAAAATAATACACTTCTTTTAAAGAGAAAATATAAATATGAAATAAGAGAAAATATTGATTGATATGTCTATTTGGCTTAGCTTTAGGGCATCTTCAATAGGAAGCTAGCTATTATAGTATTATTCCCTATATGATTAGATCGACTAGAAATCACAGAAACAAAGCCAAATAGATTGCTTGAATGGTGTAAAATTAGGTGGCTGCAATTATGTAGGAATTAATTAATGTAACAAAAATAATATTTCAAATATTAAGATGGGGAAAATAATTTTGGAAAATAAAAAAAAAAATAGAGTTTTAGAATTTTAGGATAGAATATGGCTAGAATGAAAATTTTATAAAGTTCTTCTTTAAGGAATTTACTTCTTTTAGAAGTGTAAAATAGAGATTTTTTTAACCTAGGAGATGGCCCTAATTTTAGAAGACACTGAAAATGATAGGAAAAAGTTAGTGATGGGAAAGAGCTAGGTCCTCTGCCTAACCTGTGTCAAGTGTCATAAGTTTGAGCAACTTTTTAATTATTAATTAACTATTAATTAAAGAGTATTGCTATATGTTTCTAAAAATTTGACATTTTAGGATTCAAATAGATTGCTCTAATGGTGTGCCAAATTTGACAATTGCACACCCAAATTTTGGCAATGACATATAGAGTTGCCAAATTTTGCGCATCAAATGGCAAATGCCATTTGTGTCTTGTCATATTTTTTCTTTTAAAAAAATTGAAATATAGTATTAATGTATTTGATCACATGTGTGCTAAAATTTGACATTAGTACATCAAATTGCATGAATGCATTGGAGATGCTCTTAATGAATTCAAGTATTTCATTTACCGTTAAAAAAAGGGTTTGATAAAACAAAAACAAAAAAAGAAAAAGAAAAAAAAGGAAGAAAAATGTTAAACCATTGATCACAATGTGAATACAAGCTGAAGGACATTTATCATTTTATTTGTTGAAACACTTAAAAATAATAATTTTTAATAATTAATAATTTTTTATCTAATAATAGTTATATTATTTTGAATAATTTTAAAAGGGTCACGTTCCCCTGACCATTTCTTTTACCATTATTTCTATCATCCATTTTCAAAACACTAATGTGGGTCGAATATTTTGATAAACCGACCGTTGGATTAGATACTTATCTTATATAAGTCATATATGCCAAAAATCATATTGATCCAACGGTAAGATTTTAAAAAAATCTCACATTAAAAAACTGCGATGTTTCTAATTATAATAATTTTTCACAGTGACATTTTTTAAAAACCAACCATTGGATCACTGTGATTTTTAAGATACGTAATGTATATAAGTAGAATATCTAATCCAACAGTCGGTTTCTCAAAATATTCGACCCACATTGGTGTTTTGAAAATGAATGGTAGAAATAATGGTAAAAAGAATGGTTAGGGGAACTGTCCTATTTTAAGGAAAATGCAATATCTCCCAAAAATATTATTCCAAAAATATATCCTAAATGATGTGGCAATTGATCTAACCCTTTTTTTTTTTAGTAAATTCTTTAATTAATAATAAATGAAGGCTAAGATTGATTTGGGATGATTTTTGGGAGAATTTTTTTGGAATATATAGTATTACTGAATACAAAAATAACAAGTTTTTATGTTCATGACTGTATTTGGACATTTGCTTACCCTCTTGAGGAGAGCCAATGGGTATTTGGCAACAAAATAAAAGGTTGTGCTTGTCTTCCTTACCCCATAGTTTAAAGGGATACAACTTGACCACAAAGATTAGTAATCACATAATAATAAATTTTACCCAACCAAATCATGACACTCAGATACCCAAATATTAAGAGGACAATATTTATCTTCTAGTAGGAACTCCACACTTTCATTCATATATTGTATGTATTATAACTAATTTAAAAAAATATCAACTGATATATCAATTGACGTGGATATGGATATAAACACGTGGACATGTATATATAAAATTAAAAAAAAAAAGAATTCTTTGAAAAATAACTGCAATTTTTTATCATATTAAAAACCCTAATCACAAACTGATGAAAGTACTATTGTCTCCATTTTCAAGCCCAGGTTTGCCCAGCATGTGGGTTAAAATTCTTATAGTGGCCCATATTAAGCCCAATAAAACCACCCCTACTACCTTATTTATTTATTTTAAAATTTCTAGTTTTTGCTTTATTATTATTATTATTATAGTTTTCGCTTTCACACACATTACCAGTCCACCACCACCACACCACAACAGAGATCAATCAACACTAATCCGTACAGTGGGTGGAGAGAGAGAGAGAGAGAGTGGGGTGTGGTAGGCGAGTGTGGTGGCGGAGTAGTTGGGTGTGCCCAGTGTAACCCCGCGCACGCTAGCATCATTCACCCACTAAAGCGGTGGCCATTATCATAACTTCCCCCACTTACTAACATCAACAACCCATCAAAACATGCTAACAGCACCAGCAGCAGCCACCGCCACCACCACCACTACCGCCACTGCTCCTTTGCTATCCTGCGCCGACCTTAACCGACGCCCCAACCCATGTCCACCCCTCCTGCTCCTCCTCCTCCCCGCAAGGTCCCACCACCGTGCTGGACCCATGACGAAACTCTAGCCCTTATCGAGGCCTACCGTGAACGGTGGCTTTCTCTCCGCCGCGGCTACCTCCGTTCCTCCGACTGGGACGCCGTCGCCACTGCCGTTTCCCGGCAGTGCCGCCTTGTCACGCCGTCGAAATCCTCCGCTCAGTGCCGCCACAAAATCGAGAAGCTCCGCCAGCGGTACCGTGCCGAGAAGCAGCGGTCTGTCTCGTTCCCTGGTAAGTTCTTCTCCTCATGGGTCTTCTTCAGCAATTTGGATTTTATAGACGAAGGATCAACTTCAGCCGTTGGTTCTAATCAAGATACTGATCAGGGGATCAATACCGGAGGTGGGTTTCGTGTAAAACCCATAGCTGATAGGAATTTGGTGCGTGTAGATCTTGTGGGGTCGAAGAATTTTGGCAATATTGATGGGGTTTCTGATCCTAATGTTGATTTAGGTCGTGATCTTGACGACGGCATTAACGGCGGTGGTGGGTTTCGCGTAAAAACCCTGGGTGATCGGAATTCGGTACCGCTAGGGTTTATTGGGTCGAAGAATTATGGTAAGATTGATGGAAATTCGAAGCCTAAAATTTATTTTGATCATGTTGATGTGGGAGGTGGGTTTCCTGTAAAATCCCTAGGTGATCGGAGTTCGGTGCCCCCGGGCTTTAGGACGAAAAATTATGGAAAAATTGATGGGAATTTTGACTCTAATCTTGATTTTGATCATGAAGTTGATGAGGGAGCTGATACTGGAGTTGGGATTCGTAAAAAATCTTTACGCGATCGGAGTTCAGAGGCTTTAAGGTTTAGGTCTAAGAATTATAGCAGTATTAATGGGAATTCTGATCCTAATTTTGATTTTGATTACAATGTTGATGATGGAACCAATTCCGGAGGCGGGTTTCACATAAAAACCCCAGGTGATTGGCATTCAGTGCCTCCAGGGTTTAGGTCGAAGAGTTATTACAATATGGATGGTTATTCTAATTCTAATCTTGACTCTAGCATTTTGAATGGGTGTTCTTCTTCGTCAAGATTGAAGTTTGCAAAGAGGAGTGGTGGTGGAGGGGTTAAGAGAGAGATGGATCCAGTTGCAGAGATGGTTTCGGCGATTAAGCTTTTGGGAGAATGCTTTGTGAAGATGGAGAAGATGAAGATGGAAATGGTTAGGGAGATTGAAAAAATGCGTATGGAGATGGAGATGAAGCGTAATGAGATGTTACTTGAGTCACAGCGACAGATTGTGGATGCTTTTGTGATGGGATTTTTGGAGAGAAAGAAGAAGAAGGTGAAGGTGGCAGCATCTCCTGATTCGTAGATACATCTTTGGTTGGCAAGGTAAGAGTTTGTAGGATTGTGTTGCTTGAGGATGGGATTTCTCTGATCTTTACAGATGGCTGGATCATTGGGATTCCATCGTTTTTCCTGGTTAGATCATTGTAAGTTGGTCAGCTTTCACTTTCTTTTCACTCTGTTCTAAGTTCTAACTGAAGTTCAAAACATGATGAGAATATGTAACTTGTTTTGGTATATAATGAAAACATTGTTGTTTTGAAATTCATATTGTAGACTAAATAGAAATGTTTCTTTAAGTTGAATTTTCTCTCTAATTATGGTTATAATCATTGATAACAATGTAGCAGTACCCTTGCTGCAGAATTATCATTTTTTTTTTTTTTACAGTGTTTCATTCTTTGATTTGCAGTCAAGCTTATGGCCTCTTAGTATGTAGAGTGACTATTATACAAGTTAAAATGATGTTCATACTGGAACATGTTATCAAAGTTATTTCGACTTAGTTTAAACCTCCAAAATCAGGAAGACAAGTGGAAATTCATTGAGTTTTGAAAGAGTGTCTTTCATGTGTAATCAGATTACTTTGCCTTTTTGTCAAAGTTATTTCGACTTCATTTAAACCACCAAAATCGGGAAGATCGATAAGTGGGAGTTCATGGAATCAGTCTCTAGTTTATGCAAACGATTTGGGGTCGTAAACTAGTTTATAGCAGTGGCCATGTTTGAGATGAACATCTTCTGAGTTGTTTGAGGCTTCAAGTTTAGTTCATGATCTGTAAAGAATAACAAAGTTTGTTTCTGATCTGTGTGTGACTGTCCTGGAGCTTGTGAGTGTTTTGAGACTTTGGAAATTCACTCTACTTTGTAAATTACTAAATTCTGTGAGTAGGGAAAAGCTGTGTGCAATTCCACATCCAAGGACTGGTGCAAATGGGCTATCAATTGTTGACCATAGAAACCTATGCTTCATTGAGCTACATGGACATCTAGACTTGGCCCAGGCCATTTCCTTCCTGCTTTTTTGTTTTGTTTTTTCCCTCCTTTAGAGACTAGGTGGACCAAATGGGCCTTTGCCACTTGTACTCTGTAGCCAATTTTATTTAACAGTAACATCATTGTTCAATTAATTAACCTGTTATTTAATATTGATCCAATTAGGTCGGGAACCCCATAGAATTTGAATTTGGAAAATCAGTGCCATGTCATCTATTGTGCTGATTTAGCAGATAACATGGCATTGCACATAAAGCAGTTGATGGAAGATAATAAAAATGGTGGTGACAGTAAGCATCATTATTCGGCATGAACTGCAGTAATTTGTATCGATTAGAGTCATCTGGGCGATGTCTTGTGGTTTGCCCTAGCTTAAAATGGTAGCCATTAAATTGTCCTTTTTTCATGGTGCTGTACAGTGGACGGTTGGCTCTCATTTAATTTTTGAGCTACACCATAATTCCTTAGGGCCCAACTAGAGGTCAAGTTTGGTCAATTGAGGTTATCCAGTTGGTGTGATTTCAATGGTCCATGATTTCTAGATTCATAGAGCTAGGCTCAACCTACCGCAAGAAAATTTATCATCTTACAATTGTTCAAGGGTGGTTTGGTTCTATTAATTTCAAAATTTTCTCTCTTTCCTTTGTATTTTCAGCAACTTTGTTAGGTTGGATGAGGATTAATCTAGTGGTGTGTATGTTTATTTCAAAGAGAGTTTCCGAATTTGACCGTATTGATACTCATTTGATAGTATTAGTGCGGGTTTGGATGAGGATTAATTTCTATTGTTAGGCAATAAATAAATACAATTGAGAATTTGATGTTAATAGATTGAAGTTAGATACTCATGTCTAATTGTCATGTAAAAAATTAGCTTTACTCAATGAATCCTTAGATACCCAATTATTTGAGGTATGTTGGCAATTGTGAATCCTTTTTCTCCTTTTCAACTTGGACAGCAGCTTGCTTCTTCACAAATATATACCTCCTTTCTAATTTTTATATTTTCTTTTGTTGGGTGTTTCTTATCATACATCATTACAATTATAAAGCACCAATTGGAAAGAGGGGTGGGGTTTGGATTTTTTGGTCTTGGTTTCGAGACTCTTGCTAACATATTGTATATATGATCGGTATAATTGTGTATATCATCGTTATAATTGATGTTCTTCTACTGTATCAATTTAAAAAAAAAAAATAAAAAAAAAAATTAAGCATGGCTCCCTCATTTTTGATCTATTTGTCTAAAGCATCTTCCAAATATTTCAATCTTTTTCTCTACCCATGAGCATTGAATGCTGATGTGACAACAAGTTAGGTAATTTTAAAAAATAAAATAGCAAGAATGGTAAAAATAGAAATCCTTTTATATATATATATATAAAATACTAAAAACATCTTATGTCTTGTTTTCAATCTATAACGCTTGATTTATAGGGACATTAGTATTTTTTTGTTCCTACCGAATAGTTAATCCTCGGAATAAGAATATGGGTAAGGTCACTGTCCATTTCAATAAACGCTATAAAAAACTCAGTTGTTGGCTACTCTCTCCGTCCCATAAAAATAGACCTCTTCTAAAAATCACGCATAGTAAAAAATTTACCTCTATTTCTAAAACTATCCCTTTTCTACAGTTGTATTTGGTGTCATGTGAAGGCATTCTTAGAATAATAAAGGGTAATATGAGAAAGTTAAAAGAAATATAATTTGACTTTTCAAAATAGACTATTATTTTAGGCCAGCCAAAAAAGAAAAGAAGACCTATCTTTGTAGGACAGAGGGAGTATTTCATAAGATGAGTCAAACTTAGCCTGAAATGTAAGTATCAAGACTAGCTATTTTATTTTATGAGATTCAAGAGGAATATTAGGCACCGTTTGGATTTGTTTTTTATAAGTACTTATTTGTTTTTTTAAAATTTTTCTAAGAAATTACATATTACAAATTTTAAAAAAAACAAATAAGTACTTATAAAAAATAAATTCAAACTGTGCCTTAGTATATTACAGTGATTTGCCTTGTTGACAGAATATGGTAGGAAAGAATGCAAAGATGCAATCCTTGGGTATAGATAAGGCCATCTACCCTATGGTAACTAATTCAGGCCCTCCATTGGAAATGGTCATAACTAAACCAGTTCAGTAATGAGTGAGGGGCATCAAAGAGACATTTCAAATTCAAAAGATGGAAGAAGGAAAAGAAACAACAGCAGAAGAACATATAGGACTTTCATTGGCACCCACTGTATATATCCTTTCTATTGGACATCCCACTAATGGCATTTTCTAGGTCAGGGACTATCTCTGGCCCACTATCCTAATTATTTGCTATCATTAAAAGGTCCAATCAGCACATTGAACTGGTGTAAAAAGCTTGATTGAACCAGGGTTTGATCAGGACTGGCCACACTTCTTGAACAGACTATTTTTCCCTATTGCTTTTGTAAAATCAATTTAATTTCATAAAATGAAAATGTAATAATGAAAGAAAAAAGCTTTCCTAGCTTTTCGGCTTTTTACATAGATTAAAGGTTCGTTTGTGTTAACTTTTTTTAAAATTATTTCTAAATAACTAGTTTTTTATATAATTTTTTAAAATTATATTCAAATTATATCTTCATATTAGAATTGATTGCGGTAAAAGTTGGGATCTTCTAACTTTTGGCGCACATATAGTATGAAAAATTTTCCATCCATCTCATCACACTCCTCAAATCGTTTAAAAATGATTATCACCACATCTCTCAAATCAAGTGGAATTTTAAGTTTTAAAAATGATTTAAGAAAAATCTAATGCAAACGAGCCCTAATTATATCTTATTAAAAATTAAATGTGCGCGCATGGCATGTTAATTATTTTGTCTTAGATAAATTGGCTGAGAAAAATTCTATAAACATGTTTCCTTTTCTTGTACGAATAGCAAAAAGAGGTTGGCAAGTAGAAGAAACTCTAAAAGAGAACTTCTAAAAAAGAAAAAAAAAAAAAAAATCTAATTGCATAAATTCGAAAATTCTAAAAGTCAGTGGCAATTTTTTTTTTTTTTTTTTGAAATTACCTGTCACTTTTTCTGAAGTTAGAATTAATCTTCCTAATATAGTTTGTTTTCAAAATGAAATACTATTTTGCAGTTTTTTAGTGGCCCATCCTTTTTTTTTTTTTTTTTTCTGATTAGTGTGAAAAGACAACATATTTGTGTAATCTTCCCAATAAAAAGGAAGGGAAGATGATAGAACCAAGCATAATTAAAACCAAGAAGATAAAACCAAGCATCCTTTAAGGGTCAACCAATTAGTCTAATTTGTAGTTATAACTAAATGAATTGTGCCAAAGTGACCATAGAATGGCTGTAAAGGCATATCTAATCATGTTGGGTGAGTTCAAGTGAATAAGTGAGAGCTTCAAACTCTTCTTGTCATAATCCTTCCCCTTTTTTTTTTTTCGAAAAAAAAAAAAAAAAAAAAACACAGTAGAAGGAATGAAGGAAAAACGAAGAATTCAATGAAAATATCGATCGATCAAAGATTTACCATTATAAAAAACAGTTGTGTTGAGATAGAGTTCACTTCAAAGGTAGATTTTTTTTTTCCTCCTCACCCATATATGAAACAATTTGTACAACTTCTTGAGCTGGCTGGTTACACAATAGTTTCTTGTTATATAACATTATAAAAGGGTTTTTTTTTTTTTTTTTTTTATAAATTTATAATTTAAAAAAAAAAATTGTGGAGGTCAGACAATTTCAACCAACCAAAGAAGATCAAACCAATTAAGCAACCAATTAAGGGTCAACCAACTACGTACTAGTCTGATTTTAAGTTCTAACTGATGAATATTGTAGCAAAAACTCATCATAGCCATGGTTATAATTAAATTAATTAAGACATCTAAGGTGGGTTCAAGTCTAGGGGTTCAATCTCTTTTGCCATGATCCTTCCCATATATATAGAAAACACAAAACAGAAAAAGAAAGTAATTAAGACCAATCAATCAATCCAAAGAGAAAAAAAAAAAAAAAGAAACAATTAATTGATGGTCCACCATTATCAACAACAATTGTTGTTGAGCTAGAGATTAGTTCCAAAGGGAGATTTTTTCCTCGACACCCATGTATGAGGCAGTATTACAAGTAAAATTCTTAGTATGAAGTAACTATAGTAAATGAGATGGTTATGCATTAATTATACAAAATACATAATTAATTCTCTTCACAAGCAACTACTGTAATCTACAAGTTACCTCAAGTATTTTACAATTGCCCAAAAAAAAGCATTTTACTCAATACTCTCTCTCTCTCTCTCTCATATCCATTGCAGATGAGCTAGTAAAGGACAAAAAAAATGAGGATATGGCTGCTAAACTTTCAAAGAGGTTCAATATTGCATCCATCATTACATACTGTGGTCCAAAATGATCTCAATCATCCTCACCACACTTCAAAAGAGTTGGTTCTTGACGCACTGATGATATATATGATGGCAGTATCACCTTGACAGAGTGATAAGAAAAAGAGAAAGTGCAACCAAACAAAAATTCAAGTAAGGGCAAAGTTCTCTCTCTCATCCCTTTTCTTTTAATTGGTGATCATTTTCTTATCCAGTCATTGGTGTGTTCAAATCAATTGGGATTCCTTTTTTGCTTGGTAGGAATTCCTTGAAATCTACATTGTAACAACCCCAAAAACTTTCAAAAGAGAGTGCTCAAAAAGACATCAAAAACTATAATTCTTCTTTGATTAATTAATTAAAGTACTTGGATGTCTAGCTTAGTTTGTTGGGTAGTTGATGAGTTTTGGTTCACTTCATCAGTGCTCATCTTTTTATCTTCTCCTTGAAAAGTTGAGTGAACACCATATAATACATAAAACAAAGTTATGAAACATGACCATATACCAAACCTTTGGAATGCTAGTTTCTTGAGTGTAGTCATGAGAAAGACATTAAGGAAGATCGATATTGCAGCCGGCCATGGCATGAATGGCACTGACCATTCACTAGGTTGGCGATGACAAGGGACCATGTACTGGAAGAAGGCAGTGATGGTGATCATTGACCCACCAAATAATGGTAGCCCCCACCATTGTTGCTCGAGCTTCCATGATAAAGAGAACCCAATTGAGCTAGATGAGAGGAGGAAGAGGAATAGGAGAGTGTTCATGGGGGGGTTGTTACTAGTGATCACATATCGTCGGTAGATAAGAGCATTGGCCACTAGGTAGAATACAAGTAGCGTGCCAATGCAGATCATGTCCACCACTATGTTGAGCTCAGTGAAGAGTGCTATTGATGCTGTGCAAAACCCTGCATCATTGAGAGAGGAAAAAAAAAATCATGAGCTTCTCCTGTTTGATTTTCTTTTTTTAAAATGTAATGCATCCAAACTCATCTTTTTGCTTGTGAATTCAAGAAAAAAAAAATCATTTTATTGGGTTACAAAAGGAAGAAAATAATAAATTAGTCTGATTTTCTGGTAGAATTGATGGAGATTTCATGTTTGATAACTAATCCTAGTCTTGAAAACATTACATTAATTTCATCTGTCGTCTCCCATTTTTTGAAAATTTGGAAGCTGTCAACTTTATATGACACAATAGATCATTATTTAGAGGGGAAAAAAGTTGCAACAAGATTTTACCTAAAAAATTTCATGCACTATAATTTTCTTCCTAATATTTTCCATGAAAGGAAGAAATTCATCCACCCTATATCATAATGGTCTGGTTTAATTAGGCAATCATAAATTCATTACATGGTTTTGATTAAAAATTGAAGTAGAGTACTTTTTCTTAATTCTGGTTTTGTTTCCTCCCCTTAAAAATAAAGAAACCTTGAACTAGAGGAAAAAGCATGCTGAAGAAGTTTGATCACAAACATCCTTTTCACCTCCAAAAATTAATGATATAAAAGAAAAATCCAAAAGGAAAACTTTATTACTTGAAAGTAATAATTTACATGGAGATATTACTTAATTGTTCAAATTAAGGAGACTATTTTGATTGTAGTTGTGGCTGTTATTTCTTTCCCATATTGTATTGAGGAAGTGAGAAGGGTCATGGAGCTAGAAGAAAAACAAGCAATTCTAACAGCATAAGTTACTTACCCAAGAAGAGTGTGGCATTCACGGGGGTGCCTGTTGAAGAATGCACCTTGGCCAACCAGGACGGCACCAGCCGGGCCCTTGCAATAACACAAAGGTACCTTGCTTGGCCTAGCATGGCAACCAAGAGAGAAGCCACAATTCCCAAGCTTGCCCCAGCCCCAACAACATTGTCAGCCCACTTCCAACCCATCTTTTGAAAAGCGATCGGAAATGATGCATTATTCGATATCTATAAATCATTTGAAGAATGCCCTTTAATTTTATGATGAAAGTGCACTATATATAAGGCCTTAAAGAGTAACCAAATTAAAAACAAAGAATGTCTACATTTATTTGATTGAAATATGATCACTACCTCATTATAAGGAACCATCACACACAAAGCCAAAGCCATGAGGCAATAAAGTGCAGATACAATGACAACAGAGCCTACGATGCCCACCGGAAGGCTCTTTGAAGGGTCTTTGATCTCTTCTGCCATGGTTGAGACTGAGTCGTAGCCGATATAGCTGAAATAAACTATAGCTGCTCCATCAAGAACACCCTTGACACCAAAAGGAGCTAGCCCTCCAGGCTTTACCAAGTTCTTGGCACTCCCATTGTAGAAACCAGCAATTATAATAAACCCAAAGAAAACCACATGAAAGACTGTCATAATAAGGTTTAACATAGAGCTTTCCTTGGTGCTGCAATCACAAAAAGAAATACCCATCACTTTCACAAGCCCACTAAAACAAAATTCAATATTTGATATCCCAATAACAATAAACAAAAGTTTATCAATAACAGTATTGATGGTGATGATTCTAATTTATGAAGATAATAATAAACAAGGAATAATAATATATTAAACCTGTCACATATATCAATTCAATGTCTGTAATCACTCCCAATCTAACACCAAGACCCATTTATCTGAAAATAATAAAGAAATAGATGACTTAATTAACCATGCCAAATGCCCACTTACCCATTTCAAAGAAAAGATTTATAAAAAAACAAAAATCTTCCACAACAAGATCAATATATAAAAACAGCTTATGACAAAGAATGAAAACAAATAAAACAATAATAATCTAGGTAGTAAGAGATCAAACCTGTGACATAGACAAAGAGTGAGAAGAAGAATAACAGCAACAGCTGGAAAATCCAAGTTATTATATCCTTCTATCAATCCATCCACTTCAACTCTCCATGAGTTAGGCTCACTCTCTCCGAATGCGCAGCTTAGGTAATCTGTGAAAGCTCTAGCCACCGCAGCATTCGATAATACATACTCCATTAGTATGTTTGCCCCAGCAAAATATCCCACAAATTCCCCTGCACCATTTTAAAATAAAGGGCTAAAAGAAGAAAAAAAAAAACAAAAAACAAAAAACAAAGAAAGAAAGGAGTATGTATATGTAGAATATAAGGAAGAGCTGAAATTATTTCCTATCCAAAAATGGAGAGAAAAACAAAAAAATAAAAATAAAAATCTTCATACCAAAGGTGACTCTTATATAGCTGAAGGCACCTCCGGCAACCGGAATCTCAATGGAGAATTCAGTGTAACACAAGGAAGAGAGGAGAGCAGATATGCCAGCAATGATATAAGAGATGAAGACAGAAGGACCAGCTTTTACGTGGGCTACTTGACCAGTTGTGATAAAAACTCCAACACCAAGCATTCCTCCAACCCCAAGAGCTACCAAATCATACCATTTAAGTTTCCTCTTCATGTCTGCACCAGACCTTAATCTCACTTGGTTCAGCTCTTGGTCTGGTGTCCATGTTGCTAACATTCTCTTCCCAAGTCTGTGAGGTGTTTGGGAGAGGGCATGAAGATAATTGGAGAAGAAAATATTGGTGCTAATGGGTGCAGGTTGAATAATGACTGCCATGTTTTTGATTCTACTAAGTGTTTTGGCTTCCATGAGATGCTTGAGGAGGGGAAGGTTTTATAATATGCAATATGCAATGGGAAGAGGATATATTTTCTAGATTCTTAATTTCATAAAGGTTGATGGAGAACCATATTTGTGTCCCCAGCTTTGTTGAAAGTACCTTGTTGTCCTTGGGTTTCTTTGAAAATTACAATTATGCCCTTAAAGAGATATCACACATGCACAGCTTTTTAGTGCCCCAAGACTCCAAAGAGGTTCTTCTGTTATAGAAGCATGCAAAAAAGGTAGAAAAAGTCCCAGCCATTTTGAAATAAGGTAGCTTATAAGAGGAATCACTATGTGAAGAAGAGAGGGACTTTGACCTAATCTTTTGGAATTTCCTCATCTGAAACTTTGAAAAGATGTGACAATTAAGCATCCCACACTTTGTTAAAGCAACTAAAGATTTCTTCACTTAAGTACTCTTTAAGAATAATTGGACTTGATTCCTGAACAGAATATCATATATAGTTGCAGCTGATACAATATTGGCAATGCCTGCTTACACAAAATCTCAAAATTCCTAGGGAAAAGCATATATGTATATATAAGTGTTCCATTTGACCCATTATAACTTTGAAAATCTGGTATATGATCAATTCAAGAAGGATTCTCAAGTTACAGTAGCCATTGTGAGTTGTGACGACAATGCCTTCTCATATTGATGAAAGATCTCTATTGTAGACTCCCAGTGGATTGGTTTACCAGTCGAGTCTTTTTTTTTTTTAAAAAAAAAAAAAAATTGGGGGTAAGATTATGTTGTATATTTCAATGTTGAGTTTAATTTTATGTGTGGAACATATTTTCCCCAAATGACTTCACCATAGGAGACTAAGGGTTGAAGCTACTGACATTTATTTACTTAATGCTCATCCAACATTCATAATTATGCATATTGTGTAACTCACAGTGTATATCACATAATCACGCGAGAGTTTGTGTCCTTTAAAAGTTGAGGCTTTCCATGAGCGGAAACAAAAAATACAAAGCACACATACACATACATACACACGCGTATGAAAAACCAAAAATAAAAAAGAAATAAAAAGGGTCTTAAAGTGATAATGTTGGTTTCAAACTTTACCTCCGCCCACCCTAAAAACAAAGGATGCTTTTTCTTTAGATACTGACTTATCAAAGGGGTCAGCCCAGCAGCCTCCATCCACTTTCACCAATATGCACCAATACAAGTGTTAAATAGAGAAAAAAGAAATATATTTTTCACTTTATTTATTTATTTATTTTTTTTTTGGTGCTGTTGTAGAGATGGATATAGCACTGTATGAAATTAGGGAACCCTTCCTATCTCATGAAAAAAATATACATATATAGGTACATACGTACTAACACATATAGATATATATACACATGCATTTGTCTATGAACGAACATATATATTTATGTTACTTTGAGGGGCTAGTGGTCCAATACTTTCTCTAAATTAGATTATTTCCTCTTCTCATTTAACCCTGCACATTTAAGTGGTTTATGTCGCAATCTAGCTGGAATAGAAAGTTCTATTATGATGCTCTAGTTATTCTAAGTTTGATGAAGTGGATGATTTTGAGAATTCTAGCCAGAACCAAATCAGCGGGCCGGTGCAATTGGTAATTAATATTTTGAGCATCTTGAAATTAAATCATTTGCCGAAAGATTTGAGTTATAAAGTTGTATAGATAAATTTATTTTGGCTTATCTGCTTGAATGTACTCTTTTTCAGTCTAGTAAACTCATAGCTCAGTAGGGTATATACCTTCATATTTTCCTTTTTTATTTTTTATTTTTTTGCACAGTCAGTTGATAAAATTCTGATATTAACATGGTTTTTAGGCTTAAAGTCAATAAACCTTTCATCAAAGCAATGCTTCTTATCCTAAAGTGGTAGACATCTAGATCATCGATAGCATCCTATACAAGGATCTTAAGGTACTTTACAAGCAGGGGCCAAAAGAGCTTTATGTTACTTTCAGTAAAAGGAAGAAAATAGAGGGGAATCAGTTATGGAAGTTAACAGTTGGATAAATGGAAAATGTGTATTAAAAACACAAGTGGGAAGTGGCGGTGCATGACCATCACTACCATGCGAGCTTATCTTGTGCGCTACCTCTCTTCCTTTCCCCACCTTTTATTTTCCTCCTTAGCATTGATATCAATGGAGTCAAAAGGCACTCTCTCTTTGGTGAGAATCAAACCCAATATCTTAGCAGCCACTGAAAAGAAAATAGCAAAAATGACAAAAATACAGAAAAAAAAAGAAAAAAGAAAAAAAAAAAAGGAAAGAGAGGAAGGGGGGCCTTTTCAATTTTGTAACATGCTTAATTCGTCATCTTCACCATCATATATCCACCCCAAGTTATCACTAGCTATAGTCCCCATAAATCTTTCTTCACCTAGATTGTATTTAAAAAAAATTGATTGCTTGAGAATGTAATGTTTAGATTGAGTGGTCCATGGTCCTTTTACATCTACATGTGTCGAAATGGGAGACTCCGATATTTTAGTTTCCACTGGGGCTAGCTGGGCCACTCTTCTGTCAACTCCTACTTGGATTACAATAAGTGTGGAGGAGAAGATTTCTTGGAACACCATATGAGAAGGGTCTGGAGTATATTCATGCTTGGATTGATGGTTATCTAAATGCTAATCATGATTTTAAAGTGAAATCATGAGTCATGGAATGGATATTGCTTACTAAAGATTGAAATACTAAAGTGGGCAATTTGCAGCTAATGAAAACGCTTAGAAATTGTGTTTCTTTTTTGAGAATAATTTGAAGTCAATGGCCACTCCCCTATTTCTTATTACTTCTATTATTTATGTACTTGTTCCCTGTGACTACTTAAGGCCTCACATTTAGGGGATGTTTGGGAGCAACTTCAAGGAAGAATGACTTCTAGGGAACGGTGAAGTGTTCCTCACTTTCATAGATCGAGTTTGATTGCTTGAAGATATTAAAAACATTGAAAATTAAATAAAAACTAATTAAACTCTAAAAGAGAAGTTGATAATTCTTCAATTGAAGTTGGTTCCAAACACATGCATTGCTAAATGCTCTACCACTAGCCAAACCCTGCTGAGGCAACTATAATTCATGCTCATAATATAATTGGACGGTGCTCCATGTTGCGCTTGTGATGTCATGAGATTGAGCCCAACCTAACATCAACAAAGAAGGAATAAAAAATGAAAAGAAAAGCAAAGGAAAAGAGAGAATTATTTACTATAATCCTTTGATAATGTTTCCTCAACGAGGCCAATGGAAAGCATAATGAGCAATGGCTGACTACACATAAAATTGTTTCAGCAACTTGCCATCATTTATGGAAATTGCTTGCCTCTTGCTAACCTCAATGGCCCATTCATTTGCCCCACACACACCGAATTTTCTGAAAAGTCCAAATTACAGTTAACCCTAGGCCTTTAGCTTTAAACTAAAGCATTTGGAGTCATACATTGCACAAGGATCTATATACAATCTCAGATGATTGATATTGGGACATTGCACATTTGGTGCCACTAGGATTGGATTATTAAATCATATCACACAGGAGTAAGCATATTCACATAACTATCAATAAGAAATTAAAAGCAGGAGAGAGTGGAATTTTTTGTTTTTTCCTTTTCAATGTGATTGGCAGTTTAAGTTGCACTCAGGAGAGGAGGAAGCAGTGGGAGCCTTTTGCTTTTGATATTTCTTAGTGGGTCATCCCAATTTGCATTGACCTCGTTCCTCACCTCTGCCTTCCTTGGTGAGTGTTAATGCCATAGTATCTGTTACATATTAGCTGTTTTCTTAAGCCAAAGGAACCCTCATAATAAATGTCATGGTCATTGGTGAAAAGTACTTTGTTTTATTTATCAGAAGAGACAATATAGTAATAAAAAGTTGGAAAAAGGGATAGGGAAGAGAGTCACCTGTGGAGGAACAAAATGACTTTTTTTGGGGGTAGGAATCAATAAGGATAATCCTTAATTACAAAGTGGCTTTAACACTTTTCCCTAGAGTGTGAGTAGCTATCTGGTTGTAGTGGATTGTATATATCCTATCAATAATTTTACATTAGATAACTTACTGAGAAAAAAAAAATCACTAGATTCATTTTTCGAACTTCTAGATTTAGGGTTTAGGGTTTAGCATTGACGCAAAGATAAATTTGACTAACATTGAGTAATGATGAGTTTAGTTAGCCCACAATAAGCATGCCATATAGTACTAACCTAATATTGTACTATAGTTGTCAGTGTAATCTGTCTCCAAAATGTATATGCATATATGGTAGGATATATCACATTATCTTTATCTATCGACACGTGTGCATGAGAGAGAGAGAGAGAGAGAGAGAGAGAGAGAGAGGGTGGTAGGTAAAGTTTCACTAGATTATTTTGCCTTTCTAGTGTATGAATAAGAAGGGAAGGGAAGCATCAATTCCATGTTTTAGTGAAATTAATAATGCTGACCATTTATTTGTTTATGATTAAGAGATGAATGAAAGAATAGTTGATTCTTTTTTTGGAGAGAGAGAGAGAGGAACAGAATCTATATATATTCATCAACAAATTCCCTTCCATAGAAAAGCACAACTAGCTCTAGATTGTGGTTCACAACCTGTACTCTTCTTAATTAAGATCAGAAGTTGCAATCACTCCTCCATTTTGCAACATCTGATTGTGCAAGCAATCCATGCAAAGTCCCCACTAGTTGAGTGATTGACATGGATGCATAATAACAACCAACCTTCTTCTCATCTTCTCACTATATGAAATCATTACATAAGCCAATTGACAAAGAGGAAAGCTTTTTCTTAAACTAGGTCTCACCTTCAAGGGAAAAAGGTCCTCCTTTCTAACAATAACACAGAGATCTAGCAATGGCCCATATGCATTCAAGCCAAACCCATAATGGCATCCAGCCATCAGAGAGGTTGGGGGTATGAAGACATCCTTCACATGACACTCAGGTTATTAGAATATAAAATGAGCAAAAATGACTGCATATATTGGTTTGGAAATGATTAATACTGTCATTACCCATTCATATTTTTTATAAGCAAAAGCCAAAATTCATGGGTGGGAATAGATGATGAATTGAAAATCAGAGAAGGCAAACAACCATTTCTTAAAATTAATTCTTTTTATTCTATATAAAATTTGATTCAATGATTCCAATGAGTATGCAGATCATGGGCTTGTTTAGACTTTTGGGAGTAAATATATACAAAAGGAATACGCGTTAAGAAAGTAGATCGACTTCTAGTTGTATTTGTGGTCCAAATTTTATCCCAAATTCCCATGCCCCATTTTATATTATAAAGTGAGGCATGAAGGGGCTATTATTTTCCTTTAATCACCGGACCCATGTACGAGAATAGTTGTAATGTAAAGCTACATAGTTTCTAGTTTAGGGTAAATAATCAGTACTGTCAATTTTTAAGATTTTTAACATGGAGTTGGGTTCAATTTTCTAATTCTAAAGCTTTACATAATGGAAGCTTCTCTAATGCCCGTGGACGTAATCACCAACATAATAAACCATGAACTGTCTTTAATTATTACTCTTAGTTTTCCATTATTTCTCTGCTAGTTTCTTTTTTTTAATCTACTTTCATGGCATAATCGATCAGCTCAAAGATTACATTTTTGCACATTTCCAATTATATAAACACCAAATTAAAGTGCAACCACCACAATAAAACAATAACAAAAAAGATTATGGTGCTATGAAAATGAAGGTTAGTTACAGTATAATCCATTATCATGATATGAAACAAAAGAAAAGTGACTTGGAAAAGTAGTTTAACTACAAGGCCCTAAAAATCATCAAACAAGACAAAAAGGGCAGTTGCCAATAAAGAATAGGTCTCTGTCCTTTAGTTAAATGGCTTTTGATTCATCACAAGATGAAAATTCAAGAATTTTTTTCCTAATTAGTTAAGATGGTCTGCCATAATAGAAAAGAAACCTATCATTTCTACTAACAAACAAAAGCACACATTTGATAAAAAATTATTGCCATGGCCGACGTGCTACCTACTAAAATCAAAGAATTTATTTATCACTCGCGTAACATCACCAATGGAAAGTGATATATTTGCGTTTGCCGCATAAAAATTATATTTAAGTTAAAGCAATTTATAACAAGATTTGATCAGCCAATGTGTTACAGAGAGAAGTTATATAATTCCAAAGCCCAAAGAGGCCAAAAAACCATAGAAAGCTTTTTCACAAGCTTGTAAAATAATGAGTTTGATGGTGGAAACCACAAAACTTAGACATCATGGTCGGTCAGTGTCTTACAAAGAGAATTCGATCTTTCGGCACCATCCACCATTAAAGTCTCAACCTTTATAGCCATAGCTATCAATAAAATTTGTCACTTTAACTAACTCATTCAACTACTGATCAAACTTTCGCGAAATTTTCTACCATTTGTCCTTCCATATATTGAATTCCACTAACATTGATCTTTCCACTATTACATGAATTGCCATCTCTAATTATTTTTCCTTTTTTCGAAATTTACTTTGAATGGTTTCATTTGATTAATTTGGTGTCAAAAAGGTCTCTAGCTAGCTATGTCAATCATATAATTTATCTATGACTTTATTGATGAATACTAGAGTTTGGATTTTATTAAAGTGCATTTGGAAGTTGTCGTTGATAGAACAAGAATACTTTTCTACATAAATATTCCCACCAACTTGTGTGATCAATGTCATGATCTAGGGCACGCCTGACAAAATCTCAATAGCCTTTAGTATGGTATTTAACCCAAGTCTTGCACCGCCATCTTTTCGATGATTGCAACCCTAACTGGATCAATGTTTCAGGAATCTCTTTGAGTGAAATGCAGCTGTCATGAATTGACATTTGAACATTCCCCCTACTAATATCAACCTATTTGGTCTAGAGGACAAAACAAAGTCCAAAATCCACCTGGAGCAAAGTTTTTAGCAAACCTTTTTCCACTAAAGTTGACCTCTCTACTGGTTTAAAAACAGAAGTGGAAATTTGGCCCCAAAGGGCAGAGGTAACTGATTCTGTTGGAATGACTGTAACAGTGCTGAACCTCTACATGTTAATTACTTACTAGGATTAGTTGGTATAGTTCAGAATTAACTTCAACTCATGAGGGCTAGAAAGTCGGACAAATAGCGATACATGACTCTATTAGTGGACTTCACAGAAGTAATATTCTTCAAATTTTGTTATGATTATGATATATTTATATCAATAAACAATAATTAAGCAGGCAGTGATGGGATTGATTGAATTGATTCAATCATGAGTTTCTCCATTTTTTGGATAAGTAAAGTTGAAATTGAGAAGCATAACTACAGGAGTCAGCTTAAAACTGCCCTGCAACAAGTAGGGGTTAAATTCACAAGAGTCTTGGATCAACTCATCAGGTTTTACACAGTATTCTCACAAGAATATTGTAGATTTTCAAGATCATTTTGGTGTACTTTCCATAGTGTTTGTTATTCACTACAAACCTTTTAAATACAAGGATTAATTTCCAATTAAAGAGTGGTTTCAAGGGCTATATATCCCTCCATAAAGGAGGTACTTGCATGAAACTTTCCTTGAAGACGTACAATCGGTTGGATAGGTGGTGTCTCTTCAGCACATACCCTTAAGTGGGTCAGAAGTCATTCACTTTTTTTTCTCTCTTGCCTAACGATAGAAATCTATTTTTACCCTAATTCTCTTAATTTTAAATAAATAGGTATCAATGTATGACCATATGCTCAAATCCAAGAATTTTTCTATAAAAGTTTAAATGTGTGGTACTGGGTTAATGTGCCATGCCATCATCCACCACAAAGTCACACATCTTGCAAGGGGGTACTGTGTATGTAAGTCTACTAGCATAGTAGGAAGATGAATTTGGTCGATCCTGTGGAGATTTCTCAAGATTTGATGAGTAGACTAAGAAGTGAGAACTTACCCAAATTAATTTGTGAAAAACCAGTTGAACACCAAGTCTGCAGCTAGAAAGATAATGACTTGAGTTAGCACAGCTCCTTAATAATAAATGAGAGACTTGGATTCATTTGGAACAATTTTTTGGAAATTTATTTATTTTTTTTTTCTGGGGAAATGTATAGCATTTCTTGTCATTTTACACTTTCCTCTTATGTTTTCACTTTAAATATTCATACCCCTAAATTATTACAAGGCCTGCCCTTGCTAAGCCAGGGAAACATTTGCTTAGGGCCCCTATTTTCTGCAAAAAAATTAAGGCCCCTCAAGTTGGCTGCCTATAAGTGAGTGTAGTAACAAAAAAAGACCATTATTTTCCCATGCAAATTGTGATTGGACCTCTTTGGATTAGAAAAATAAAAAAATTGTGGCCCCTTTGTCTTCTTTCTCACTAAAAAAATATTTGGGCCCTTTATTTTTTTGTCTTCATTTTACCTCTAACCTCCCCCTCGTGAGTTCATTTGTTTTGAAAATTTTCAAAACCCCTTCCTGACTTCACTTCGTAATTTTTAGTCTATGATTTTAGTAATAACAATATATGCATCCAAAATTTGTGCGATTACTAGCAAAGCGAATTAAAAGAATAGTGTATAGTTTAATATATTACATGCAATTTTTTTTTTTTGTTTTTTGGTCAGTACCTAGTAGGGTCCCAGTTTAAGAGTTCACTTTGGGCCTCCCAAATCCCAGGGCCGGCCCTGAATTATTATTCAGTTTGACCAAACATCCCTCAATCCATTGTTCCATACCTTGTCTTTTCTTTTTTCTCTTTTTTTTTTTTTTTTTTTAAAGAAAAGAATAAGCTATAGTGGCCAATATATATATAGCCACATAAATCCTATATTGACAAAGTAGAATTAAGTACTTAAATCATTGTACCGCCTGAATGAATGAGAAATAAAGATAACACACAAGAAAAATAACTGAAATACAATCGAAATCTTAATTTAGATCGAGTGGCAGATAATTTGAGATAGCTAGAGCTTTTTTTTTTTTGCCAAACGATAAAGACCTACTCTTACCTCATACTCTCCTAACATTAATAAAATAGGTATCAATGTGCTTCCATCACTAGACGAATATGCCATGGACAAGCAGCTAGAATTGTCCAGGGTGCCTTCATCATGTGAGTTTTAGAAATGAAATATTTGAAAATATAAAAGATAGCGAGTCCAATTACGATCATTCATGACATGCATGTGCATGCATTTGATGTGCATGCATGCATATATCACAGACAACTGTTATCATCTAGAGTACGACAAAAATTGAAAACAATAAAAAAAGTGGTGGTGAAAGAAATTACTGAATATTCCATGTTTCCCTTGTAAAATTAGAAAATTAGTTTTCCTGGCATCACTGAATTTGAGTTTTAGTTTTTGGGTCAAATGAGTTTGAATTAATTAGAAGGGAATTTGATGAGGCAGGGGGGAATTCTTTGACATCTTAATGCCACTAATGATAACTTTAAAGAAAGTAGTTTTGATTAAAAAAATAAAAAGATAACAGACTTTATAACAACAGCAGATAATGTTTACCAATAATATTCCCATTTGGGAAAGGCTGATTTGGAGAGCATCACACCAATTAAAAGAGTAATAAGCTAGGTTAAAAAAAATATGGGAAAGGAGTGGTGAAGAAGGAATGGGTCTGTGGTGGTGGTGGTGGTGGTGCTCCATTTATTCCTGTGGGGTTCACACCATTGATTCATTCCTAGGGTGGTCTATCAGCTGCCACGTGGAAGCCTATGAACCATATGTTTTTACACCACACATCATGATGTTGGGTTGCCAGGGTGTTGGTCATAGAAAGATCATACACATCTTTGATAATGATGATGATGATTATAATTTAAACCTAAAGATTATGTGAAAAAAGGGATTCCTAATTTCTCTATATATTCTTTCACTAAAAGGTATATAAAGTTATTTATATATAAAATGCATGCTATTGCTTTATATGAAAAATTTTATAATCAAGACTACTAGTTTTTGTCCAATATCTTATAATTGCATCAAAATTGGCCAATCTAACTATGAAAACAGAGGAATCAGCCCTAATCTTGATTGGTTTTGCTGACTGGTTTTGGAACCAAATTAATTTATATATGTATAAATTGCCACTCCTATTTCATTTTTTCCCCCTTTTCTTAATCATCCTACTCTCATCATCCTTGTTTTTCAAATGACAGTTGAAATATTTTATTAACTTTTTGTATATAACTTTTTTAGCTTTTTACTCTGCTTTTTCCATCAAATGTTGGTTGGGGCAATTTAAGTAATTAATTAGGAAAATTTCATTCGTTCTTCCTTTTTATCCTCCCTAGCGTATCTGATGAACTTGGAACAACCATCTCAAGAAACCAACTGTTAGATTTGAAAAAATTGTGAAGAGCCGTCACAATCCATTTTTTGAAAAACCGACCGTTGGATTAATATAATTTTTTACATTCATGATACGTATAAGTGGAGCATCAAATCCAACGATCGATTTCTAGAAATACCTGTTCTAAGTTGGTTAAATATACTAGGGAAGACAAAGAGGGAGGACGAATAAAATTGATCAATTAATTAATAGGAGGCTAACACTCCCTGCATGCGCAATTTTCATGGGAATGTATGACAACATACAAAGCCTCTAAAGATTCAAATTAAACACAACACTTTGTAAATGAACGAGAGAAATCTAGAAATCAAAATCATATACATAATCAATTCAGTTTACACTCGAAAGAGGTAAATGGTGTCCAAAAATCCTAATAAAATTTAAACTCGTATTTAATTTTAATTGAAGAACATATTACTTAATTCTAACATTGAAGAACATAAGTACTAGGAACAGGTTACATTAATGCACGCCTTGCCTTGCCTTGCCATAGCCTCCTTTTCATTTTGGGATTCTGGCATGGCACTTACAGTGTTTGAACAGGCCACCTTGCCTTGGCATGCTCATGCCAAAGCGTAGTTTGATGAGTCTCCATCTTTAGAGGATTCTGAAATGCGAAAGAAAACACAACTCAAAAGCCTCAAATCACGACTACTTGGGGTTGGAAACCTTGCCATTTTCTTACTGCCTCAATCCACATTCTTCTTAGTAATCCTATTGTTTTTGTGATACCTTTCAACTCACTTCTTTAAAATTTATTTATTTAATTATTTTTATATATGAAAGAATGCTTAAATTCTTGACTGTTCTTCCTATATATATATATATGTAAACTTTTATAAGATTGTTGTTAGATGTAGCTTTTAACTTCAAAGTTTATCAAATTATAAAATGAAACTTATAGCAAGACTAGTCAGTCATAAAATGAGAAATTTTATACCTTGAAGGGTTTCTTTTTTTACTTTGTTGAAATCTCTTAATTAATATTACATAAATCCATTTATTAATTCTCAAAATTGAAAAATTCAATCCACTAATTATATCTGTTAACTTGAGCATGCTATTCATGCGTACTATCTATCACATATTCATATACTCATGATTGTATGTATCTCTGTAATTTTATTTGTTGTTCCTGCAGTTTTATCTCTTTAACAGTTCAGAATGACATTCCTTTATCAAATATTTCATATATAATAGGTTTATCTAATGAAAGGAATGCATAAAGCACAATGGGATGACTGCTATCCATTTCACAGTAGTGTGTGCAAGACCATGGAAGCTTATACCTCACTTTCATCATAAATATACCCCATCATCATGATCATAATACTGAAATACATCAATATACTTCAATTTGCAAGTAGTCACAGTGGATTCCTATTTACATCTTTGTACAGCAGATATCGTGACCGAGTTTTACCAAGTGCAGCATACCTGAAAAGGTTGTAAAATATATCATTAATTGCCTACTTTATTTGGGCCATACTGGAGGAAGAGTAGAGAAAACTAATTTTGCTCACTTACCATTGAGGCACAAATGGTGCCATCCAAATGGCATCACCTGCTTGAACTGGATACCTATTTACAAAAGAACAACCAAAAATGCAATTAAAAATAAAAATAAAAATAAAAATACAGGAGTAGTAGTCAGTGGTAAAATTAGAAAGGGCCAATATAGTACAGACAAGAAGTGACAAGCTAAAGCAGGAAAAATTGCAGACTCACTAAAAACCTCTATTTGCTGTACTTTTAGCGCGCACGCGCGCACACACACAAAGGGAGACAAATGGTAACAAAGAAAAATGATATCCTTTCTTTCCCTGGGTTGGTAAAAGGTCCAAACAAAATTGTGAGATTCACAAATTTTGCGCACATATCTTTACATACAGGTTCCAAAGATATTTAAGATGACCAAGGAACCTTTACAGAAACATTGCAGACAATAGCTCTCACATAAATAAATGCATCCAATTGCTGCATCTAATTTGAGTTTTCTCTATGCTGTTTCTACATTTGATAATTTGATAATTACTAATAGTCGTCTCTTTAGTGACAGCTGTAATAATTTGACCTAAAAGCACTACTTTGCAAGGTTGCCTGCTATGAACCATGGATATGATGCGGGATATGGTAATTCTTGAAAATGAAGGGTATGATACGATACATCAATATGTTTCAGTTTTTGGTCTAAAACACTAATAACAAACATTATAATATTAAAAACATATTAATTAAAAAATAATAATTAAGATGCTGAGATGAATAACCATAGGACACATCCATAGTCTACAAAATAACATTGAGAGAGAGAGAGAGAGAGAGAGAGAGAGAGAGAGAGAGAGACCAAACCCTAAAAGAGATACAACTCTAGAGTTAGAGCTTGGGCTCCCTTTAAACTATTTTGTTGTATTTGAAGCTTGCCTGGCAAGGATACAGATTAACCCCTGATGCATCCCATAAATATCTGTATATAAAATTTTTTATTTTTATTTTTGAATACTTATGAAATGTATCTTATATGTATCCTTAAGTATATAATATATATCATATCTAATACTGATATCATATCCAACGTGGATATCATCCGGGATATGGAGGTGGTTTTGAAGTGTCCATGCATAATAGGTTGCCTATCATTATACATTCAAGTGTGCTTTAATCATCCAAGGCCAAGGATCTTCTATTGTAGGAAACTACGTTGAAATGGAGCATTGTAATGTAATTTTCCCTATATATATACATATAGAAAAATGTTCTAGTCAGCAAAACCTGACTTTAACTAAAGTCAGCAAAGAACACAAGCCCTTGGATTGGAATCTTGAGATGAATCATCCATTAAGTGAATGGGAATCCAAGGGCTTGTGTTATTTGCTAACTTTAGTTAAAGTCAGCATTTGCTGACTAAAACACTTCTCTTTCTCTCCCTCTCTCTCTATATATATATGATATGAACTAACTCTTATACAATAGAATGTTTATTATATAAAAACTATTATTTGGTTGTGTCACTGTGCTAGTCTTTTCTAAAATGTCATTTAACATCTTGTTCCTTGGATAAGCTGGTCCATTACTGGATTACATATCTCTGTAATGATTGCACATGCCATCATCGGCACAAAATTGACGTCATTCTAAAATATAAATATTATGTGTGACTAAAAGACAAACAATACTTGGGTGAAAAATCCCATTCATGATGCAACTACCACTATAACCATACCTTGACCTATTCTACTGACAAAGTTGTCAAGTCACTCCGTGTCATTAAAAGGATACCTCAAAAACAAGGATGCCCTGATAGAACTAATACATGCGTCAACACTTGGACACTTGGCATAACACTCCTTGAATTGTGCTGATGACACACTATGCAACTTATTTGCTATTCCTTATTCCACAACTTACAGATGTCAATGTGTTTTAACACATACTGACACATGAATTTTTAGCAATTATGCCGTGTATCAAGGTAACAACTAACAATGGTACTACACAGGTATACAGATGAATATACACATGCATGCATGAATAATGACCAGTCAATAGATAAACAGAAGTGCACGCAAACGCAAATTCATCCAAATGCCCAAAACTTCTCATTATAAACCAGCCATAGAAGCATTAGTGTTGGTTGGAGATCTTTTCAAAATTTTGTACTTGCATCGCTGATGATACGGATCAAAATCCTATATAACTGTGTTAGCAAAGATACTAATAAAAAATTGCCACTGCTTCAAAGTAAAAGCTTCCCAGGTCATCCTAGATCCAAGAGAATTAATGATCACTCCTTTCGTCCCATTTTATGTGACTACTTTAACAAACGCGCGGTTTAAGAAATGCTATTAAAGCTTTGACTTCTTCATATTTTTAATTACACGTTCCAATATTACCCTTCTATTTATTGTTCTCTCTCTTCTTAATTTGTGTTTGAAATTAAATTTTCATTTGATAAAATGGTATAATGGGGAAGCCACTTTAATTTATAGTTTGAAAAGTCAAAGTGATCAAATGTTATGGGACGTTCCAAAATGGAAAGATGATCACATAAAATGGGCCGGAAAGAGTAATTATTTCTACATTTTTTATTTCAACCAATTGACAAAAGCCAGCTAGTCTAATATCTACCATATATTTGTCCCAGCGATAAAAAAAACTAAAGATTTATACTTCCAAGTCCCATCCTCCCAAGCCGGTAGATATACGGATGAAAATATTAGATGATTTCCCATCTGTTTTAGGATTTTTAAATTTTTTTTTTTTTTTTTTTTTTTTTTTTTGTATAATAACAGTAGAAGAAATATGCAAATTCTCACCCAGTCTCAGCTCTCTAATAAAAAATCCTTACCAGTTATCACCCAAGCGATATATGCCCTGTCCCTCCAAAAGCAACAAACCATGCTGATTATAATGGACCTCCTGCAAAAGCAAACAAGCCAGAAGCTTTAAGCAAGCGTCATCCTCAAGAAGCTGAAAACAGAATAAAGATCAAAACCAAGATAAAACCTGAAAAGTATTTAATGGAACTTGAATGGGAAAATGATTTTTGATATTTTCCATAGAAGATTTCCTATCACAAAGGTGAATTAAATGTGGTTCAGACTTCGAAAAAGTTCCAAAAATTAAATTCTTTTACAGAGTTACAAAATTTATTTTGAAACCAAAGTTTAAACCTCGTATTACTTAATTTGTTATAGGTTTAAAAAATCAATGGATTTCTGCATCCTCCACTGGACTTATTCCACTTCAAGATTGCCCGAAGGTTAACCTGAAATTGAAGTTCAAGATCTGATACCTAAATATATAATATAAAAGTTTTAACAAGAAAAAGGAAAAGAATACCTTCACATTAAGAAATTCTCCAGGTTGAAAGTCCATGATCTGCAGGCATGGACACAAAAACATTGAATAAATTTATATGAAAAGAAGGTCACAAGCAAGAGATTTCCAAATCTTTTCATTACGAAGGTTTATGATCCATCATTTTTCCAATGCTAACATGAATATACCATGCATTTAATAAACAAAGGTAACCTGCATCCTCAGCATTTGAAAAAGTATGACAACACATCTAGTATGCATGAAAGTTTGTTGGGATTTGAGTAATTACATTACACAGAATTTCTTAAAGTTTCACAACAATTACCAAAAAAGAATTACAATAATGCACCATATCCCTTAATTTCATTTTAAGAATCTAAAAACTGTGATATCCACAACCCCAATTCCCTGTTTTGACTGTTGAGCCACTGCAAAGTGCCAGTTAGAGTCACAATCAACTAGCTCCAACTAAAATGAGTTTAAACTACTCAAGTCGGACCCTACTCTTATTACAGCCAAAATCAACCCTATACTCACAATTTTAGATGTAACCAGTGAAAATTAAGGCAAAAAGCTATCTTTGTTCTTCTTCCACCCTTTTTGCCCCCCCCCCCCTCTCTCTTTTTCCTGATAGGCACAGGGGAAAGCTAATTATCGTTACCTAAATAATTCTTTTTTGCTAGCAGTCCACTTCTTTTTCAATCCACAAGTTAAAACCAATGTTCTTTTACATAACAATATTCAATTATACACATCTGATAATTTCATCCAAAGCAAGTGGGAGTTTGTAACTTCTCATCCAAATCACATCTACATTGATTAAACCTAAGCATAAAGACTCCTGTTCAAAAATTGTAGACTTAATAACCAAATGACAACACAAACCATGTGAAAATTAAGGGCGCGTTTGGATAAGCTTCTACTTCTTGTTTTTTTACTTTTAAAAATAAAAAAAAAATAAAAGTTTTTTATATTTTCTATAGTGAAAATTTTAGTAGTTACTTTGAAAAGTTGAGGAAGCAAGAATTTCTTACTACCTCAACTTTTCAAAATAACTACCAAATTTTTTGCACTCAAAACTTTCATCCTTTTACTTTTAAAAGCAAAAAAACAGGTAGTAGAAGTTTATCCAAACGGGCCCTAAGTTGACACTTGCAGATAACCCAGAAAACAAAGTATGGCTCACATGGATATTGAAATCGTAAGGCGCAGACATGGGAAGAAGTTTCCTGAGTTCAAAAACCTGATAACAGGAAAAGAAAAAAAATGAAAGCTGCAATATTACTGAAAACTTACAAATCTATCATCAAAGAGTAAACCAAAGAAAAGCATAAATAAAACTTCCACAAGGTATCATGAATATTAGCTCAGTATAGCCACCAGTCGTAGGAATGCACCAGTGCCAAAGGGTCACTTAATGCAAGTCAAAAAGTCTTTAATAGAACTGAATGGCGAAAAATGATTCATGTAGCCGATTCCATGTAGTTGGGATAAGGCTTAGCTGAGTTGAGTTGTACAACTTACCTCTCCCGGAGTTTCAAGAAGTGGCTGCTTGTCTGTTGAACCAACAATCTGCTCAGTAACATGATTTTTCAGAGAGGCAAATCTAAGAGAGGAGAGAAAGAGAGAGAATGAGAGAAAATCCTTTTCAGCTCATATAATATAAGAGCACTATTATAGCTACTTGAAATGCGAGTAAATATTCCTGAAAATTGAGATATCTAAAACTATTAAGTCCTGCATCTAATGTTGGTCTGAAACAAAAAAATTTCAATCTGTTTTAGACAGTAGCATCAATTCCATGTAGGGTGCTCTGAGTGAACTTCAGTGTAAGCATTCCAATGAATGATGAAAGAACAAATTAAAGAAGATGACATGACAGAAGCCATTCATTCAGTTACAATGTAAGGGGAAGGAAAAAACCTTCGTTCGAATACAACGAGAGTAGCGGATGCATCACACCTAAGGGAATGTTCAAAATTTGGAGGTAGATAAGCATATGAATCCACCTACATTACAAATATAAATAGGGTCAGAATTTATTCATGCCTACATTGACAAAATTAGAAATGAGCATAGTTTCTAGAAGCTGAAATATATCAAGCATAAGAAATTGGCATTGCCACCTCCAGTTAAAATGTAGAACCAATAATGTAACAAAAATCAGACCATCTCTCTCTCTCTCTCAAACCCCCCCAGGCCCCCACCCCCGAACTAATAAGAGGTACAAGTCTTATATTGTAGGCTATTTCATGTAACTAATTGTTAGTTTTTCATACTGTTACAGTAGTGGTAGATGGGAAATCGATGTGTTGTCTTGCCAACTTCACTCTAAAATGATAAAGTCATATCTTGATTTATTTGAAACATGCTCCTGGATGAGGTATTATTTTAAGACCTTCCAATTTTTCTTTTCTTTTTTATTTTATTTTAGTTTTATTTTTATTTTTATTTTTATTATTATTATTTTTTTAAAAGCATGAGTTTCTAATGTTGATGGTAGGTAATTAGTTTGTCAAAGATTCACTTCTTGAAATTACACCTTTCTAGGTGGTAAGCTCATGACATGGAGAAGCAACAAGCAAAATGTTTTGGTAAATTCAATGCTGAGGCAGCATGCATAAACTTGTGGAAAGGGACGGATGTTTTTGAAATCTGATTACTTTCTATCATTTTCTAGATTCTCTAGCATTATATTTTTTTGCTTTGTTTTGTTTAACTCGCGTGTACAGGGGTATTCTGCCCTTTGCTTTGTTTTTATTTAATGAAATACACTTTTACGTGATCCAAAAAAAAAAAAAAAAAAAAAAAATGGTGCCACTTATGAGATGATGTCGTTTCAATCTATTCTTCATAAAATAGTTAACCTGCTTCCAGTTCTATAAAGATATTTTGCAGCAAAACTTCAAGATGTATTAACTAAAGCTTTAATAAAGAATCAATTTAATGAGATTCATAACAAACTTAACATGAATACTTGCACCAGAATCCTGTTTACACCATATACTAGATTTTGCTCAAATTCATAATAGAGATTTTCTTTCTTTCTTTTTTTTTTTTTTGCTTTCTTCCTCCTCTTCCTATTATCTTCTCTTCATTCTTTCTAGGTCCACAGACATTTAAATTGAAAAAAGTATCCATTTAGTGATTGAAAGGCAAAAATTTGAACAATATATAAGGTGTAAAAATAATGCATGACAGACTTGGATGATTGCGCTCATAGCTTAACAACATATATTCCTCTACAAAACAAGAATAGTTGCCAAAACAAATATTTTTTGGGGGGCTGAATATGTAAGATAATGAGTATATTAGCATATGGATAAATCAAAACTATCAAACTCTCATTGAAGGACATGATACCAACCAGCTTATCAATCAAGCTCTCTTACCGTGAGTTCGTGGCTGATACCAGATACATTCGTGAGAGTGACAGTACCCTGAACCACGAATATGAACCTAATAGAATGAACATTAAATGGACAGGTACCAAGTAGGTCAGATACATCACAAAACCTGACAAAACTGCATGACTGCATGCTAAACTGTCCAATTATAGATGGTAAATATCAGAGTTCTAGTAGCCACAAACAAATTGAGAAAAACATCCACACCTTTCAACATCATACAGAGGGAGCCCCGATCTTGAATTCTCTGCACAGAGTAAAGCATATCAGCGAATAGACAAACATAAAATGCAGTAGCATATTCATGATGCGGTTGTCACACAAACATGTATTCCATACAAATTATAGGGCAAATCTAGTTAAATCCAAAGAACGGTGTCACAATACAGGACAATATCCACAGATTCATGGATTGAAAATACACAATAAACTGTGACTTCCTTATGTTACTCTACTTGGACTCAAGAAGTTCTCCAATCATATGATCATTCATGGAAGATGGTAAGGACTGCAAGATTATGTAAAATATAGAAGAGTTCAACTCTAGAGCCACCACATCTACAAGGAACCAAATCAGCAGTTGACTTGGCGGCCAAGTTGGGCATAACAATGAGGCAGAATGAGTATGGACAGAGAACTTGCCTATACTTGTCCAAAAGATCTTGAATGCAACTCCTAGACTTTGGAAGTTAGGAGGTAATTAAACTAGATCCTCCCTTCCCAAAAAAAAAAAATAAAAAAATAAAATTACTGACAGGATATGGATTAAGGTAGTGAGAAAAAGAAGCCCGGATGGCCGGATGTGGAAAGAGCATGACAGCAGAAAAGGATTCATGCAGTTGACCTCAAACAGTGGGTAAAATGCTACAAAGCTTAATTGTGTTGAGTGACCAGCAGAAAATATGGTATTAAGTCATTAATTAGTCTTTAAATGATTTCATAGGCGACACAACCCTGTTTTATTTTACCTTGTAGTCCACACCACTCAGGTCCTATTCCATATAATCATATATTATCCCGTTGTGCAGAGGAAGGGAGAAATATAGTAAGAAAAGAGAAACAGAGCGATGCATTTTTGGTAGTTACCCACTACAAAATGTAGCAAGAGGAAACACCTTTCAACAATGAATGATGGTCACCACAACTCATGCCTAAACTCTATATACTAGAGAGAGCTGATGGATGTAAAACCAAACCTTGCATCTTTGCCAAGTACATTACAAAGTGTGAGCCCATAGCCGGTGTAATTAGATATGCTCCCAGTGTATTAGTCCTGCCAAAGCAATTCAAGTGACAGCATCAGTGCACAAAACATAACCCTTTCCAGCAATATATTCAAATGCAAAGTCGAAGATACCACTCCGGTAGAGGGCTGAATACATGACTTTCAGGTGTAATTAAAGCATGGTCCCTTTTATACACACTGCGCGTGAAACCCGGCAAGTCTGCAAAGAAACATCCCACATGAACTTCAGATATTTAGGCCCTGATTGGTTTGCATTCCAAAACTGTTTTCCATTTTTTAAAATATTGAATTTTGTTTTCCGGAATTTTCTCTGCAACCAAACAGGGCCTTTAAGCAAATCATCAAGTAACGAATAAAAACCAAATCATTTTTTTTTTCTCCACGTCATAATTCTTCAAAAAAGAAAACTATGTATCACAGCAGAAGTAAACATGCTCAAATATCCTTGAATATGTAAATCAACATATAGCTACGTTCACGATCATAATAACTGACCTTGGAGATGCGAAGGAGATAGAGTGGGATTCGTGACTTTCCAGTAAAGAGGTTGAGAGTTCGAATCAGTGCTGAATATGGAACTCGTAGAGCAAAATCCATCTTGACTAACTGCAACTTTTAGCACGCCTGAAAAAGCCATATATAAATAAATCCCATCACTTTTTCCGATTAACAGCACGAAACACTTGCCCTCCTTTTGATTGTTGAGAAAGCAGAAAAAAATAAAAGAAAAATTCGAATGTTTATGTCAACTAGGCCGAATATTGGCATTAAGGATCAGTTGAATGTGGGTTTTCAAGATTTTTTTTATTTCTTTTCTTCTTGTTATCTTCTCCTTCATTTTCTCGGAAACCAAACAGAGGGTCAGATACAGATAAGAAAAAAGATGGAAAGTGGGTAGTACTCAGAGTGATTGTTAACACAAGGATGGAAGCCCGGGCTGAGAATGCTGGGAAAGTCTGCATATTGGGGGGTCTTCGTGCTTCACCAGTTCATCACCTCCTGCTTTGCTTGTCCTGTATTTGGCCTTTTGGAAGTGGCGTAGTGTAAAGTTGAGGAGCAGTGTTTTATAGCGAAAACAACAAACACTGTGTAGTGGAGTCTGTGTGGAGTTTTTGGAGAATATAATAAGAAAATGCTGTGGTGGTGGGCGGGGATGCTTCGGAGAAGGTTCATCCTATGGCTGAAAATGTAGGCAGATCTTTGTAATAAAAGGGGTTCAAGTGAGTACAATCTTGATCATGCTAGCGTAATTAGCAAATCTGATAACCATGGAGGCCATATGTAATATTACAATAGCACAGGGACATCAATGCAAACCCCTTTCAACTCAATAACAGTTGTTCTAGGTCAGAGCCGTTTGATTTGAACATTTTCACATTTCGGCTCTTCCTATCAGTCTCAGCAACTCCAGTGAAGATATATAAATATATATAGAGAGGGAGAGAGGGTGCGCCGTTCTCTCTCTCTGTAACTCCAAAGAACATGTCTGCAACAGAGAGCGATTTTATGGCGTCTCACGTCGCTTTACTGTTGAAGAGCTTCCGACAAGTTCCTCCGTCAGCTATTCCCGCGATGCTAGACTGTATTTTAGTTTCTACTGGGTTATCTCCATCGTTGCTTTTTTCTTCGCTTCTCGATGCCTTCCCCAATCTCACCAAGGTACCCACCATTCATTGAAAACCCAGTTCGTAAGATTTGCAAATATCTAAACTTCCCAATTCTCTGTTTGGTCGCTGAGAAAACGATGGAAAAGGGAAAAAAAAAAGAACAACTTTTTCAAACACCAACGGAATAAAGAATAAGATTGGAAAAAATTAGTTCTTTTTCTTTTTTAGTCAGTTCTCTCTGCAACTAAACAAAGGTTGATCGAAATTTACATTGATTTGGGTTTGGTTGTTTTGAATAGGGTATTGTTAAGGATGACAACAAGTTGGATTCGGACCAGTGTAACTATATTGTGTCATTTGTGGGGTCGCTCTGTCACCTTTTAAAGAAATTCGGTAAGTTATGATCCTAAGTCCAATCTTGAAACAAAGTGTTGATTATGTATTAGAGAAGCATTATGTTGTATGATAAAAAAGTATGCTTTAAATGCTGTTGCTTTATCGTTCTTGCTTTCTAATGTTTTATGCCTTTGTGTTTGAAAACATTTATGCTCTGGTTGGTAGCCTAGAAATTGTAGGAAAAGAAAAGAAAACTTAGGATCTTATAATGACTACTCCAGCCTAATTTGTTGCAAGATAAGTTTTCATTTATTTTCTAGTGTTGTCTAAACTATCAAATGGTGCATTTTGTCATTTGTTTCTTTATGTGGTTTTTGAGCTATAATCATGGGTCCAACTGTAGTCACTTGAATTTTCCTGGATTATATACAACATTAGTTCTTAATATGAACAGGGTGCATCTGGTCACTGGCTTACTGCAAAAGTCGACTCCCTTATTTTGGGCCATTCAAAACCAACAAATAAGAACCCCGTTGTTGAAGCTCTAGGGCTGTGAGAAGATGATGCCCTTATTTTTACAGCTTGTTACTGAACACAAGATGCCTCAGCCTTTTATAATTTTTTTGTTTAGGTTGGTAAGATGTGTTAAGAAAAGGCTATAGATTTTGTTTCATGTTTATAACTATAATTTTGTACCAAAAAAGACTGTTTATGACTAGAATTATGTGCTGAATACTGTTTCCATGTAGTTGGTTATTTATGGATCTTTTTTGTGTAGGGGCTCATGATGATGATTTACAATCGTTTATCTGGAAATGTTTTATTCCTCTGATGACGATAGTACATGCGTATGATCACGAAATACTTCATCAGGTAAAATGGTAAAAGACAGGTCACTATCATTTATAGTAAAGGAAAATGCTATGCATCACTACAAGCTATTGCCACAAGACTCGCTACGAGAAAGACATTCTATGCTACCCAATGGTGATTTTCCAAAACTACCCTCATTTCCTTCTTGTAGTGATACTTGTAGCGATGTATAGCATTACTCTATAGTAAATTTTTTCACGTTTTATCTGTATCTGATTATTGCTTACTGCCTATTACGCTTTGCATGATTTTGATCTCAGACTGCAGAATTATTATTTGATGTTGTGATCGAAACCAACACCTGGGGTGTTGTGGAGGCAACCTTGGTGCCTTTTTTTCTAAGATCGGTTGGTCTCTCTATGAATATGCTTCACAATGACGACTTAGCCATCTATAAATGGAGCAGGAATTCAGCTTTCAAGTGTTTAGACGATCACCCAAATGATTCAGAAATGGACAACCAATCCATGGTCTCTCCATCTATGTATTTTCCATTGTCTGTATCATGCCATATTTTAACCTCAATACTGGATGCTGCTCTAGGAAGTCACAAAGAAGCTAGCACCTCAGAATCCATGTTGGCAAATGGGTGTTGTTATGCAGAAAAATTTGCTGAAAATATGCTTTGGGATCTTTGTAATATGACCATCCGACTGCTTTCACAAAGTCTGGAACATCGATCCTGTACCATTGGCTTTTTCCTTCCGTGCACTTTCAAAGCATTTGTTTCTCACCACTCTTTTGAAATCTCAGTTCATGGGCAAAAGTATATTCTTTCCAGGTACAAGGCTACGATTTGATCTAATTGTGCATCCCTCACGTATTGTTTATCTCATGTCACATTCATTGTGTTTATGTGCTTTATTTCCTGTACTAATTAATTATGTCTGGTTTGCTTTCAGGAAGCATTTCTTTATGAAAGTTTGGAAGTGTTGCAAAACACTGTTTTCTCTTGGACCATTAGAGAGAAGAGATGCCTATAGTGTACTCTCCTTATGTTTGTCCTTTTTCCCTTGTATTGAAGGATGTGAAGATGCTGACATAAGTGATAGAGCAGAAGAATTTGATATAAGAGCTGAAAAAGAATTTTGGGACGAAATAAAAAAAGGCTTGGTACTTAGCACAATCTGCATATCTTCCCCCCCCACCCCCTTCTTTTTTCTAATGAATTCACTTTGATCTGCTTAGATGCATAGCACTTCATAATTATATTTGCATCAGTTTTTGTTTTTGTTTTATGTATATCTTTTTGGTGGGGGCTCGTCAGGTTGATAAAGAGGGCTTAGTGAGGAAGGAATCATTACATATATTGAAGTCAACACTGCAAATAAATGAGGGAAGCCAATGCTACTCTGGTGTTTCAGAGAAAATATCGCATGAGAAGAGTTCAATCCCTCGTGGTATGACAAAGAAGGGGCTGTGGGCTGACAAGGAAGCCAAGTCGTTGGGTGTAGGGAAATTCAGCGATTCAGTTGATCCCTGTTTGAACAGCCAGAAAAGATGGGAGGCATTTGTACTTCTATATGAAATGCTTGATGAGTATGGTACTCACTTAGTTGAAGCAGCTTGGAATCACCAGGTGTGTCATTATGTTTTTTTTTTTTTTGGTATCCTTCATGTCATGAACAGATCTTTCCTGAATTTTCTATTAAGATAGATATGCATTTAATTGCCATATGATATTTCCAAGTGACGGAGTAATGTGTGAGGTACATGCAAAATAAGAAAACAGTGAATTATCATTTTGACATGAGCATATGAAAGAGTTGATTTTAGTCTTCAATCAGTAAACCACGGAAGGAGAGAAAAGAAGTGAAGAAGAAAAGAGTTATGATGGCAAGTGAAAGTGAGAGAGAGTTAGGGTTTTCTTTCTAGTAATATTGCTTATACTAGCATGAGAAAAAATTGAATTAGTGCCCCTTAACATAAAGAATTCACATAATACAAGAAATAATATTCTCTCCAACAGAAAGAAAATGTTTATCCTGGAATGTGAGATGCATAGTTTTCACCAGCAGCCCTTTCCCAATAAAAGGCTCCTTTACAAAATCCTCTCTCTCTCTCTCTCTCATAAACATTTTTGTATGGGATAGAAATGACTTTTGTTAGGAAGGAGAAACTTTATATCCCAATAACAGTAGGGTTCTCTCTAAGGCTGCATAATCATTGTGCTATGCAAAATTTCGTCCCCAGTTCCCACTTCTCACAGCCTATTAATTGTGTTATATGCTAAATACTTTTGGTTTCTTGCAGTTAACCTTGTTGCTTCATTTTTCTTCCCCACATGAGAAATCTGAGAGCTTTATTTCTGGAGTTTATAAAAATCAGATGGAGACTTTGGGGGAAAGTATTGATTGGTTACCAATTCTGTGGGAACGGGGCTTTTGTCATGATAATCCTCAAGGTACCAGCAACTTGTTAGTACAACTGTGTGATTAGATTCGTTAGTTAATTTGATGTGGAAGTAGTTTACTGTAAACCATGTAGCATAGTTATTTATACTAATAATTAGTCATTCCAGACATAAACTTCCCCTCCAATTTGTTTTTGTGTACGTTGCAGTTAGGTGCTTGATCATGCAGTCATTTTTGGGCATTGAGTGGAAGAATCATGGAAACCTTGCAAAATCAGTGCCTGAAAGTTTTATACTTGGTCCATTCATACAAGGGTTGAACGATCATGTGCACCATAAAGATTTCGGTTCGTTCTCAATTTGATTAGTTATCTACGCCAATTCCAGTTTTCAGCTATTTGATTCCATTTTTATTATTGTATTGGAGATAGTTAATATTTTATATGCGCTGAATATGGGCATAGTGCAGGCCATGGGCAACATGGTGTCAAAGTTATTGTATCCCCCACAGGTGGTGGCCTAAAGCCATTTGCTTGCTGGCTTTGGTTAAATTGCCATATTATTTATGCCATCTTTCTTCATTTTCTCTTTCTTCTCGTTGACTTTTTTTATTCTTTTTCCTCTCAACTGCTTTGCAATTACACACTGTTTTGCTGTTTTAAATTTTACTGCACAATGGACCATCACGACAACCCCTAAAATCTCATTTTACCAAACCCACATCACCTTTAAAACAATTTTCATCAAACCCTTACCCTAATATTTATTATAGTGCTGTATTCTTGAAAGGTCATACGTCAGTCTCATCAGATCAAAAGCAGTTCATACATTCCTCAATAGATGTATTTGACTTGTAGTCTCATAATTCTCAAAGAAGTCTTCAAATGAGCTGGTGAATTTGATCTTGTAATGGCAACCATATTATATTTATTTATTTAATATGTGTTTATATCATTCTCTTTTAGGTGTTAAAGGAATCTACACTTCAGGGACAATTGAAGGTGCAACCAGGTTTTTACACCAATTTACTAGTCACCTAATTGTGAGGTATGCTATCATGTGTTTGGCGATTTATCATTTTAAGAATTAATGTTATTCTTCAACAAAAAAAGAAGCGTATTATCTTTATGGGAGAGCTGAGCCTGCTGCATTGTATATTTGTATGCATGTCTTTATTGTGAGTACTATATGAATCACCACTCTAGTGTTAATACCATAATATTTTCATTGAATTTGGCCCTCTCTATGGTTTACGTCCCTCTCATTGGGACCAGAATTAATATAAAAGTATTCTTATCACCTAACCTCTTGGCAACAACCCGATGTGTAAGATTTACCTACAAACAATTGGCATGCTTGTTTAATGCAATTAAACATACTATCATTTGGTTTTTACATTAGTGTAAAACCATGGGGATTTTTTTATACATAAGTTTGGGTATTTTTGTTTGATACATTTGACTATTTCAGTGTAATAGCTTTGGCTTGAATGATGCATTAAAATCTTCTCATAAATTAATTCTAGATTATTATTTGTTGGAGGATCACCAAATGGGTTGTTACAGTTCCCTTCCACCTCTTCCCTTCTCTTTTCTTGATTCAGTTGGTAAACTGTGTATTAAAAAATTTCTGTTGGGGCCAGGACAGAGTTTAATATATGTATGTCATATGGTTACAGAAAACGCATTGCATTTTTGATCAGTCTAGCATCTGTCGCCAAGCAGCATTCTTTTGGACGAGCTGGATTGATGAGCCTTGCAGAATGCATTGCTTCAGCTGCTTGTGGAGTTCAAATATATGATGAAAGTGAAGGAAAATGGCGTGAAGATGACATGGTCCAAGTGGAATCTCTTGAAGAAAGTCTTTCCCATACTGATAAAACTGACTTACTAGATGTTTTGAGGTTTATTATGGAGTGCAGCAAACAACATTTCAATCCTAATTATCGTCTTCGAGGTCTCTAATTACTAATCTGGTTAGATTATGATATTCTGTATTTTACTGTTGAATATGCACACTGCAATCATCAGTTATGCCAGAGAATGATTAACCTGATACCTTTGTTATGGCTACTAGTTTGTGAGAAAGTCCTTAAGGCTGCTGCTTCATTGGTGTGTTCGTTTAACGTGCCTCTTGAAATACTTTTGCACTTCATTTCAGCGCTGCCACGGGAATTTTCTAATTTTGGAGGTATGTGAAATATTTATGGCATATTGCAGGATATTAACTCTTGGTTTCCAGCTTCCTTTTCTAATAATTTTATTTCCTATTGGGGTAATTCGTCTTCTCCTTTTTCTCTTCCTCTCCCTCCTTTCTCATAGGTTTGCATTATAACCAT
This sequence comes from Hamamelis virginiana, assembly GCA_017140935.1. Taxonomy (NCBI): domain Eukaryota; kingdom Viridiplantae; phylum Streptophyta; class Magnoliopsida; order Saxifragales; family Hamamelidaceae; genus Hamamelis; species Hamamelis virginiana. The sequence goes on from JAESVK010001225.1 coordinate 146,567, forward strand.
GTAGTCATTGTCATTTTCATTTGCGTATAAATTATATGAATTGAAAACACAATCTTTATCTATACACTTCATAAAGTTACCATGCATGGATCATGCACGCTACTCTATTTGTTGTGTGGAAAAGTGCATGTATTATACTGTTATTGAAATTAATTTTGAAAACCTTGTTATCATTGATTCATTGTAGCTTTTAGTTGTATTTAGATGCATGTTTGATAATCTCTTTATCTCTAAGATTCTAACCTTAATCTGTGAGGTTTTCATGTACCAATATTGCATGCTGCTATTTTGTCTGCGTGGCAAACAAAGTTTATACATTGTTCTACTGTTGAAATTGATTGTGAGCACTAAATGATGTCATGTTGACTCTGCTGAAATTTTCTAGTTGTAATTAATTTCCAAAGAAGGTGCGAGAGATTTAAGTTTAATTAAATTAAATTGTAGCGGTAAAGGTTTATTGAGTTGAATTTTATTGAGAATTTTTCATTGTCATTGTGACTATTTTTCAGACGCTGCATTCTTATTCTCCGTATCTTTACCTTAGAAAGAAAAAAGGCTTGCAAAGAATGCTGAAGACTTAGCAGTCAGCACCTTTAGTAAGTCCAATAGGGGCTTTCCCTCTTCTGCTAATCAGAGGCCCTTGTCTTAATGTCATTGAGCAGCCAATTATTGTATGATCCTTTTGTCCAATGTGCAATGTTAGGTTATGTGACAATCTACTTGCCAGCACCAAGTTCACTAATTTTATTGCCATTCACATTTCTAGTAGCCCAAGCCTATTTTTGAAAGGCCACAAGCTTCTGTTTTGCTTGATTTATGCAGTTTTCATAGTGCCAAATCTTTAGTAGCCTGATTGCTTCTGTTAGGGACTTCCTCAATTGTGGTCAAAAGTTCCAATAGACTGCATTAGCTGAGCAACATTTTCAGCTGATTAAAAAGATGTCATAGGCAGGCCTTAGCTCCCATGTACAACAAAAAAGATGTCATAGGCTCCTGTCCTTGCTCTACCCAAAGTTGAGAAACTGTTTGAAGTCGCTGTGACGTGTCTCAGCTGGGCATAACGGCTCTTTTCAGTCGAGAAGGCCGACTTCTGGCATTTTTCAGTGAAAATCTACTGGTTCTACCTACAATATTTTATTCTATGTCATTGATCTCGCCTTGGAACGGTGGTGCTATTTCTAAGAGGAGCTCCTTTTTGAAGGCTCCTTTTCTTCCGTTGCAAGTCATATTCCAGGTCTAGGAATTTAAAAGGTGGTTTTCTGTTGCAGCTTTTGAAGGTTAAAAGACTCTAGGAAGAGTCTTTCCTTCGAAGCCCAGCGCTGAGTTCTCATCTTTCCACTGCATTTTATGAATTTATGTTTTCTAATGTTCCAGTTTCCTGTCATGGTATCTTATTCTTCTTATTTTTTCCTATTTCAAAAAGAGTATCTATTAGAATTGTTTGTTAAGGTACGGGTGTCAGGAGCAAGTCATGGATTCGTCTACTTTTCAAAGATTTTTCATTATTTTGAAGAATTAGGTATGCATATCCTTACCCATGTCGTGTCCTGTCATCATGGTACTCTAGGAACACGGTACTCTCTAAGTTAAAGCAAAGGGTCCTGGTGATACGTATATTAATGTATTATGTATGTATGCAAATATGTCTAATGTATAGATATATGCTTCTATATATTGCTTGAGGCTGCTGATTAAATAGTTTTTTCCCCTGAAAATGCTAGATGTGTTTATTTAATTTATTTGCATGATTTTTAAATAAGAAAATAAATGCATATTAATGAAGGAATGTAATATGTACACATATGAGGGTTGAGATTGGGAATATAGTGTACAGCATATTTTGTTGTGTCATGATGGCCTGTCTTGAATGTTTGTTATGTTCTTCCACTTTAAATTTACTCATTAGACAGAATACACTGAAAAATAAACACTTTGAATTGATTGTGTTTTTCTGTATGTGTGAATACACAATTTTTATTGGAGAGGTTATAACTGTGATCGCTCTCCCTCTCCCTCCCTTCCCCCCTCTCTCTCTGCCCCTTACCCCCCCCTCTCTCTCCCTCCCCCCCTCCCCCCTCAATATTAGGTTTGTTAAGAGTACAAGTACAAGAATGGCTTTCAGGGTGTGGCAAGAAGCATTGTAGTGCCAACTGCTGTTGTAATAAGATGAAGCTTTTGAAGAATCTTTATGACTTCCCTAAAAGGTTTATAAGTCATCACTGTTTGGTCAATTCTTTCGTTACTTATGATGATGAAGACTTGGATGCATGGGGATTTGAAGCGAAAAGATGGGCAAGAGTGCTCTTTCTTGTAATCAAGGAGGAATATCAGTTAGAACCTATATTGACGGTTGGCCTTCTCAGATCCTCAGCTACTTAAGATTTTCTTTCTTTTGTATTTTCTATATTTTTTTTAGTCTTCCGACACTCGGTGTTTCTGTTATCTCAGTTTTTTTTTTTTTTTTTTTTTAAAAGGGAGGGGGATTTTAAATTATAATATGTGTTCAAAAAGGCTCGGTTTAGGTTTTTTTTTTTTTTTTTTTTTTTTTTTTTTTTTTTTTTAGTAAAGGGAAGAGGAATTGAAGATAGAATGAGAGCTCAACAAGGCTCTGTTAGAGATATATTGTATATTGCTGTGTATTGTCTTTTTTTTCTTCTTCCTTTTTTTTAGTGAGAATGATCTCATTTCTATGTAAGGAAATACTTGTCTTATACCTAAGGGAGCTTTACAAGCCAATTGACACTAATAAGTAATATTATACTAATGATTCTATGGATAAAAATTGATGGCAAAATTTACATAACTAATCATGCAACAAATATACTATTACATGAACTCTATTTCATACACTATTTATAAACAAATAGAAAAAAAAATCTAATAGGGAATAGTTTCAAAGTATTTTGATAGTCTTTATAAAATTTTCCAAAGTGTTCCGAAGAAAAATATTTTATTTTTAATTTTTGTTAAGTTATTTTTTTTTTTCTAATATTTCCCCCCAAATATCATCATCTTGGATTCTTGTAGCCAACCTCATGTAGTTGGGATTAAAATTTTGTTGAGGTGAGAATCGTGAGATTGAATTTTATCATCATATTTGTGTGTATTTGTTTACTTTATTTAATGCATTTTTTGTTCGCCATTTTATCTAACTGTATTGCACTTTTTTTTTTTTATTAGCAATAAAAGTATAGTATCAAATTTTAATGATAACAATTTTGGATAAACTAGAATAGTAGTTCCCATTACCATCATTGCAAGAGCATTACTAATTACTAATTGAGTAAAATTAGAGGGCAGTATAAAACTGAGGGAGGGAGGGAGGGAGGGAGGCTCACATGATTGCACACTTCAACTTTTTTCTTTAATATAGTATGATTTGATCATCACATTGTATCACCTGTTTTGACTGGGGTTTGTTGGTCCACAACCTGGTTGAGTATGTCAGCTTTGATTGCTTCACTCGGCTGAATAATTTTGTTCTTTCTATTTGTAAAAGAAAAAATGTGTTGTTTTGATCTCAATCTATAAGCTTATTCGATGTTATAATTCTTGAATTAAAAGGTTCACTAAAGAGGTTGAAACTCTGCTGTCTAATCCTATTTTTGCTCACCCAAGCTTTTCATGCTATTACAAGGACATTGAAAATTTGTTTTTTATTTTATTTTTACTTTTTTAATGTTTTCTTGTTCTTGGGTTTGTCAGATACAAAGATAATGGGTTTTTTGGATAAATTAATTTTTTGAGGGATATATTAGATATTTTCCGCTACATGTATGTATAAAGCAATATATTGTCAAATATTTTGTCAGGTGCTTAGGAAAAAAAAATGTAGCATTTCTGGAAGGAAATAAGTAGAGTTTTAATTATTATTATTATTATGGAAAACAGATTTGTATGCCTTCTCAAGGAAGAGTTCATGCTTAAAAGAGGTGGGAATAGTTTGAAGAAGCTGAAATTGATTTTTTGATGAGGAAGAGTAGGTTTAATAAATAAAGAGAAGGAGCATAGTCCTATATATGGGACATATACAAAGGCTTTGAAGATAAACAAAGAGGAAAAAGATCCAAAAACTCCAACAAAGAGCTCCTATCAACAAATAAGTGAGAGTAAATCCAAAGAAGGAGTAATCTGAACAATATAATTGAGCTTAGACAAAGCTAACTCCTCATCCTAAAAAAATTTCCTATTTCTTTCTTTCAAAACATAGCAAATTTAGGTCTTACTAACTTGCACGGAGCTGGCTACTCTCTCTCTCTCTCTCTCTCTCTCTGCGGTTTATAGTAGAAGGGTCTTAGCTGCAATGTGCTTGTCTCTAGTTCAAGGATTTTCAGGCCAACTTTATTATACAAAATGTTCCAATGTGTATATCCTTTTGTGGTTTGACTTGGTAAACAATTGTTTGAACTTATTATTCCTTTCCTTGCCATTGACATGCAGATAATTTTGTTAACTTACAAATTATGTATGGTTATTGGCTTATTGTTTCTGTCTAGAAGTGGCTCTGACACTTGGTTTGATCCTGTTTGTGCAGTTTATTCAAAGTCATGGGATTAATATCTGCCAAGAAAACAATCAATTGGAGTGGGTACCAGTGAGATTTCTCATTCTTATTTTGAGCTTGGTTCAGGAGCTTCGAATAATGCAGGATAGAACAGCTCACTGTGGTAACAAAGTTAGAACCAAATCAGAATTTCGCTTGTGTGAGACAGTGGATCAATTGGGTTCTGCCAAAGCTTACATTGTTTTTGAGAAGTTTGTGAACTATTTTCTTCTTGTATTGGTATGGAGCACTGATCACACATTCACACCAAGCTCTTTAAATTTTGTCCACTAAATACCGTGGTTGGAATTCAGCTTGATATTGATGGTTCTGTTAATTGGAAATATTTGTCTGGCATGCAGGAGGAGCTGATCTCATTTGCCAACTTATCTTGTTCCATATTCTGGTCTAGTACTGTAATTGAGGACACAATTCTTCCTTGTTCAATAAGGGGAAAGCTTGGAGGCCCAAGCCAACGTCGGTTGTTGTCCTCTACCACTACTGCCGTGTTGCAAGCTGTATGGTTTTTTATTCTCTTTCTTAATCCCTTGTTTATTAATCCGATTTGGTTTTTTCAGCAGTGTCTTAATTAAATTTTTGGTCATCCTTTTGTGCTTGTCTTGATGGCTCTTATGACTTGTCTTGGCTTTTGTTTTGTTTTGTTTTTTGTTATGCAAATTCTGCATGGGTTTCTCTAAATTAATACTTGTATTAGTAGGTAAATAGTGCTTGCTCGGTGGAGACTAAGTATGATTTGTTGGTCCACTGGGTGCACTCATAGTTTTAGGACCCTTTTTGAAACTGGCCAAAAACTTTTGTTACATCAATTTGAGCAGTTTATCTTTCTGAAAAGATTCTCTTAATGTTCATTCTTACAAGATTCTCTTTTGTGTTCATCATTTAGATATACCTAGCAAATCTACTTTTGACCATTTCAAGTGAATTTTGTATAGCTCTAAATATTTATCAGTATTCTCATTTTGCATGTTTTTACAGATTTTATGCAGGCAGCTTTAAGGTGATCACTTATTATAGATTCTCAATCTATATCTATTGTTGGGCATTTTGTTTTTTTGGATCAAATCTCCTTTTCTTTTCATTACGGTGATGGAGACTTTTCGAGGCTTATCAATAAAGCTGTGGATGCTAATTTGATTAGGGGTTTTTATGGTGAAGGGTGAGATGAGCAGTGGGGTAATCTCCCACCTTTATGCAGATGATACTATTATTTTTTGTCGAGCAAAGATAGATCAACATAGATCTCTGTGAGGAGTGCCCTTATGCTTTGAGGTGATGTCAGGTTTGAAGTTTAATTTTAATAAACGTGAGTTGATTTCTGTGGGTTAACCAAACATTTTTAGCAACTGATCTTGGCTGCTAGATGGGACCTCTTCCTTCTTCGTATCTTGGGTTGCCTCTTGAGTCTTCTTTTAAAGCCAAGGTTGTTTGGAATTGTGTTGTGGTAAGAATGGAGAGGAATTCACATTCTTACATGTGATTATATATTCTCAAACATGTGATTTTTAGGGTTAGGGATGGAAAAGGGGTGAAGTTTTGGAAAGATAGTTGGTTTGTAGATGGGGCTCTAGGGAAAGAGTTTCACATCTTGTTTTTTATTACAAGCAACAAGGATGCTTGGGTGTTAGATTATATGGAGCGGTCAGAAGAGGGACCTTTTTTTAAGAAGTTTTCAAGACTGGAAGCTTGAGATGGTGACATTATTTTTTGAGAGGCTTTACGTGATGGAAGTCACAGGGGATAGTGAGGATGTGAGGTGGAAGAGATCTTCTAGCTGTATTTTTTCTGGGAAAGATTTCTATTCCTTTTTGTGAGGTTAAATGGGAGAGACTTTCTGCAGAGTGTATTTGGAATTCTTGTGTTCCCTCTAGGGTAGCATTCTTTTGGTGGAGTGTTGCAAAGAAGAAATGTCTAACTATTGACCACCTTATTTCTAGAGGTTGGACAATTCCCAACAGGTGCTGCATGTGCAAGTGTAGTGAATAATCTGGAAAGCTCCAAATGAGCTTCTTGGAGCCAAAAGTCCATTTATAATTTTTTGAAGTGTTTGGTGAAAATTTTAAAATGGACTTGTATCGGAAGCCAATCCTTGAAAAATCCATCCAGGAGAAGCTACTATATAGATAGCTTTTGGAAATCAAATGGACTTTTAATGCACTTTCCATACTTTTTGAATCAAATGGACTTTTAAAATATGCACTTGCCAAACACTATTTTTTTCCTAGATGACTTTTTAAAAAGTCCATTGGAATCACTTCTTCCAAAATCACTTTCATTTGCCATATGGGGGCCAAACGCCACCTAAATCTCTTGCAGTAGTATACTCCCTGTAGTTACCTTTCAATAATAATAAAAAAAGGAACAGGATTTATCGTTGTTTTGTGCAAGTGACTCTCATGAATGTTTGGTTTCATGGTTTGATAGTATTGTGTTGCATGATCACTTTTGCTTTGTTTTCTTTTCTTATTGTGCTCTTTGTGCATGAAGACATGCAGTCAGTTTCTTCATGGTATTGGACATGCGTGCATCTCTATCTGTTGTTTTCTCATTGATTTTTGAATCCACTGTTTCATCTGTTAATACGCATTGCTCGTACTTGAATTCACCTTATTGGTAATTTTTCTTATTCTCTTTCATATGTTTGAACAGATATTGTCCCTGGAGACTGTTGCATCTATCTCGTCGTGGTGTGCACAGTTTAAGGATTATAATTTGCTCAATTTTGCCTTTACTTTTTTGTGGAAATTCTTCTGGAAGGTTGTTCAATTTTCAACATGCAATTCAGAGGTATGTTTTAACCTGTATGAATTTTCCTGTGTAAAAGATTGGCACATTTATGTCATAATGAAGATTGCATTTACTATGAATTTATTGGTTTGTTGTGATTGACTTCCATTGATTGATTTGAATGACCCAAAGCAGACTGGAGCAGAAATTTTTCTTGCAGCATATGAAGCATTAGCTCCTGTTCTGAAAGCACTAGTATCTTCATTTTCGTCTTTAGCTTTGGATCTCATTAGGGTAAATGGTAAACCATTGGAACCAAAAGCAGAAGGTAAACCTTTGCTAGATTCCTTGGTTCTTACTTTTCTTCAGAACATAAATAATCTCCTAGCGGTTGGAGTTTTGGCACGAACTCGACGTGCAGTTATGATGAATTGGAAGGTGATAATCTTTTTTGACCTTTCCTTTTGTTCTTTGTTTTTTATACTTTTTGATTTTTTTTTTCAGCTTTTATTCTTTGTTTTTGTTTTTAATAATTATTTTGTTTTATTTTTTTTTCCCTGCAATTCTGGCACAGCCTGCCATAAACATCAGGAATTGGAAGCATAGTTACAAAGTAGCCTAAAATGGCTGTATTGTTCTACTTTTTGGACCAACAATTTGGATTTGTTATCTTAATTTTAGTGAACAATTGTTCACCCCCTTTCATTGTAAATGGTCTTTTCTTGCAAGTGCCTTGCAGATATTGTGGACTTCTACTTCTACTTTTTATTTGTCTGAGGTTTACTTGTTTATTCTTCAGTTTCATTGCAGGCATCATTCAATTACTTCCATTTATGGATGATGGTGATAACTTGATTTATGAAAAGATTTTAACTAAACTCTTGTGATTGATTCAGTGGCTCTGCCTAGAATCTTTGCTGTCAATTCCGTACTATGCTTTTGAGAATGGAGTTCAGTTAGAGAACAGTAATTCTTTCTTCTCGGTCACTGCAGTCAGACGGATATTTTGTGATCTCGTTGAGAGGTCAGAAGCCAAATTCACTTACTTGTGCATGTATTGTTACTATTGTATATTTTCACTATATATATACAGACATGTAAAGGGTTCATCCATGCAGTAATCTCATGTCGAATTTCTGTAGTTTGTGCTTATCAATATCTTGATTAAATCATAAATATTGTATTAATAGTTTATTCATCTTATAAATGTCATTTATGCATTTTAATTTTAAAAAAAAAAAAAAAAAACTTAAATGTTTCTTCCTTTTGTTCAATTTGTATGCATTCGTTTTGAAAGAACTATATTCTGAGACAGATGGTTACTTGTGATTTCTTAGCTGAATCTATTTATTAGTGGAGAAAATAGTCTGAACATGTAAATCTCGGTTGTAGTTGTGTATGTCTGAATTTGGCTCCTAGCTGAATAAGTTTTTGTGATAATGGACTGCTGCAGGATATTCTTTATACTCATCAACTTCCTCCTAAATGAATTTGCAGCCTTGAGAATGCTGGGGAAGGTTCTGTTTTGCCCATGCTGAGATCAGTCAGATTGACATTGGGGCTGTTTGCTTCAGGAGGGTTGGGTTCACTTGTTTCGTCATGTGATGGCATGGACACCCAGGTTCATTCCATACTTTCCACGTTGAGTTTTACTTGTGTGTGCGTGCTTATCAATTCTATACCTTGATGGGGATGGATATGGATGTGTGTGTCTCTGATGGAAGGGTTATTGGATAGTTACAATGGCTCTAGTGCAGGGAGGGTGGCATCTGATTACACAACCATGGACCTTCCTGCTATTTCTGATATTTTGGCGTTCAGTGTTTTCATGCTTTTTTTTTTTCCTCTATTTTGGGTGGGACTGCGGGGGTTGGGGTGGGTGGAGGTGTCCACTTTTCTGGCAACAATTAGTAAGTTTCACCATGCACCTTTGCAGTCATAATTGTCAGACTCAAACTGGACATCCACTTGGTCAAGGGGGTGGGACACCCGGGTTACTAGTGCAACAGCCAGCTTAATTGGTTGGATTAGATGAAAAATAACTACAAATGCTTTAAATTTTTAGTATTTATTTGAAATGAATAAGTATTAAGTGTGGTAGAATAATAAGTTGGGAGAGTTGGTGGAATAGTGGTCAGCCGATTTGTTTTCTGGTCAGAGGCGATGGTTTGAACGAAGTGCTGTTTTTGGGACAACCTAAACAGATCCTTGCACCAACTTCCATTTTAGTTGTATTGAGTCTTTCTGAACTTGGCCTGCGTTACACTGAATCAAGTTGAGGAAACTGAGTTAGCGGTCCAAATAAAGAACTGAACCAGCCAAGGGGATGGGACATCGGTCTAGTGGTTCAACTGGTCAACTTGGCTCAGTTTTAATAACCCTATAGTCAAGGGCAGAGCCAGGATTTTATCAATGCGGGGGCAAAAAAAAAAATTCTAAAAGAAATCTACCCTTACCTCAAACATCTCCTAATATTAAAAAATGGGCATTATTTCACTTTCCAATTTGCTTTCATTTCGATGGAAATTAATATCAAATATGATATGGGTAGACGAAGGCAAACATAATTTGAATTTTGATGCATGAATAACGCAAATATTTCAAATGAATCTTGAATATCATAAAACAACATTAAAAATAATTTGAAGTATAAATTCATAAAATTTTTAAAATATTGAAGTAACAAGTAACTATAATGCTATTTTGCAAATAGTATAGTGGGGGCAAATTTAAAAATTTTTGAAAATTTTCAAAATTTTAAACTAATCCCAAATATTTTTGAAACTTGCCCCCATTGCCCCCACCCTAAATCCGCCCATGCCTGTAGTAGAAATCTATTAAAGTATTTTTTTATTAAATATATCCTGCATTTTATTATATTGAAGAGATAAGGATTAAAACACATTTTAATTCTTTATTAGAACGAATAAGTGTGTACTAATAGTCTAATACAAAATCTTCATGATGAATTTAATTATGATTGGTGAAATTTATGGGACCATGTCTATTTACGTACTTCTATAATTCTGTTTAATTTGGTCATTGGTAGAATTCATGGGCCCATCCCTAGTATGTATAAAGTTTTTCGCTTCTTATCAAAAGTGAAAATGAAAGAACATTTTGGAGTCTCGGGGTTCATCCAAAAATTTAACAATTCATACTTCTAGATTGTATATTTTGATTTTGTTTTAATGAAAAACCTAAACTTATTCACACATCTGGTCACAACTTCTAATTTCAAATTTCCAATGCAGATGATGTGGCATTTGGTTCATTCTTCTTGGATATTGCATGTCAGTTGCAACAAGCGGAGGGTTGCACCTATAGCTGCCCTTCTGTCTTCTGTCTTGCATTCTTCCGTGTTTGGTGATGAGAGCATGCATGTAACTGACAATGAACCTGGGCCTCTGAAGTGGGTGTGTTCTCTCTCTCTCTCTCTCTCTCTCTCTCTCTCTCTCCCTCTCCCTCTCTCTCTCTCAATTAGCTGTAGAAAGCTCAAACCATGAATGTACTCACTGTAATTGAGTGAGTTTGTTGTTGGTTCATTACATTTGTCTTGTAGTTTGTCGAAAAAGTTCTCGAGGAAGGTGTAAAAAGCCCTCGTACTATTCGTCTTGCTGCATTACATTTAACTGGATTGTGGCTCTCAAATCCTTGGACAATAAAGTACTACATGAAAGAACTAAAGCTGCTGTCACTCTATGGTTCTAGTATGTTACATGCTCGCCCTTTAATAAATAATTTGTATTCCTTGCATTATAATATGAGATTTTAAGTTTATGACTTCAGGATGCATTTTTACATTTTTTTAACTTGAGATTTTTTCTTTACCAGTTGCATTTGATGAGGATTTTGAAGCTGAATTAGCTGAAAATCATGATGCAAGGACTGAATTATCAATATTGGCTAAAAGCCCAGACCCTGAGCTGACTGAAGTAAGCTATATATATATATAATTTGTTATGGTTACTTGATAAGTATCTAAACTTAAAGTGAATAGTTGATTGTCATAAATCTATTTTTAATTGCTCTGGCCAATTAGGAGATTTATTTGGGTTTTTCTTCTCTGAGGAACTTGCTTTTGGCTTTTTTGGTGCTGCTTATGGGGGGTCAAAAGGAACAAAGCGGGGAGTGATCTTAGAAACTAAAGATGTTCTTGGAAAGGGCTTTGGAATTATAGTTATCTAATAGAAGGAAAAAAAAAAAAAACACTCAGCTTTCATTATGGTAGTGCTGAGCAGCATGCCAGCATTCATCTATATATGTTTGTGTTGCTGGAAACACTTTTAATATACTAATAATTTCCAAGAGGGATATTATATCCTATGAATGTATGAATGTTGAAGGCAATAATTTGTGTCATTCAAAATAAATAATGAACGACCTAGATGCAGGCTCGATAAGATAGTAAGATACTGGACTGATTATTTGTTTTTAAACAAGTAATTGTCATTAGCAATGAAATATCTGAAAAGGCCAAATGCAATGGAAGATCAACCTCATGAAATCTTCTTCACAAAAGTGGCACAGGGGTGTTCTTTTATATATATTATTTATTATTTATTATTGATCTGAATATGCCAAGCAAAATGTTTGAAATTATTTATTACTGCACAACATGCTCTTCATGGATGAGATAAGAGATTGCAGAGAAGCTAATCCATTTTCATTGGGGCATGTGAAAAAATAGCAGTTAATTTTCTTTAGCCTGTATAGGTATTTAGTGGTGGTTTTTAAATACCAAATTGTGATTTATCAACTGGTGGTTTTCTGGGAAAATAATACGTGGTTGCCTTTGTTGAAACATGGATTACCATTCCCTTTGGCCTTTTTTGTGAGTGAAATATATTACCGTTTACCCAAGAAAAGAAAAGGATTGATTATGCTGGAATTGGAGAACCACATTCCAATTGAGCGGAGGATACATTTTGTTTGATCATTCATTCTTCCCTATTTTGTGGATCTATTAGAGGAATGGTCATATAATCAGGCTTTGTATTGGTGCAAACAATTTAATTTTTGATGTTATTTAGTTCAATCTGTTTTTATATTTTTATCCAATTGACTGTTTGTTTTAAGAATTTAATTAAGTGAAACATGTTGCTAATAGATATAGTTCATTCATCATGGAACTCTTTATACTATTGTTGCTTCTAGCAATTCATTAGCGTAAAAAAATTACATTTTCTTTCTCTTTGATAATCCATTAAATAACTGCTACCAATAAGCCTTAGTTTTCTGGTTACCAAATAGTATAATTAGTAATATCTTGCCTATGGCTGTTATTATTTACTGCTAGTACATAATCTTCCTACTGAAAGTGCTTTACAGAAGTTCCTAACTATATACTATCAAATGGTGGCTTCTCTTATCAGGTATTTATTAACACAGGGTTGTATGCACGTGTATCTGTTGCTGTTATGTTTTACAAGCTAGCTGATATGGCTGATATGGTGGGATCGGTAAATGAAAATGAAGATTGCCAGGCAGCCCTTGAATCTGGAAAATTATTTTTGCTAGAGCTTCTTGATTCTACGGTACAGAAACTTATGATTGGTGTAGAATTGTTTTGAGTTCTTATCCAAACTTTAAAATTAACTGGCTAATGAAGAACATATATATTAAGATTTGCATCATATATTGTATAATTGGATCACTGATGACTGATCCTTTTTGTCTGTCCCTCTCTTATAATTCTGCATTTATGCATTCTTAATCTCATTCACAAATAGTATTTTATTATTTTTAATACACAAGCAGCTAATGTTTAGTTTCAAATTTTTCGAGTTGTCACAGCTTAGTGAATATTTCCCACTTTGGTGCTTTGAAAACTTGTGGTTTTTTGTGTCTATAGATATCAATGGGACTATAATACAATAGTAAGATGATCAAAGATTTGATTATCTGTCATTAAAGAGGACTTGATTTTGCAGGAGGATCACCTTTTGTCTTTGTTGAACTTTGGTAATGCAATTCACGTGTTTTGAATCTTTTCCTTCTTTATTTATAAATTTAAAGCGGTGCAGCCTTTAAATAGTTTATAATTCATTGTTTGTCTTTTAACTCATGTAACAGCTTGTAGCTTCAATATCTCTCATGTTAGTTAGTTAGGAGTTGTTAGAAGTCTATAAATAGGTGGTTAGAGGTTAGAGAAATCCCTTTTTGATCATTTCGATGAGGATTTTTTTGTCTTAGAACAGAATTAGAGCTTTTAGCTCCTGTACATGCTGTTTTACAGCATTTTTTTTTTTTTTTTTTTTTTTTTTTTTGTAATTCAGCACTGTTCCTCAGATTTTAATGTAAATTCCTCATTGTTCTTGATGATTTGATTTTTGATCTGCATCAATAAGTTTTATTCTTGTAGTTTAGAGGCAATTCTTCAAGAATACTACCTACAATGAGTTCATCTTAATCAGTGAGCTAGGTAATCGTTGACTTTCTATTTGAATTATTGCAGTTCTATGTCTTCTTTGAGTGGCATTTTGTTAGGATAGTCCATTCTAGCCTCAACTGATGGCATAACAAACGGAATTAAGACATTTGAACTTGTAGATGGAGATAGTAAACAGAGTCTTGAGGATAACTTACTACATTAATAAAACTTGATGGCTGTAACTGGGAGAGGGCAAGCTTTAGAGTCTTAACTGAAGAGAATGTATCGGATAATATACACATGAATATTGAATAGATAATAATCATATATGGATCTAAAAAGTGTGGACTGGTGGATCAATATTGATTTGTCAATTGATGCTTCTGCAGTTATTTATTGGGCCAAAGAAACGGTGGAAGGTAGTTGGAAATATGGACACTTTTTGAGAGATATTTTTGAATCAGTGGCCTTTGTTGAAGTTTTGTACTCTTGGGTACAAACATAGGCTAATGGTGAAGCGAACTTTTTGGCAGAAAGAGGAGCTGTGACCTTGGAGATTTTCATGGGAATCTACTACCCCCCTTGAAGCCCTATTTTTGTTTGGGTATTTTAGGCCTTTTTTTCTTTCATTTTGCTGACAAGGACTTCTTGTCCTTTTTGTATTTCTTCTAGTTTTTTGTAAGTTTGAAAAAAAAAAAACAAAATATTGATTCGCCAATTCCATTTTATTTGGATGAGACATTGTTTGTAGTGATGATTTGCTGCTTCTTTTTTTTCAATGTTGATTGATGCGAGCCTATAAATCTCTTGGTGTTCTCCTCCTTGGCTAGCTACTAATACTATGGATATTTAGAAGTTTGTTCCCTATTCCAAATTTTTTATTTTATATATATATTAGTGCATCTCCAATGATATGCCATTTGAGCTGCCATTGCCAAAATTTGGCATTGACATCCAAATAAGTTGCTCCAATGGGTTCCCATTTGGGGTGCCAAATTTTTGCGTTGGCAACAAAGGATACCAAATTTGGCACCTCAAATGGCAATTGCCATTTGTGCCACAGCATACTTTCCCTATAAAGAGGTGGAAAAGGCCAAAATATGGCACGAATGCATTGGAGCATATCGGTGTCAAATTTTGGCATTGGCACCTCAAATGGCATGAATGCATCGGAGATGCTCTTATATTAATATATTTTTGTAATTTATGCCAACCTACATATGTTACATAAAAGAAACATGATTTTTGTTTTTTTTTTTTTTTTTTACAACATAAGGTATCCTAGGCCTACTCCCGTTGAGATTTGGGCCTTAACTAGTCCTTAGGGATGGGAAGATCACCCGTAAACCCCATCCATCCGATAGTTAGGGTGCCATGGTTTGATTCTAGGACCTGCACTTCATGAGCGTGGTCCTTGACCGCCTAAGCGATCTTGACAGGTAGCTTGATGTTAAATTATTATCATCATTATATAAGATATATGGAAGATCCATGTACGTAACACCTTCATTCTCCCTGAAATAAAATAAAAGCTCTCACCAATTAGGGTTTTCTACATAAATTTTAAATGAATGTAGTAAAAAACTCAAACGTATGTGATGTAGGCCCCCCTACAGTGTCATGCAATATATATTTTCTGAAAATAGTCAACTTGAATGACTAGGATCATGCACACACAAATTTTAGTTGTAGAAAGTTTGTTTGTTTGTTTTTTTTTTTTCCCCAATTATCTCAAAAGCATATCTCCTTTGGACAAAAGGTTGCAACATGAAATACTGTAACAGTCTGCATTCATTTGAACTGTATTCAGAGTGAATGGCTGGCTAGTTTATGTTATTGTTACTATTAATATTTTTCACATCAGCTGTACGTGCATGCAGGTTTCCTTCTTTGGAGAGCTCATAAATCATTATGATGGTATCATAGAGCTGACTGCATTATTTATTGATGTAGGTAAATGACAAGGATCTTGCAAAGGAGTTGTATAAAAAGTATAGTGGAGTAAGTAGTTTTTATCAATATTGCTATTTTAGACTATTTAGTGCAGGAATTATTAAAACTTTGGTAAAAATTTGAGATGATATGTAAAAAAAGAAAAGGTAATATTGCTGTAACAAAAATTCAAAGAAAGCAAGGAATATTTAAATATAATTGTGATATTGCTTTTTGTGACAAAATTTGTGGGCACTTAACTGTTTGAATCATAAATTATACATTATAAAATTGGGAAAAAGTTATGAAATTTTTTTTTTTACTAGTCAAAGACTGTCATCAGTCTTTCTTTTTTTTTTTTTTTTTTTGTCATTCCACAATCTTGGCATATTCTATCTGGCAGATTCATAGGCGAAAGGTTCGTGCTTGGCAAATGATATGTGTTTTATCCCGATTCGTTGATCAAGATGTAGTTCAGCAAGTTGCACATAGCTTGCACATATGCCTCTATGTAAGTGAATGTTGCTTTATAACATTTTGTTGCTCCTTCCTAAATTTAATTAGCATGTAATTCACTTTCACAACTTGCTGCCGAATATTTGACCTTGGTTTTGGAAGGTAATTTTCAGTTGTTTTATTTTTTATATTGGTGTTTTTCTTGATATTTGTTTGCTGAATGTCATTTTTGGTGGAAATTTCTTAATAGTTTACCTCAATCCATTTCTCTCCTAACTTCTTTTGAGTTTGTTGATAACTTGTGCCTCATATATTTTTAATTAGCTAAGAAGCACAGACATGGACACGTGACACAGTTACGAAACAACAAGGACACGCTAACACATCAAATCTTCCAAATTTTAGGATTCAACATGGTGGCGGCATGTGTTTGACATGGTCTGACACTGCCACGGCACCTCCTGGGGAAGTGTCTACTGGACATTTCAAAATAATACAATTTTTTTGGGAAGCCAATGAATCCTACACTGGGAGATAATAACAGTGGGACACCTTTACCCAAGTCTGTGTAACATAGGGTAATACTACTATGTTGGATGAGAACTGTTGCACACTAATGTCTGCTGCCATTTATATTTGTGAATATTAGCAACGTAAATTGACTTCATGTTTTTTTCATAAATAGGTCATATTAATGTAGTGCTTATATGTGCACTAGTTCAAAGTTATTCTTTTAAATACAGACACAGTTTGAGCTTGATGAGATCAGATATGGTTAAACTGGATCCCTGAATCAAATGAGTTGGTCAAATTCCTTATAATTGATTATTGTCCCCTAGGATGGAATTATTTCAAAATCTATTGAGAAGGCAGCCTTCTTGATTATGTTGAGTCTGTCATTTATTGCCTATTCTACTTGGATGGAAGCTTTCATGCTAATAACAACCGATATTTGTTGGATTTCTATACTGTATTACACTGTTACTGGCATTTTAATTCTTGTAGCTGAAGACTATAGACTCATGACTTGTCTTTCCTTGTAGAGAAACAACTTGCCTGCTGTTCGCCAATACTTGGAAACATTTGCAATCCAAATATATTTGAAGTTTCCATCATTGGTAAGAGTTTTTTTAGTCGTTCCATAGTAGGAATCTGGCCATCTTTTTTCATGGTTATTATATTGAAAAAAGCCATTCATTATTTGTCTCTCTTAAATATTAACATTCAGTTTGAATCCTTCTTGCTTGCTGGATTTCTATTTATTGTATTTATATGGTTTTCTTGTCATATGATTTGGCACCTGCAGTTTATTATTTTATTGAATCCATAAGTTGGATAGCCTGTCTGATTAGTTCTTACACTATTGCTTATGTCTCAGGTTGGGGAGCAATTAGTTCCTATATTACGGGATCATGATATGAGGCCTCAGGTAAAAATTGTGTTCGAGTGTCATAGCTCTCTCAGTCTCTTTCTGTGTAAATTCTGATTGTTGCTTCTAGCCAAAAATGTGTGTCAAACATTTAAAGAATACTTCTGTTTTAATAATTCTTAGGCATCAATTGCAGGCGCTCTCTTCATATGTATTTATAGCAGCTAATGTCATCCTCCATGCAACTGGAGCGGTTCAGTCTAGGCATTTGGATGAATTACTTCCTCCTGTTGTTCCATTATTAACCTCCCATCACCACAGTTTACGCGGTTTTACGCAGGTGGGTTATCTCCGAGAGCAGCAGATGCTGTATTATTTATCCCTTCTCATTATTACAAGTCTTGCATTATGAAGTTATCTAGCTGCATATTACATTTTTCTGGTTTCCTTTGCAGTTACTAGTATACCAAGTCCTTTGCAAATTGTTTCCTGTGTTAGATTCTAGTGTCTCTGAAATCATGCCGTTAGAGAAAAGGTGCTTTGAGGATCTGAAATCATACTTGGCGGAGAACTCTGATTGCGCACGGTATGATAATTATCTGCATTTTCAGTGTCCTAGGTTTGACTAAAAAAAATTTGTTAGTGTTGTCAAGTTTGTGTCAAGAAATAGCATTGCTTGGTAGAGAAACTCACAATGGATTAAATGTCTTCCTAACTTCTCATCAAATAAAAATATTGTATTAACTTTATAGAATTTCATTGTGGTGTTAGTACTTTGACTCAGTTGAGTTGCTGTTGGAGTTGCTTTATTCACATTGCAATGTGATTCAGTCAGATAAAGTGACTAAGAACTGGCATCCTTTTATGATTTTGAGATTTTGACAATTAAGTCATTCCAGGATAGCAATCATTTCCCATGTTGGAAAATTTAGCTTTTAGATCTTTCTCATGTAAGATTTTTTGGTTAGAAAACAGCAATGGATAAAATCTTGATGGTGATCATTTGTGATGCAGAGCATGCTCATAATTCTTTGGTTTTCTAGAAATTCCAATGCGGGGCATTGAAATTTCCAGGAAAAAGAATAAAAAAAACAACATTCCCATCAAAATTCTTTACTGTTGATTTGGAGATTGTTGGTCATCACTGCCTCTTGTTTTCTTTACGGCATCTATACGAACAACCCAATGTAACTGCCTCTTGTTTTCTTTACGGCATCTATACGAACAACCCAATGTAATCTGGAATTTTTGTTGATGTTGAGTGCTGGAAAGCTAATGTTGAAATTTTGACAAATCAGAGAAATTTTTAATCTTATTTTGGGATATTAGATTTCAAGCCTTTTTTTTTTTTTTTTTTTTTGGCTTTTAATCATGATGATACTATAATATTTTCATCACTTTTCCAATGTCATTTGGCCATTTCCAACCATGTTACTCCTTTGGAAGTGTTGTCTAATCCTTATAAAATTCCTTGAGTTCAAGTTTTTGCTTTTGTATTTTGCAAAATTTTATCAACTGGTAGGGTCAGCTATGGGTCAGTTTACCTGGCAGGCCAACCTAGAACTAAACTGACCTTGATTAGTTCTTTATTTGATGAACCTAGGCCCTAGACTGTGAGTCATCTTGAGTTGCAACCCTGGACTCTCTCTTTTCTTGGCATCCTTATCAGAGATATATGTCAGTAGGTCTGTCCAACACATATTCCATTCTTACAACCCTTTCATGTCATGTATTATAAAGGTACTTCACACTTTTCGATGTGTTTAACGTAGACAGACATTAAGACCATAATATAATGGTTTGGAACAATTTGTACTAGATTTACTACTGAACGAAATAAATCCAAAGAGGAAATCAAAATTGTCCATTATGGTAGAGCATCAGGAAATTAATGGCATTGTAGTTGTAATTTCCTTCTCCGGTTTGATTTGGAACAATTTGTACTAGATTTTACTGATTAAACTATAAAACTCCTGGACAGAGAAGAAAGTTAGTTTACCCATCATATTTATCTGTGTTTTGTTGCGATATCATGCTTATTATTATTATTGAAAAATGATGGACACCTTAAATGTTTGTGAATCAAATGAGAGATGAACAACTATAAGTTATTTTACTAATTTCTGATGAACTTGAAGTCTAATCTACATCTATTGACTCCTGGAAAAATTTATACCTTGTGTGTGTTTTTTTAACGCTACCAAAGGTGGCGAAGGCAAAACATAAGAACAATATAAATATTCTCAGGATGACTACCAAAGATAACTTATTTTATCTATATTTATCAAACTACATGCATGTAGTCTTGTGTGTAATTTTAGAAATCTTTCTGTGTTAATTTGATTTGTTATTCTTTCAGCTTACGGGCGTCAATGGAAGGATATCTTGATGCATTTAATCCCAAGAACTCTGTTACTCCGGCTGGAATTTTCTCTGATCGGATTGAGGTCAGAGACTTCTAGATTAAAGCATAGCTAATTTTGTTAACTTATTAAAACCTGGAGACATTGAAGGATTATTGTTTACCCTTTAGGAAACATGGCGTTATTACTTAGAAAATGAAGCAAAAAACACTAAATACCTCCAAAACTTGTTATTATAGTAAGAAAGCTTGGGCTTAGAATATAATATTTATACATGAGTTAACTATTTGGAAAATTTCTCTAATTAATTGAAAGATGAGCATATTTGCGCAAGAAGTTCATGTTTTTTGATATACAAAATTGGTAAAGTTCTTTTAATTAATTTTTTAATGAAATGGTATTGACAGAATTTATATATTTTTTCTTGCTAACAAAAATAGCTGTTTAAGAGTTTCTTATACAACTCATTTATCTTTTCCCGATTATCTGGTACAGATTTGATTTGATTTTTTTTTTTTTTTTTTTCTGGTTACAATATAGCATAACATGTACTGTAGCTTTTGCAGTCATATCAGCATTTTTATTCATGTTGTATGTACCAGGCAAGACCTGTAAATCTTTAATAACATGAACTGCATTGAATGAGCAATTATTCTTCACCTCATATCAATTACATTTTAGGTTTCTGAATCATTTTCTTATTTTATTGAAGGAACTTGAGTTTGAATGTGTTCCAAAATCTCTCATGGAGCAAGTACACACATTTCTAAATGTAAGCAGTACCCCAATTCTTTCTGCTTCCTCTTTAATGGCAGTGCGTCTCTCATTATTCGGTGTTGCAGAATGTTAGGGATGACCTTAGATGTGCAGTGGCTAAGGATGTAGTGACTATCAAGAATGAAAGCTTAAGAATCGATGAAGATCCTTACTGCAAGGAAATATCAGTGGATGCCAACAAAGAAATACTGTCTAACCAGGTGCCTAAAGATATATCATTGGATTTCCAGAAAAAGGTTACCCTCTCTAAACATGAAGGTCGGGGCACTGACTACAGTTCCTTCTTGGGCAACAAAGAAACTTACAAACCGTTTGTGGGTATGTTAAAACTTCATCAATTTCTAATAAACCAAAAAAAAAAAAACTAAGACGAAGAAAATTAAGAAGAAAAGTTTTGATAACATGGTAGTCGTAGAACTATATCACTGACAACCGAATCATGCGTCTGCTATTTATTATGTGATTTGACATTGTTCCAGTGTCCTAGCTCTAGCTTAGCAATAAGAATTGATTATCTCAGTCTTCCTGGTTGTAACAGCAAAAAATATTCCTAACTTTCAAATTTTGTGTCTCATCCAATACAAAACTATACTGGTGATTTCCATTTTGCAAGTTCATAATTTTTTGTGTTTGTATTTGGATACAATGGTTTCACATCATGGGTTTCTTGCCTATATAGCCATCTGTCTCAGCCCTGTCACCCTTGTACTCAATTTACATCATTTAATTGTTTAGATTGTCAACTTAACTTCTATGATATCTCAAGTAATATTACTGAAGTAACTGCACTATAAACTTTTAATTTTCAATTTTACACTTGACTGTTGACTATAATCTAACTGGTGACTAGGGTCAAGTCTGGTGGGTGACGAGGTTGTAAGTTGACTTTTTGAAAGTTGATGGGTGGTTGGTGGTAGCGGCTGCGACTATTGTGATATTAATGAGCAGTGGCGACATTGATGGGTGGTGGTGATGGTTTAGGGGTGGGTGGGGGGGGTTGGTGGCAATGATTGGAGGTTTGTAAGTTGCCTTTTTGAAATTCCTCATATGAGGGTTTTGAAAAAAAGAAAAGAAAAAAACACCTATTGAGGCAGAATTTGAAATGCCCTAAATCCTTCGTTTTAAATCCCTGTCTAGAAGTTTGCAATTTCTATATTCGATGTCCCAAATAGGGTAAATTGCCTCCATGGAATTTTAAATTAATTCCTGACTTCAAATTCCTCCTAAAATGCAACCTTAAGGAGTGGGCTTCTATTCACACTAAAGAATCAACTTCTGGATTTGCGGTCTCAACGACAAGAGAGAAGAACACTAAGGATTTTTAGATATCAATTGCTTCATTTAGAAGGTCAGAAAGTTTCCAAGGTGCTCCAACTGCATCTTTGGGCCCCTCTTAATAACATTTGGACAATCTCTTCAGCTATGATTTTTTGGATTCTTAACTTTTAAGCTCCGCTCAAGTTCATAAAGGTAGCTCTTGATTCCGCATGTTGGCTTATCTGTAACCAAAAGGTTTGAAGAAAATGAGATTTATCCTTCTTTGTGGTTCCCCAAAACCTATCAAACACTGAGTTTGGCCCTGGTTATCCAAAAGCATTTGTCGAAGTTGGGCTTAATAAAGTTTTGGGGAGGGAGATGCCAAGCACGAAAGTGTGAATGACTTCAGGAACTAGAGGAACAATATTTATTTAGCTATGAGAAGTGTTTGATTGAATATCAAGTTCATACCATCTAGTGCACTGTGTTTTTCTATGAAACAATACATTGAACAATCTGGACATGGAACCCAGCTTAGTTAGAGATGTATGGCTGTCTTTTTTGACCTTTTTGAATACATTCTATTCCTTTTTCTTAAAGATATCCAATGCTTGAACACTTTGGGTTTAGGTCCATGAACTCCTTGCAAGCCCGTTGTGTTGTAGAAGATGTTTAAAATGGACGCTACATCATAAAAAGGGAACTTACATTTACTCTATTCTGATTTGTGTATGTATTTATTTCGGCACCCTTATTTAAATCATTGTCTAGCTCTTTATAAACCTTGTAACAGCTATAATTTGATTTGGTCCTTATGTAAAGCAGAAATGGAAAAGGAAGATCAGCTTCTCAATCTGTTGTTGCAGTCAAGAAGTGTGGCTATGGAAAGAATAAGAGCAAGTCAGCAGCATGTTATCGTTGTAGCATCACTACTTGATCGCATACCCAATCTTGCTGGATTGGCACGGACGTGCGAGGTGTGTTATAAAGGCTCATAATGATTATTTTACCAGTAGTGCTATTTTTTATTTTAAGTGCTTTTGCAATTTTCTTTAGCTCATATTCTTATCATGTCAACCATTATTCTATCAGGTGTTTAAAGCAGCAGGTTTAGCCATTGCAGATGCAAATATACTACAGGACAAACAGTTCCAGCTCATCAGGTTTTGATGATATTGCAGTACTCTCTGTTCTTTAAATGTGCTGGTCCATACTTCCATTGAATCTTAGTTGTAGTTGGATTATTCTTCTTCTATCCGTGAAATCATGTTAACTTGCTTGAAATCTAATTTAGAGAACAGAAAATGGCTAAGTTGGTTGACCAACGGCATGGCTGTTCTCTTTGCACTTGAGGAATGGAACCCTCACTTTTGAGGGTCCACGAGGGAATTTTCTCTGAAAGTTTAAAAGAATATAACGAAAAGGCGTACGTGGGTATTAACATTGACAAAGTTGATCTTCTAATTAAGAGATCCCCTTCATGGGCCCTAGTGTAGTTAGCATCCCCTACATATTCAATGCATGCCCATTTTCTTTTTTTTTTGGCAGGTAAAAACAATACATGAAAATTAGTGCAATTCAACTCTGCTTAATTGTTGGTCTATAGCCACTGTGGTCTACCCATGGTACCTCGGATGACTTCATTGGATTAGCAGCAATGATTTAAACCATGAGCAATCAATTTAACTTCATCTAAGCATGTCTTTGGGTAAATTATGGTTTTATTTTAATCCACTATTTTGCACATTTATATGATTTAGGGATCATTCTCTACCATTTCTTCTCTACGAATGACTTAATTCCAATTTTTGGAAAACTGCTAAATTAGTTCATCTCTAATAATTAGAGAAAAACATTCCTCCTTTCTCAGTGTCAGATATGCTCATATATCATATTCTTATAAATTCTTAAATTTGTGTCTGTACACTGTAATTTGTATATATACCTTGATATTTGTGGCCGTACACTGTAATTTGTATATATATCTGGATTTTGTCCTCATGAATAAGACATCATATTCTCCTCCCTTAGATCAAGCATGATACCGGCCTATTAGAGCCCTAATGGGTTGTTAGCGTTGTTCTCTAAATTTTTTGTCATTAATCAAGAGATCTGTATTTCTTCTCTACTGTTGGATCTCTCTGTGATAGTGAGATCACATCCATGTAGTTTTCAAAATTCTCAGCTGATGTCTCTCTTCTGAAAAGCTGATATTGGCTACTAGCTAGTCACAACTCACAAGTAGCTGGTTACATCTACAGGGTTTTGGTTCTGTTTTTTAATGGAGAGTCTAAATCTGAGGCATGATTGTTGATCAGAAAGGCCTTCTTGTCACTGACTCTTAATTTAACTCAAAATCTTCATTTTTACTGTTCCATTCAACATTAGCCATCTCTGGACATTAAGTCAGACAGGCAATGTTGGACCCTTTGTGAAGTGACTCCCAAAACGTCAACTCTAATTTGTTTTGTATTTTTGATAAATATATTGATCACATAAGGTGGCTGACTGTGTTCCTTCAATTTATGCTTTTGAAAGCTGAAACTAATCTTCTGCAAAATTTTCTAGATATAGATTAATTACTCCTCAAGCAAGGCCTTTTTACTATTTTACTTCTCTATAGGTTTCTTATAGCAAATTTCGCCAATAGAACATCTTTTTCTTCTTTTCCTACATAATAAACTATTGGAGCCTGCCAAATCTTCAGTTAGGAAAAGTGAGGTAGGTCTGACCCTAAATGAGCTCTCCCCAATGTGGCAAATCAGCTCTGAAGCATAAGCTAGAAAGGATTTCAAAAAATTTCAGTTGAAGAACTCTACAAATGGTTCTAGAATTGCATACCTCTTTGGTGGGTTCCCCTTCCCCTTCTGTTGAGGTTCGGCTTCTCCTCTGGATCAGTCAAGGGAGGCCATGCCCGGTTCACCTGCCCCTTTCCGTTTGTCAGGTCAGCCGGAGATGATTGCTTCCGCAATTCTTCTTTCACCTTTCTTTCCCATCTCATTTAGTGTGATGGGACTATGAGAGTCATTGTTGAGTTGGTTGAACCACGTTTCGGCGGCTTTTTGAAGGCTTTGTCAGGGTTTGGTGTCCCTGAGCCAACTTGCTGATCCACTAACCTTGTCAATCCTGCTACAAACCAGTGGAGCTGGAACAGTCCTCTGGTTTCCTGGTTCGGTGGTGGCTGTTGCCTCAGGACATGGTCAGTTTGGGACGATGGTCAGCCCATATGGGATATAGGGCTGATCCCGCATTAGCGCCCTCCATGCTCATTAAATGCAAGGTGGCCACCGCTGCTGCTTGGCTCTTTATCTTCCAGTCCATGTGGCGTGGGCCTACTGGGTCCCATTTTCCCACCTTGAGTGCCGGGCGTCTGTGCACTTGACTAGTTTTTTTGTGAAAAGTTTTTTTTTTGGTAGTGCCTTTATTGTGTATTTTTTTCGAAGTTGTGAATTAATTTGACTTTGATCAAATTGCTTAGCTGATCATTCATAAGCATTGTTATTGTTTTCTAGTGTCACAGCAGAGAAGTGGGTTCCCATCATAGAAGTCCCAGTAAGTAGTGTGAAAGTTTTCTTGGAGAAAAAGAAGCGAGAGGGTTTTTCTATCTTGGGTTTGGAGCAAACTGCAAATAGTGTACCTCTTGACCAGTATATTTTCCCAAAAAAGACGGTAAGCCGTGGTTAATGCTTAAATTTTGCAGATTCTTTTATATTTTGCTAGGGCAAGGATGGTTGCTTTTTCTTTCTTTAGTTGTGCTTATTGCGTTACATTATGCACAAAATGTTGTGTGAACTTTTCATCATAGTTCTTGGTTGTAAATGTTCAGTTAGGTTGTGTTGGTTACTGAGAAGATGGAGGAAAAGAGATTAAATTTTGGATTGTCAAAAGATTCCAATATTCCTTACCTTTTCCTCCACCCTCTCAGGTTCTTTCTTTGCATTTTTCAGTTTTCATTGTATATAAATTGTTGAACCACCCTGCTATTCTCCAATTTTACCAAAAAATCTAAGAAACTGGTTATTTCATCATTTTTACAGGTACTGGTTCTTGGGCGTGAAAAGGAGGGTATACCTGTAGATATTATCCATATTCTGGATGCTTGCATTGAGATCCCACAATTGGGAGTTGTTCGGTCACTCAATGTTCATGTCAGTGGAGCCATTGCTCTCTGGGAGTATACTCGACAGCAAAGATCACAATAGCCCTTTATTATCGACATGATGTAGTGTTTGAACTAAACACTAGGGGAGCATACCTGACCTACTTCTTCTGCTTGGTCTTTTCATTGATGAAAAATCACAGGCCCCGGCCTTGGTTGCTCTATGTAATTCATCAATACATAATTTCTTCACAGCAAGTTGCCTAGTACATGCAAGGTCGTTTTTGTATTATTGTCCTCCCTTTCTTATATTAAAACGAATGGATTATTGTTTGATAAAGAATCAGATGGTCATGTATTATTCATTAAATTCCATTTTTGCTCATCTAAAATGAATGTGTTGTACTAATTTAGGCAATCCAATTGGTGTGACATTTTATGTGGGGATGATGTTTCTTGTGTGATCTGAGTTATCTTGATCCAAGAAGATTGCTAACTCCATAATCAATCTGCACTGATGTTTCTCTGAAGGATGAGTAATAGCCAACAATACCGTCATGGGGCTATATATTTGATATGACGAATTGTCTATATTTGAAGCTTGATCATCCAATTCCAGTCAGGAGATCTGATTAAACGCCCAAAGATGGGTGCTTGCAGATTTTTTTTTTTTTTTTTTGGTTTTTAATTTATGTTTGTTTCTTTGTTGGGAAAATGTTGTTTGGTCAAAGACAGAAGAAGGAAGACTTGATTCTTATAGCATAGTTTGGCATAAAAAGGGGGGAAAAATCCATAAATGTTTTCATTTTTCAAATGATTGTAAGTTATTTGAGCACACTAAACAGTCAGCGGTTGCATGCAATGCCTTAAGGAGATTTTCCCTTTCTTTTTTTCTCTCAATAGAGGAAATAGTTCAAGAAGTTGGTGACATGATTGCCACGAACTCTTTTCTCACCAGTAAAATTCACATTAAAAAAACGTTTCAGTTACAGTTGAATGCCCCAGTTATTGTTTCCTACTAGCCCCACATCTACAGATCCTCCCATTCACCAACACACCATATATGACCCAAATATGCGTGTGTGTGTGTGTGTGTGTGTGTGTGAGAGAGAGAGAGAGAGAGAGAGAGAGAGACGTTACTCACATGGATCAGAGTTGTTTGAAAATGAGAAAGACATGGATGGTTGCAATGCATCAAATTAGCTGCATCTATCTATTCTTTTACCTAATCAACTATAAAGTGCAGATCCACCTCTCTTAAACAAGAAAACCACCATTAATATAAGATTAAGAATATCCTTTCTTTGACATCATTCATTGCTTGTTAATGGATTCCATCTCCAACTTCATTTTACTCATCTCTCTCATCAAGATATGGGACCCTCTCCTAATAGAAGCTAAGGTTTTCATGGTTCTGATGGAGGAAGACCCTGTTGTCTCTTACAAAAGCAAAGAAACTCATTCCAGGTCTAATTGTACTTGCTCAACATGCCTAAAAATCTGAAGTATATCAGAAAATTATTGCATAACTTTCAACTTATCTGCAGCAGTCTATTACTTATAGAGCATCTTGTTTTTGTTTTTTGGGTGGTTGATTAAGCTAATTGTTATGTGCAGGAATGATGAAGATGCTATGGTTTACAAAGAAAAGATAAATAGTGGGCATGACATTTTCTTGGAATCTCTCCTGCAAACAGGTTCATATACCAAACTCTACAGCTACACCCATTTGCTCAACGGGTTCGCAATTCAGGTCAAGTCTGAAGAGGTAAATCCACGTAGAGAGTATCTATTATTTACACAATAAAAGATTATTCAAAACTATGAATGAGAACCTTAAGCATTAATCGTTACTTTATTTTCATTGCCATTCGTTTGATAGGTGGTCTATGAGGCCATGAGTTGCTACCAAAGTTAATTTTTCCCCTGACATTTATGGACCATGACCTTCATTAATGAGTGCATGTAATTTTCATGTTTGCAGGTTCTCAGTAGTCTTCACAATGCAAAGGGAGTTAGATCCATACATGAAGATATCAAAATGCAGAAGTTTACAACTCATACACCTGAATTCCTTGGAATTCCTTCTGGTGTTTGGCCAAATTTGGGAGGAGCTAGTAGATCTGGTGATGGGGTAGTGATAGGTTTGATTGACACTGGGATCAATCCTTACCATCCAAGTTTTGCTATCCAATCATCCAATGGCAACAATAGCGGTATGGTTAAAATTAGAAAAAAATTCAAAGGGAAATGTGCAACTGGCGAGTGGTTCCCTCCAACAGCATGCAATAGCAAGATAGTAGGAGCACAATATTTTGCGCGTGCAGCAATTGCTGCTGGCGATTTCAATTCTACACGCGATTACTCATCCCCCTTTGATGCCGATGGTCATGGAAGGCAAGTTATGTTTTGTTTGTAGTATTATATCCAAGATTTAACTTCCTGTTGTTTTGTTTGTTGTAAATATCAATTAGTCATTAATTTCATTTTCTGTATTAAATTGATGCAAATTAACAGCCATACAGCGTCAACAGCTGGTGGAAACCATCAAATTCCGGTAATTTCCAGTGGTTTCAATTATGGATATGCAAGTGGCATGGCTCCAGGAGCCAGGTAAAAGTGACAACTTCTCTGTCTTTTAGAGCTGTAGTCGGCATATAAGATAGTTTATGGGTGTTTTAAATTCTTCCATGTGAGTTATGCACTGATAAGAACAGTAAAAGAATTATAGTTTTTTAATAGCTGTCTTCTACATTTATTGGAGATATTCCCTCGTTTTTATAGGATTGCTGTATACAAGGCTCTCTATACTTTCGGGGGTTACATGTCAGATGTTGTAGCTGCAGTTGATCAGGTTTGAGAAAAATGGCCAACTAACTGAGCTCTCTCTGTTGTCATGCATCTTTCCTTTCTCGAACATATTCAATTCCCAAAAGTATTTTATTAATTTGAGGAGTCACTGGCTTTTCTGTTGAATATTTTCTTGATTTAGGCAGTGGAAGATGGAGTTGATATACTAAGCCTCTCTATTGGTCCATCTAGTGTCCCTCCTGGTCCTTCTGCTTTCCTCAATGTGCTAGAAATGGAGCTCTTGTTTGCTACAAAAGCTGGTGTTCTTGTTGTTCAGGCTGCTGGCAATGGCGGTCCTTCATCTAGTTCAATCCTTTCTTTTAGCCCATGGATAACAAGCGTTGCTGCTTCTATCACCGACCGCAAGTACAACAATTCAATCCTGTTAGGCAACGGACAAAGCTTCATTGGCACTGGCCTTGCACGTAATTTTTAATCTACATCTATTCTACTTCATAATTGAATTCCACTACTCCTTTCCAATCTATGCAATGAGCATTCTCTAGAACTCAGCTTGTAGGGGAAGTTAAACAATTGTGCCACTTGGTCCTCAATTTTGCAGCTCCAACAGCAGGACAAGTGTTTTTTCCAATAGCTGCAGCAGCTGATGTTTGCCAGAGGAACACTTCCTCCAGTTTCTTGACAGTGGATAGTTGTCAACACGCAGAGTCCTTCATCCCAATGTTAGTTCGAGGGAAGCTAATCATCTGCACATATACCTTTGACTTTGAGTTCGAGGCTGCAAGCATTGCTGCTGTTGCAGACACTATGACACAAGTGGGGGCTGCTGGCTTCATAATCACAATGGACCCTGATGTTGGATCCGAGCAAGTGAAGGGTACCACAGTGACCCTACGAGTCCCCGGCATTGTCCTTAACAACATGCAAGCTTCCTCAGTATGGCACATGATTATCTTGTCATAATTTCAAATGACTACAAATGCTTACTTTTTCTTCTGTGTCTAATTTTTTCTTTACTGGGTTCCTTCCTTCCATTTCTCAACTCTCATGTACTAGTACTTGAATTCTTAAAAATTACTTATGATATATTTTAGTTAATTCCTAAATTCCAAATTATTCCTGAAAACAAATAGTTTTTGTATCATTGTGAATTTTCTCTCAAAGTCAACAAAGTTTTATCTTGGATAACCTAAAAAGGATGATTTGTTCAATTGGCAGAGCCATTTTGTTGTGCAGGCTTTATGGGAATATTACAACTCACATACAATTAGGAGCAGGACAGGGGGCGCAGTGGCTTTTACTGCAACAGCAAGGATTTTGGATGGAAGACAAGCAATTTATACTGGGCAGGCGCCAGTAGTGGCATCCTACTCTTCTAGAGGTCCCGACGTGAATAATGCACTGTTGCAAACAGCTGATGTCCTCAAACCAAATGTCATGGCTCCAGGTTCCTCAATATGGGCTGCATGGAGCCCCAGCAGTGAAGGTGATCGATACAATAGAGGTAGAATAAACACCAATATCATTAATTTGATGTGAAAAGCTCTCTCTGATTAGTACTAATATTTAATAAATCTTAACTATCACTGCAGAGCATCACTCAAAATAAGTACACAAGTGAAAAGAATCGATTTGTTACCTAACATTATTTGAACATAAAATATTCCAATTGGGTCTCTCAGGAGCATTAAACAAAGAACTGCTTTTAGATTTCTTTCAAATGCATCGAGCCCGTTTCAAGGGTCTTTATACGGGAAATCTTGACTGCTAATGTAGAACTTATTGACTTTGAATAGTTCAAGAAAAAAGTACTGAGTTTGTAGATTTTTGTGTTTTCTATTTCCAGGGCAGGATTTCGCACTTGTGTCTGGTACAAGCATGGCCACCCCTCACATAGCTGGTGTTGCTGCCTTGATCAAGCAAAAACACCCCCATTGGAGTCCTTCAGCTATCACATCTGCAATGATGACGACTGCGGATGTAACTGACAGCTCTGGTGCTCCCATTTTAGCACAATCAACTAACCAACTTGTTCCTGCTACCCCATTTGATTATGGTGCTGGTTCCATCAACCCATCTCAAGCCATTGATCCAGGACTTGTGTTCTATACCAATTTCA
This sequence comes from Hamamelis virginiana, assembly GCA_017140935.1. Classification (NCBI taxonomy): domain Eukaryota; kingdom Viridiplantae; phylum Streptophyta; class Magnoliopsida; order Saxifragales; family Hamamelidaceae; genus Hamamelis; species Hamamelis virginiana. Next base: position 177,411 of record JAESVK010001225.1, read on the forward strand.
AACACTATGTACAATTTCTATGTGCTGTTCCAGGAGTGGATGATGAGTCTGTGAGACGAGCCGTAGGAGAAGAATGCCCAACTAACAAAAAGACATGGTGCTCCGATTTGAATACGGCGAGTGTAACAGTCTCAAATTTAGTTGGGTCAAGGAAGGTGATTCGACGGGTAACAAATGTGGCTGATGAGGAGACTTACAGAGTGTTTGTGAAGGAGCCGTTTGGCGTGACAGTTGCAGTCTCCCCCCAAGTTTTTAAAATAAGTGCCAATGCTTCAAGGCATATTATGCTTATGTTAGAAGCTACTGAGGCAACAAATACTTACACATTTGGGGAGATGTTATTGCAGGGAAGTAACAACCATGTTGTTAGAGTTCCCATTGCTGTTTATGTTAGCAGCTCTTTGCAGTCTTGAAAATTTTCAATTTACCTATAGGTTTGATCAGATGTATTTTCTTGAATCTAGCTTTATCAAGTTATAATTAATAGTAACTCTGTCTCTCTGTCTCTCTCTCTCTCTCTCTCTCACACACACACACACTCATATAGTCATAAGGGTTCTCCTTCAAACAAAAATTGATAACCATATATCTTGTTCATCAAAGAGAAAATCATGGGCCAAGAAGCTTAGTCCAAACTAGGCTACAAATTGAAGATAGTTATTATAAAAAGAATACATGTTTAATTGTGTAATAGAAGCAATTTGAATACACAAATCTGTATATATTACTGCAATTTATATTCCGATACAATATTTCTCCTCTTTCACCTCTGGAATTACATAAAATAACACTTTAATGGATGTATACATTGATCTAAATGAAGCTAGCTTTACCTGTGCTTTTTCAATGTTGTGAACATTTTCGAAATGAATCCCCACTTCTTTTGCACCTGAAAGAATTATGGAATTAGGATCTTGAACTAGGAAGTAACCCTTAAGACAGAAGGTGATGCATGTGATTTGTATTACAATATATAAACTTCAAAATATATAACTACAAGCTACTTTTTCTCACCTCAAAACTTTTCATAACAGCCTTTATCTTTTTGCTTGTGGATCCACTGTTTTTCTTCTTCTTCTTCTTCTTCTCTTTCTTGGCTTGAAGGGTTTTCAAAGATCTGACGAAGTTTGGAAACAAGGTTTTCCAGTTGCCTAAACCAGTTGGACCTCTTGCATATTTTGGCTTGCTTCTAACAGCAACAATCTGTCAAAGCAAAAGATCATGACAATTATAATTGTTTCATTATACACAATAAATCCCTACCAATTTCTAGAGCCTTTTTCTATGTGGGAACCATCCTCGTTTTTAGGTTTTATAAATGACAACAATATGATTACTTTAAATTCTCATATTTGATTGTAAACTTAAGATAAGAATTGTTGTGATACTTTGTTTGTAGGTTGCTGGTTGTGGGTAGATTTCAGCATTGGATGTGAAGGTGTGGATGCTGCTGACTGAACAGCAGACTCTCGAAGGTGTTGCGTGTAGCGGAGAAGCTCAGCTCTCCTATCATATCCTCTACCTGCAACACCACCATGCTTATGCTGGATTACCTCTTGTTTGATGGGTTGATGTAGATGGTGGTGGTGGTGGTGGTGGTGGTGATGATGGTTTGCTGCCACCCTCTTTCTCCTTGGCCTCTCTACATACACAGTCACTAACACTGCCTTCTGTCTGCAGTATGTGGCCTGCAATTCAAATCACCAATCATTCAGACAAACACATGCATGCGCAGACCCAAAAATAACAGTAATCTGATTGTCGGTTTCTAAAATAGAAACTGTTAAAAACTAGAGAGAGAGAGAGAGAGAGAGAGAGAGAGAGAGAGAGAGAAGTGACTTACCATTCTGGTTGGCATGTAGTCTGTGTGGGAGAGAGAGAGAGAGAGGATGAGAGAGGATGAGAGAGGATGAGAGAAGAAGAAGAAGAAGAAGTATAGGGGGTATGGAGAGGTTAGAGATGCTAATGGGGATGCAGGCCAAACGGTGAAGACCAACATATATTCTTTGGTTGGATCGAAACCAAACCCATTTGAATATTTGATAATGTAAGAAAAAGTTCTAAAACCAATTATATAATATATCTTTTCCCAAACCAAAGCATTTGCCTTCTTTGAATCTACAAGTAGAAAGAATACAAAAGATGTACGTGCACTAATTAAGGTTGGTGAATTGACCAAGTCATTGATGTGCATCTTCTCTCCACATGGGATTGACCCAAACATCCACCTTCAAGATTGTATTCTACATACTTGGAGGAATGCTAGCATCAGCTGCTAATATTATTCCTCGCTTGATCGGGCACACACATGTATCCTTCTTAAGAATACTTGTTATGTTCCAAAAAAAAAAAGAATGCTCTTATAAGACAGACAAGTGTTCCAGTGATAAATAATTAAGTATAATACAACAGACAATGAGTTGTGATTGATCCTAGCACCTTGTTGTACCTATTCCTTTTTGCATAGTTTACTACATTTACCTACTACTAGACCAGCTAGCAAGGCTTGTCTGCAATTAGAAGCACAACAACCACGGTAGCCAGCAACCTGTCACGTACAATGGCTTGTGACAACACTATAGTATATATATCGAAGGTTTATCCAATGATCTTGGCATTTATGGAAATTATAGGGACCCTTGAGCATTCTTACCTTTTCATATTTGCCATACCATCTCTCCCTTCCTGAAGATGTGTAGATTTAATGGTTAACACCTCATTTCTATAGTTTTCCCATCTTCCTTTTCTCATGTTGCTTGCATTCTAAGGCAGGTCTCTTTTTCCTGGAAAAATAAGGAACTACACTAGTGTTACCACACACTGAAAGGGAACCACTGCCCACCACTCTACAAGTCTTTGAGCTTCTTCCTTCTCTTGCTCTAGACATAGCTAGGGAAATTAATGTCCTATCTTGCTCTTGGCCTCCATGCCATATAAAATTAAGCTTTTCTTTATGGAGGAGATCATGTTTGGCAATGGGGAAGATATATATATATATATATATATATATATATATATATATATATATATCATCTTGCTTTTCTAGGTAATGCAATTACATAACATTAATTAACAGCAACCATACTTACTAGAAAATCAACATCATTAATGATGTTTATTGATTTTTCTCTCTTAATTTTTTTTTACAATTAATTAGACACCCTTATATATGTGTGTGTGTGTGTGTGTGTGAGAGAGAGAGAGAGAGAGAGAGAGGTGATGGAAATATAAGAGGAATGTTAAACATAGAGTTTAGAAATGAATATAACTGATGAAGAAGATCGCGTGCAGAATTAATCCTATGAATCATTCCATTCAATCTTCAATCAATCTACTCAAATCAATCCCAATATCCCATAGATTTGCTTTGGTTATATATGGAATTAATTTGCTAACGATTCTTATTTAGTTATTGATGATGACAAAAGTCTAACAAAGTAAAAAGACAAAGTCCGGAATT
>JAESVK010001225.1:180880-195167 GCA_017140935.1 Hamamelis virginiana
TTTGAATTATTGTTTAATATTTAGATCGGCTTTCTTCCTCTTCAGTTATATAAACAAATCTTATGTGAAAGTTTATCATGTAAATTAATTAAAGTTACATAAACACCAAGCAGCTAGATTTCTTAAGCACATTATCATTATTTTCTGATCCAAAGGTATTTAATTTCAATCTTCATTATTTCTCAGGCAATTATTAATGTTTGTAAGCATGCATGGTGATGTTTAATTAAGAAATTCATGAGTATTAGATTCGAATCATACTACAATTAAATTTATTTAAGATTTTAAATAAACTCAGTTGGATAATGGTTTATATATGCATTCAGCTTGGGTCAGGAAGGATCCTTATGTTGATCTGAACTGAAACCACTTCCAGGCCTACCTTAGAAGTTTTAATTTGAATTGATGGGATATTGTGGGATTTTCATTTTTTTATTTTATTTTTTTTCAATTTTGGAGTAGTGCTGTGAGAAATTGGTCTCGAAATTAAATGCAAGCTTAAATTTTCTCTCTCAACTTAGTTGGTTGTCATGTCAAGATTATTTTTTAAAGTCTTGATATAAAGTATTGGCACCCTTTGAACAACCTAAAAAAAAGAAAAAAGAAATGGCGAGTCATGGCTATCACTTGACTTGAGGAGAAAAAAAATATATTTTTGTGATGTCTATCTTTCTCGTATAATCTAAAGTTTTAAACTCGAATTTTCTACTTTTAAGATTAATTAATTTATTTTTTTTTTGGGTATTGCGGTAAAGGGTAACCTGGACTAGCTTGTACGCACCAGACTAAATCTCTTCCCCGATTCAGTAAAAAGCAGGACATCCACGTTGGGACTAGAAGATTCACGAGAAATAATTCTCGAGGTCTGACTCTAAGAGATTGTCAAGATTCAATCTCAAGACATCCGAGTTGACGGTTCTTCCCTGGAATCAGTTGGACAATCTCGAAGTTTTTAAAATAAAAGTTTAAAATATAAAATGAGTAAATTAAAATAAAAATAGAAAAAGAAAATCAAAATTTTTTCCTTGGTTCATGGTTCCAGCCATGATGGAGAGAGGACAAAGGTGACCGAAAAGCTGCAACTGGTCAAAAAGGTCAAAAACTCCCCTCATAAAAGCGGCAGTTTCTCTTCCATTCTTTTGACTTCAGTCAACTTCTGTTTCAACAATACTTACTTCAATCAATTTTAAATTGGATTTGGCATCCAAACTAGTATCTTCCAGTGACTGCTAAATTTGTAAAACCAAATCAATCAAATAAATTACAGAAGAATCCCTCTATCTTTTGAACTTCTTTAGGGAGCACTTTAGGAATTAATTCCTGAATGCACCAGGTCGATGTAGGGGAGTACACCCTTAAGATCGCTTGGGAAGGAATTTAGTCGAGGTATACGCAAGCTAGTCCGGACACTCTAACCGTTAAACCAAAAAAAAAAAAAAATTCAATCAAATTGGTGCAGAATTTGACATTTTTCAGTTAAAAAAAATATTTTCATAATAGTGTTTATTATAGTAAAAAATAAAAAAGTTTATTATAAGAAAGAAATTAATCATTAACAAAATCAATAAAATAAATGAATCTATAACGATCCATGAAATAATAGTGCATTTTTATTAGATGGAAGCAAAATGGAGATTGAAATACAAATGCCTCAGCCTAGAACAGGACCATGTAAGGTTTAAATTCTTAAAGAATCTAACAACCAATGCAAATGAGATTTGGTAGATTCTTTTATTGACTTGAGCCAATTTAACTTGCACCAATGTAACTCACTAACCCTACTTATCCATCATCATAATTCACTTACCACCGTTACAACCACCCTTATCACACTACCTCGACCGACACTCCCAATATTATTCAATATTCACCATATCATCTAAATAAAAAAATAAAAAAATAAATTCACGGGCAAAGTGGGAAGTCATTTTAATTGAACATAAACATATTCCGTAGTGTCATTTTTGACATAGTGGAATTTAATGATTGCGATATGTTATTAACTAGAACTTACTCAGAAGAGACCGTTATATAACACAATATATTCTAGTAATTGTCACACTAAAAGATTGAATTTTCAGCAAAATCTTGCCTCCTCAACCAATATCAATTATCATTAAACTATTCTATATATCTTAAGAAATGGGTTGGAACATGGTAAGGGATCCGAATTTACTAGTGATCTCAATATTATATGGCACCATTTCAATGTAGATCACTAGGTAGTGATATGCCGTTGAGATGGTGCCATGTAAAAGTTGAGATCACTAGCAATTCCGGATTCATATGGTAAGTTGATTTAATTTAAGCAATGGCTCTTCTAAGTTTAATAATAACATCAATGTCACTTACTGAAAAAAATAATAATAATAATAACATCAATGTCTTTTATATTTGATTGTGATTTGGGCCTCCTAGATTCCTTGAATATATGGCGTCGGTTGTCAAGGGATACGTTTCTTTCCTTCCATGGTGGTTGAAAAGTCTCGCGAGTCAGTTATACAATCGTCAAAGACTCAGGGCACGTAATACAGTCCCAATTAATTATATTCTGTTTTCTTATGCAAGCTTCACCCATATATGGTAACATCCTTCTCTCTCTCTCTCCTCTCTCTTGTTTATCCACCAGACTCAACCTTCCCCAGTAACATTGCTCTGCTTTTACCCATACATACACACTCACACATTTATATATATCTATATATATATTGCCTGTATTGGTCTTATCTTTCCATTTCAGTTTCAGGGTCTTTACGGTTTCACAGAGTTTCTAGTAGCCATGAATGCTCTTGCAGCCACCAACCGTAACTTTCGCCATGCAGCTCGCATTCTTGGGTTGGATTCTAAGCTTGAAAAGAGTCTTTTGATTCCCTTCAGAGAAATCAAAGTAATGTTATTTGCTACATTCATGGGTTTTTTTTTTTCTTTAATTTTTTGGGGTTTTTTTTTTTTTTTTTGTATTGCTTTTGGTGTTTGCATGAACAATTGATCTTGCAGGTTGAATGTACCATCCCAAAAGATGATGGAAGTTTGGTTTCGTATATTGGATTCAGAGTTCAACATGACAATGCTCGTGGGCCGATGAAAGGCGGCATTCGTTACCACCCTGAGGTATATAACTTGCATGTTCATTAAAATATATGTATGTTCAAGCTAGATTGATTTTTATTTATTGTTTGGAGTAGCTAGATTGATCTGGGTGTTGGGTTTTGGTTCATTAGAATTCTTTTATCTACAAAGGGTATTTGCTATAGCCAGTTGAATTTCTTTTTCTTTATCATGTAAGTGGATTCTCTCTGTTTGAGTTTATGCATGTACAAGAAAAAAGCTGATTGAATTCAAGTTGATTATGTAAGCGGTTTTCCAGTTATTAATCAACCTGATTCAGCTTTGGTTATGGTATCTGGTTCTAGATCAGCCCTTTTGGGATCACATTTATAATCCCAAAGGCTTGTTTGATATCCAAATGTTTAGATTGTTTTTCTCCCTAAATCAGCTGAACATGTTGCTTTAACTAAAAGTATTTTGAAATTTTTTTAAATTTTGTATTTCTTCCATGATTGGGAATCATTAAAAGGAAAGCATCTGGATAAAATGTTTTTGAGCTCTTCCAATTCATATGGAAGTTCTTTTATGTGGAAAAAAAAAGTTCCATTGCTGAACCTTTTGATTTGATAAAAGTAATTCAAAATTTAGTCCAGTTTTAACGGTTTACTTGTGCAGGGTAACGAACTTTTAACTGCCTGTTCGTGTTTCTTTTAACGAATCAAACCGTTGGAATTCTTTAACTGCTTATATATTCCTTTTATAACGGTATAAACGTTATTTATATGCGACAAAATTTCTTTGGAATAATGTGCATACTTATAAAGATACGATGAATAATGGCTTGTATTGTCGTCATGCAATAACTAAAGTTTCTTTTGTTTTCATTTTATCTATTTTTAATAGCCAGTCATTCTTGAAACTTTTCTTGACAGCATGCCCTTTTAATTAGACCAAAAATGTAAGTTGATTAAACTCATATGCCCTACCTTGGTATTATAGAAATTATTGCTTTAATATTTTTGGATGAGTGGTACAACTAATTTCTTGATTTAAGCTCTTGCATAACATTACTCTTATGTGCAGCGGTATGAAGTAGTGTGATGCACATTGGAAAGTGCTATAAGGACAAGAGGGTGGCAAAACAAAACATGGGATGAGGTGATGAGAAATGTCAGAGACATAATATTTCCCCATTGAGGTAGAACTCAATGGAGAAATATGGTTTGTGTAACCAACCCCAAGTAGTTGGAATTTAAGGATTAGTTGAGTTGAATTATATACATATGCTCGCCATTTTTGAAATTATGGGACAAAAAAATGTGCTTAGCATGTGCATCTGCTGGGAGTAAATATAATTTGAAACACTTAAAAAATACTTTGGAGTCTAATGGGGTTTTACTAAATTTGTCCTGAGGCTACATCCATCATAAAACTTTGTTTAGTGAAGCCAAACTTTGTTTATGATATCAATTCCTTTGGTAAATTCACATATCTTGGATTATAATTCTCTTTGTTGTTAAGCCTATTCATGCCAGACTGTGTGTTAGACTGATCTTAATTTTATTGATTTTGTCATTAATTTAAATATTTGTGTGATAGATTGATTTGAGATAATATTAGATTGGTGTTATGGAAAATCAGAGAACTTGTGCATCCATTTATGGTTTTATGGATCTTTGCTAGATTGGTCATAATGATCGTTGATATCATGACCAAACCATTGTTTTAGACCGTTTTAATTTTTTCCCATTAATAAAAATATGAGAATAGGATTTGACTTGGAAGCTCTTCTTTGATGTTAATTGGTTTTTTGGTGCTGATGATAATATATAAGCTATTGAGCTTTTTGATTGCCTAGAAGTACTTTTAGATTGATTGCTATTTTAAAGGTTTCCTTGAGAAAGACAACGTGTTTCACTTCTTATTTATTATTTGTTCTAATGTAATTGGCGTGGTAATATTTTTGTTGTACAAAAAAAAAAAAAAAAATTCAACTTTCTATATGCTTTGCATGATGCCTCTGCAGAGTGCAGATTACTCTGCACACTTGCAAAGGTTTTATTACATGTTACAAATTTCCATTGTTCTATTCTCTTGAAATTACGGGAGACATAATTAAAACATTTTACAAATCTCTAATTAAAACATTTTACAAATCTCTATACACAGATAATTCGTCTAAATTTAGTCTGCAACCGACTATAAGCAGTAACACTTGGTTATTGAAGCCAAGACCGGTTGCCAAAGCTTTTGAGATGGTTTCACATGAAGACACCTCGGACCCTTCTCTTGGATTGGCATGACAGAGATCCCCTTGCTTATAAGCTTATCTCAGTTTTTATGAAGTACTAACCTTTTTTGAAACATTTGGTGCAAGGTTGACCCTGATGAGGTGAATGCTCTGGCTCAACTAATGACATGGAAGACAGCTGTAGTGGACATTCCATATGGTGGAGCGAAGGGTGGGATTGGCTGCAGCCCGAAGGACTTGAGTACGAGTGAGTTAGAACGTCTGACTCGGGTTTTCACTCAGAAGATCCATGATCTCATTGGAATTCATAGGGATGTTCCTGCTCCTGATATGGGAACTAATTCACAGGTCTCCCATTCCTTGTCTGCTGAATATATACTATGCTTGCTTTTTTATTTTCTAAGTACATTTTCTTTAGAAGTGCATTTTTCTTATTCTTGAATTTGGACAGACAATGGCATGGATTCTGGATGAGTACTCAAAGTTTCATGGGCATTCACCTGCTGTTGTTACAGGAAAGCCCATTGTAAGTATTCAAGTATTGGATCAAGAGAGTTGGGATCATTAGCTTTGAACAGATAAATATTTGATATCAAAAGGAATTAATGTTTTTCAAATGGATTTGACATTGTAGGATCTTGGTGGATCACTGGGTAGGGAGGCTGCAACTGGACTTGGAGTGGTTTTCGCTACAGAGGCTTTGCTTTCTGAATATGGAAAATCAATTTCTGATATGAAGTTTGCTATTCAGGTATATCCAACATCATGAATTTCTCTTCTACTTTTGTTCATTTGATATCTTGATTATTAACCTTGTTAGTAAATTAACCTCTTCAGGGTTTCGGAAATGTGGGCGCATGGACAGCAAAGTTTATTCATGAGAGAGGTGGTAAGGTCGTCGCAGTTAGCGACATTACAGGTGCAGTCAAAAACACAAATGGAATTGATATCCCAGCTCTGCTGAAACACAGAGAGAGCACCCAAAGTTTGAAGGATTTCCAAGGAGGAGATACTATGGATCCTAATGACTTACTTGTTCATGAATGTGATGTTCTCCTTCCATGCGCTTTAGGCGGAGTTCTCAATAAGTATGTGATCTGATTAGCTAAGAAACTCAGATGCTGTTCATACCATTTTGTTAAATAATTGCATGGTTGGTACTTCCATAATCGTTCATAAAATTTATGTGAAAAATCCACTTTTGGAGCTCTACAACTGCTGTGTGAGTTAAAAAGAATGTCTCTTCTTTTTCTCCTGTTATCCCAGTTATTTTTTATAGTCGTTGACTACAATTCTCATAGTTTGTCATTCACAGGGAAAACGCTGCTGATGTTAAAGCAAAATTCATAGTAGAAGCTGCAAATCATCCTACTGACCCAGAGGCAGATGAGGTAATTAATAATATGCAGCCATGTCTTTTTCTAATTTTGTCATGAAGTATATTTTTCCAAAGTCACAAACTTAACCAAATTTCTCTCTTCTGCAGATCTTGTCTAAGAAAGGAGTTGTTATACTCCCTGACATTTATGCCAACTCTGGTGGTGTGACTGTGAGTTACTTTGAATGGGTTCAGGTAATAGAAACAACAGAAAACCCATCTTCCTCCCCTCTTTTATATATATATGATAATTTGGTCCATCGATGCCTTTACCGGATGGTAGAATGGCTTCTTATATATTGATATGTATTGGAACTTAAACCTGTTTCTTTTCCTATATATGCTGCAGAACATTCAAGGATTCATGTGGGATGAAGAGAAAGTGAACTGTGAACTTAAGAGGTATATGAGGAGAGCTTTTTGTGACATAAAAGCGATGTGTCAAACTCATAACTGCAACCTGCGGATGGGAGCCTTCACTCTTGGGGTGAACCGGGTTGCACGTGCAACCATCTTGAGGGGCTGGGAAGCATGAGGCATGTCCTTTCATTTGTTCCTTTTTGCCCTTCAGATGCATGCACTGGTTGCTGTTGCAGAAGATGATGAAGACGAAGAAGAAATTAGAGATGCTAAGATGATGATAATGAAGAAGGCTGTATCTCTCTTTCTTTTCCTTTCTTTTCTTCAGTCATATGGAATTAACTGGGATAATTCAGCCCAAAGCTTAATGGGAGCATTTGAGGAACAAATGAGAGATGAACTCCAAAGCAGTAGTTTTTCAGATGAGCTCCTTTTATAAATTTTCTAAAAATAGAAAAAAAAAAAAAAAAAATATTTTAAATAAAATATAAGAAAAAGAGAGAGAGAGAGAGAGAGAGAGAGTGTGTCCTGATCTAGTAAGCATATGCTGACATTCGCGAAAGTCAACTTGAAGCTCATAGAGAATTGTGGGATGCATAATTTGAAAAATTGACCATTGGATTAGATACCCTTGTTATAGATATCACGTCTATCAAAAATCACAGTGATTCGATATAGGCATCTCAAAATACAAACTATGAAAAATTCTAATCAGCTAAGAAATTCAAGCCCTTGAATTTCTTTTCACATTGATTCATGCATTAAGTGAAAAGAAATCTAATAGCTTGGATTTTTTAGCTGATTTTATTAAAGTCGGCTATAACTTATTAGATCATTACTCTCTCTCTCTCTCTCTCTCTATATATATATATATATATATAGAGAGAGAGAGAGAGGAATGCCAAGGTTAGGTCGAGTTGCATTAGGTCACCTCAATAACAACCATTTGAACAATATATTTTAAAAAATCGTTCATTCGATTTGATACTATTTTTATGTATGTCGTGTGCCAATAATTACAATGATCCAACGGTCAGTTTTTAAAAATATCAATATAAAAAATTGACTTTTTTATTCTTCAAAATGTCACTTTTTTTTCACCGTCTATTTTTTCTGAAACAAACCGTTAGATTACAATAATTTTTAGCAAATATGGCATACATAAGAGTGGTACTAAATCCAATTGTCGACTTGACCTTAGCATTCCTGATGTGTGTGTGTATATCACAATTCATAAATAGGTTAAATACGTATTGGATCCTGATGTGTGTATATATTTCACAGTTCATAAATAGGTTAAATAAGTATTGGATCCTTCATTTTTACAACATGGCTAATCCAACCGCCACATTAGCTTTTTGTTTGTCAGATTAATGACCAACCCCAATTTGTCCTTAATAGAAATTTTTTTAAAAGTTCGGCTATGGAATTGAGAAAAAACTAAGTACAAATTTTAAATTGAAAACTACCTCAAAATATAGGGTACAAAAGTGTAATTAAACCTAAATTTTAATGTCTAGTCGCTATATATTGCCATATTTCCTCGTAAATATAGCCGTTGGAAGACTGCAAATTCCCTTTTATATATAGACATTTTCCTGTAACATTCTATGCATTTATTGATGGGTCAAAAGCTGAGAACTTGATGATCGTCCTATTTAGCCTAGTATAAGCGCTAATCAAATCATTCAATACTGTCCACTTTACATTACCATATTAGCTATGCCATTCTTTTGCTTCTGTCAATGTTATCCGGCAGTGTTGATGTTGGTACTGCACAAGCTAGGAGAAACTTTCTTCGATAAGTAGAATCGATTTCTCTCTGATTTAAAAAAGAAATAAAATAAAACGATTTCTCTCAAGAATTGTTACACCAATTTTGAATCCCATATCCCTCACATCAAGCGACTTCCATCCATCTTCTGCTATTAATATCCCTACTAACGATAGATGTTATCCATTTTCCTAAACTTCCAATATTAATAAATGGATATTGATGCTTTCCAATATGCTCGAACTCAAATCTTTCCCCTAAAGACAAGGATACATGTCACTGGGGGGCCATTGGCAATAAGAAACCAGCTCTATGTGGTCAAATCAGAGGAACATCCACTCCACAGTGACAATGAATTATACCAACCAATAATGCAAAGTCCCATCAGCAATAAGTACCGTGATCCATGACTTCTAACCACTCCAATTAAAACATTAGCTGAAAAATTAGACTACCTCTGTACAAAGACATTAATTTTTTTTTTTTTTTGGATAATTTGTACAAAGACATTAATTTATCAAGGTATTCATAACAAGATAATCAAGTCATGGGAACTTGATGAAATTGTCTGGTATAAACTATAAAGTAGTTGATTATTCAAAGTTTAGAAGAAATATCTCATTAAGTCAAAATGGACAGGTGCAGATGGCAATAATCATCGTGGAAGCTGATTGGAGTCCATCCCATCTGCCCAGAATTTCATTAATATGGAAATCAAGAAAAAAAAAAATGCAAAAAAAGCACTAAGTGGCAACTCGAGAATTTTTAGTTGATTGTGAGCTAGCAAATATATTCCAAGAACACCTAATACAGTGAAGGATAGAATTTAATTCATTGTTCTCCAATAGCACAGAGAAATTACAGTAAACACAACATGGAAAAGAAGACACTGGTGAAAAAAGAAAAACCTCATAAACTGCAATTTGACTACTCATTCTTAGAACTGATAGGGGCCTCATCCTGCCAGGTTGCTTGCCACTGCTTGTCATAGAAGGTTGTCTCTTCGAAAAGCTTCTTTAGAGTTTCTATATCCTCATTCTTTCGGATTAGAAGTACTCCCACCACAGCTACAAATAATAGAGTTTTACAGAAGAAGTTACCCATTTGGTCAACAAGACCTACCCCAGTCAAGCTATCCACCAGATAAGCCATGAAGAAACCTATCATTGCAGCACGACCTGCGTAAAATTTATAAAACCCATTGAGTTAGATCAGCATGATCCAGTAAGAATGTTTTCTGATCTAAGTCCCCAAACAGAGAGAAATCCGAACAAACCATTAAGAAGTTCAGCTTCTGGAAGATGGAACCTCTTAGTCCATGCCCACCAAGGAATAATGGACGTGTCAAAAACTACAGGGTTATCATTACTGGAGGATTCTGGGTTTTCTTGGAACCATTTCCTCCTCTTAACCTCTGAAAAGGATTAGCCAAGGAGGTCCATTAGAAATCAAGTATGCCCTGAGGAGTATCAGGAAGAGTAACATGTTATATGTGAAGGAAATAATTACAATTGAATCCTATCATCATTTCCATTCCTCTCCTACCAAAATGAAAGATTCATAAAAATCATGCATATAATTAATTACCAAGTGTCAAAATAAAAGGGCAACACATACACTTCATTGATGCTTTCCTATGTGGCTTTATTCAGTGGCCAAACATCCAGTGGAAAACAAAATCATTTAATTATGCTTCAAATAACAATTAAATACACAAATTGGTCATGCAAAATGGAATCAACACCATTATGGTCACAACCATTATAATCAGATGAAATAAGGTCATCCACTGATATTGTAAAAGGATGATATCTAAGTACCTTTTTCTAAATAATGATAGTGGTGGTGGTGGTAATGGTAATGATTTATGATGATATAAATATAAACAAATAGACCCACTTGATGCTCAATAAAAATTAAAATGGAGAAAAAAAAAATTCCTCTTTCTTGAAACCCAAACAGTTTCACCACTGATATCTTGAGAACGCACTAAGAGAAACCCAAAAGCTGTTTCATGCCTCTACACATAGTGTGCATAGGAAAACCTCAATTTTTCTAAACTCTAGATAAAGTGGCTGATCATACTTAATTTAGAAACAGAGATAGGCAAGTCAAACAGTGGTATCATCTTAAGGAGCAGCATCAAGATAGCCATGAAGGCATCTAAGTGACCTAGTCATGCTTGAGGCTCAGCAAACCAAAAAACAGAACAGATAGGTCCACTGACATGCTCCAGCAAGGGATAAAATCATCATCATCTAAGTTCTAGTCAGTAGAAGCTTCCTCAATAACAGATTGGCTTCGAAGGCTCTGATACCATCCACAAAAATTTATGAAAAAACCTACCTTCTAAGTTACTTGTATTGTTATCCACTGATAAGTGCAGCCATATACTGTTTTGGAACAGTTCATATGTTCCAGGTCTACATTTTTCACTATATTCCAGTTTGGATTGTTAACTTTCTCAGTATCACCTACTTACAGTCATTTGAATACAGATTTTTGAAATGATGAAATCTAGTCAGTCTTCAAAGGAGGAACTATTGACTTATTGTTCCAAATCTTCAATTTTTATTTTCTTTTTTTTTTACCTCCATGGCTCCTCCATCTTCTTCTCTTCTCAACATGCAAACAGAACATTAATATCGAAACAATTCTTAAAAAGAAAGAACTTTGAATTTTTTGTTCAATGTTCTTTCAGTTTCCAAATATTCAAAAAGCAAAAAATCATGTCAAGTAAGCCAGAGTCGTTTTAGGCATAGTTGTGGAGGATTTTGCTTTCACCTGTCCCAAATAATGCAAAAATAAAAAAATAAATAAAAATAATCAAATAATTAATATTTTAAATTTCTGTTCTTTTCCTACATTTTCCTAGCAACCAAACACAACATAAGGGGAGAAAAAAAAAACAAATAAAATATGAAATTAATCAAATTCAACAAAAACTAAACAACACAAACCATCTGCATGAGCAATATAAAAATCATCAAAAATCAAATAATCAAATACTTCAAACCAAAACCTGACCAGCATCAATAACAGCATCCCAATTAGTCTTCCCATCTTTCTCAAACTGCTTCAAGTCCCAAGTCCCACCAACCCATTTCGGGTCCTCAAACTTACTCACCGCCACCACTTCTCCGGCCACCGACACGGCAGCCGCCGGTACATTAGGACCCGAAGCTTCTTGAGCCTTCAACTCTGCCTTTTCATCATCGACAGTGACAGCAGAGGCTGCAATGCCAGCTCCATTATCAGAGGCCTTTGTGGAAAGGAGGAAGAGGGTTTTGTTGGGTTTAAGAGAGAGAAAAGGCTTGTGCGTCAAGTGGGGTTTAGGAGAAGAGGAGAGAGAGAGGGTTGAGAGGTGGGTCGAAGGAGGAGAAAACAGGGCCATGGACATGGTGTTTGATGATGATGTGGGTATCAGAAGTTCAGAACATGGTGGTGTTCAGAGCAATCCTCAACCTCAGAAATGGGGGTTACGAATTCTCTACCCGGATCTATGTAGGTGTATATACTATTCATCAATATTAATATAATACTACAGTAGTACAAGCTAGATGATCTGATACATCGGCTCCGTATGTATGATTTACCATGCAACCTCGTAGGAGCCGTTGGATTTGATGTCATAAAGATCTTACACTTGAGTATAGGTTGATTAGCTAAAGGGTTCCTTAAGGCCTTAACCATAGTTAAGGAACCAGTCCGGACATCAACCCAGTCAAAGTAGCAAGTTTTGGGTCACTCATCCAACCACCGAATCAATGGTCGGACTGATTAATAAAATATTATTATTTTAAATGTATTTGGAGTTTTTTAAGTATTTAGAACTAATGGTGGTTAAAAATATATGTAGCAATCTAAACCATAACTAAGATCATAAATAAGTGGTAAGAGAATGTTAAACTCTTCCCTTATTACATATCCATAGTTCTACTCTTCAAAGTAACATTGTAGGTTCAGTCCTATTTTGACTGGTTTAATTGCACAAACAGTCTTAAAAAAAAAACAAAAAAACAAAACATATCAGTCAAAGGGTTCGGTTCTGATAACTATGCCCTTAACTTTTGTCACGAATATTTCTAATATAAAGATTTTGACATATCAAGAATTAATTTGGATATAACTCGTAACCAAAAGCACAAGTATAGTTTGTTTGGTAAAAAGTGAAATAGATAAGTTGTTTTTTTTATGTTTTTGTTTAAAGCAAAAGTTGCTTTTGTTCAATGAAAATTACAAATGCCAATCTTGCCTTTATTACTTAATCTCAATATATTTAAATTCCCATTGTGTCCCAAATAGCTTATTTATATTTTTATTATAAATAGGAAAATAATTTTAGTAAATGAAATACATAATTTACTAATTTTAGTAAATAATTAGTAAGTGAAAATAATTTTAATAATTTTAGTAATTTTAGTCCCAAATACTTTACTTCACTATAATTTTATTAAATGAAATATATTTAAATTTACTAACTTATTTGTAATTTTATTATAAGTTGTGACAATAACCTTCTGTTTTTTTTTTTTTTTTTTTGTAATTAAAAAAAAAAAAAAAATTTTTTTAAGGATAAAAGTGTCAATTCAATATTATAAGCAACTTTATCAAATTGTATCCAAACATAAGGTAAAATTACTTTCAGTATCAACAACACATTAAAATAAAAAAAAACCCTTAAAATACAATTTCCAAACGCAATTGACTTCTACTTATGTACTAATGGACTTTTGCTTCTTTTTTGCTTTTGCTTAAGCATAAGTTGAAGTTATCCCAAATAGGCCTTAAGAGATACGTGAATAAGGATCCGTTTCCATTAGGTTTTTTTAGAATTACTTTTGGAGCTCAAAATAGCACTTAATCTAGAAGACTCGTTTGTTTTAACTTTTTCTAAAATTATTTTTGGAAAACTATCTCTTTACATACATCTTTATGGTTATGTTTAAATCATGTCTTCATGTATCAAAATTTTCATACTAAAAATAATTGTGTAAAAAATTGAGGCTTTTAGCTTTTGCTACAATAATTTTTTGTTTAAAAATTTTGCTAAGCATTCTATCACTCTTCAAGTTGTTTAAAAGTCATTATCACTCCATTTCTTAATTAGATCAATTCAATTTTTGAGCTTCAAAAGTAATTTTCAAAAGCATTTTTAAGAAAAGTTAATGCAAACAAGCACATGGAGTGATAATCACTTATAAACAATTTGAAAAATGATAGGATGATTGGCAAAGTTTTTATATATACTAGAAATTATTGTGGCAAAAGTTAGGGCCGGGAGTCCAACTTTTGCCACAATCACTTCTTATATGGAATTGTTATATGTGAAAACATGGTTTGAACATATATAACTCTAAACAGATATGTGAAAAGAAAGTTCTCCAAAAGTGATTTAAGAAAAAACTATCTCAAACAGGTCTAAGGGCCCATTTGCATTAGTTTTTTCTAGAATCATTTTTGGAACTTAAAATTT
>JAESVK010001226.1:0-11469 GCA_017140935.1 Hamamelis virginiana
ACTATTACACTTGCCAGTCAAACAATCTCCATTGTTGTCCATGGTGATTTTTCCATTAACACTGATTTACCTCTCTCTTATGTTTAGAACAGCCAATCCACAAAATATCCCCCACATTTGCAAATAGATCTCACCAAAATTAGTAATTTTCACATATCAAAATTTAAAATAAACCAATGGGGTTACCTGGTAGATTGATGGAGATCTTGAGTTGATGGAGATTTTGCAATGTCTTGTTGTGATGAAAGAGATTGATGGAGATCTTGAGTTGATCAGCTGTGTATATCAAAATCTTGCAATGACTTGTTGTGATAGTGATGAGAGAGAAAGAATAATGATGTGTATAATTAAATCACTGTATCACTGATGGTTTGATGAGAAAGATAATAAATCTGGGTTGTGAGGAGATAGGGAAGAAATCTGGGTCGTGAGGAGAGAGAGGGAAGAAATCTGGTTCGTGAGGAGAGAGAGAGAAGAAATCTGGTTCGTGGGGAGAGAGAGAAAAGAAATTTGGGTCAAGATGAGAGAGAGGGTAAGTTTTTAGAGAGAGGATAGAAAAATTGGCGGGAAAGCTAAAACATTTGGAAGCCCTGTCAAGTTAACGGGGTTAAGTCCTTTGACAGACTTCCGTTTGCCCCAAAACGGCAACCTTGCTCAGCGTTTTTAATCCCACCCCTTGGATTGCTCCATGCGCTGACGTGTCGTGGATCCCACGGTTGCTCACTACCTGGTGAGCAAATGGCTGCTCACCAGCAAATCCGGACGCTAAACTAAACATCTCCCACCGGATGAGGCAATGGTCTTCACTTATTTTGCCTCTTGTTTTTTCCGAAGCAACGACGCATTTGATGGTGTGTTTGGATAAGTTTTTATTTTCTATTTTTATTATTATTTTTTTTTTAAATGAAAGTTTTTTATATTTTTTTTAATATAAAATTTTGATAGTTACTTTTTAAAAGTAATAGTTGAGGTAGCAAAAATTTCTTCCTACTTCAACTTTTAAAAGTAATTATCAAAATTTTCACACTCAAAACTTTCATCTTTTTATTTTTAAAAATAGAAAAACAGAAAATAGAAACTTATCCAAACAGACCCTGAGCTATCCACCAATTCAATTTCTCAATTACATGAAACTAAATATCTCCTACTGGGTGAGGCAATGGTCTTTATTTATTTTGCCTCTTGTTTTTTCCGAAGCAACGAGGTATTTGAACTATTACAGTTAGACTAATTTTTATTTTTCATGCGGAATTGCCGTTCTATGAATTCATAAAATACTCGGGCTATTTGCTAATAGTTAGCCAAGAGAGTTTGACTGATTTTCGAATCCATGATGTTTTGGTTTACAGCTCATCCATTTCCCTCCAGATCAACTCTCGTTAATTATTTATGCGAGGCCACCGCTCTATGGTTATTTAATTTAGAGTAATAATATAATATTAGATGGACCACATTTTAGATCAAACTTTTTAAACCAAATGATATGACAGTATAATAAAATCTCTAATTTTGTGCATTTCGAAGATTCACGAATGTAGTAGAGGATCTATTTTGATACCATATCATTTGGTTTAAAATTTTGGTCGAAGAATTGGTTCATTGAGCATGTTTTTTAAATTTGTTATCCCTAAACTCTTAATTTTACACAAAAAAAAAAATAAAAATAATAAAAAAATTAAAAAAAAAATTATATTTTGCCCCACGACCCCTTGAACAATTGGTTGTTTTTACGTTGGTTCCCTGTGATTTTGATTGCAACAATGTGCCCCTAAACTATTAGACTGTATCAAATTATTTCATTCTATCAGTTAGTCATTTGTTAATCTGGGGGAAAAATGATTTTAGACTTGTTACTTCTTTTATGTAGTATTTATCCTAAACTACTAATGTGTCTATAAGCATATTAGTGAAGTTTCATGGTTTTTCTTAATATATTTTAATTTTTATGAATTATTTTCTCCACATAGTAAATAAAATTCAAAATAAATAAAATATATTGAGAAAAATCATAAAACTTCACTGATATGCTTATGTTGAACATTAACAGTTTATGATAAATACTATATAAAAAAATTAACAAATCTAATATCATTTTTCAGTTAATAATTTGATACAATCTAATAGTTTAGGTGACACATTGATGTAATCGAAACCACAATGGGCCAATATTAAAATAACTAATAGCTCAGTAGGCAAAGTGTAATTTTACTAAAAAAAAAAATAAAGAATTCAAATTTTAGATAATATTTTTTTTGAACTACATATCCATTAGTCCCTCACATGAGCATTTTATGTCACTAAATCCAAGAATCTTTTTAACATAATAAATAGACCAAGTTTTTTGAAAATATGGAGAATCTCATGGTATAAAATTGGACTTCGTAATATAAAATTCCAAACTTGGGAACTTTTGGATAATTTTTTCTATTTTTTTATTCAATCTAATATGATAGCATGATCAAACCTATTCTTTCTTGCATTTTTAAAATCTATAACAAAAAACTGTAATTTAAAATTTGGACCCGTAACACTATTCTAATTTTACTAGATTTGTAGATAACCGTACTCTAATTTTACTAGGTAAGTAGCTTCTTTTGCCTAACAATTTAACCCAAGTGAATGGTCTCTCTGTCCTAGATGAATGACTGGATCTCCAAATTGGATTCCTTTTACAGGGTTTTCTCAAAAATAATTAGAAATGGAATCTTGGCAGGGCAGGCATTAACATTTTAGTAAATGGAAAATTGGCATGATAGGAGCATTCTTCTTCTTCATTTTTTTTTTAGTTTCATGATGAGTGGTGTCCGGGCCAGCTTATGCGCACCTCAAGTAATTTTCTCTCCAGTTCGGTCAAAGATAGGCTTTTCATGCCGGAACTAGGAATTTTCACGAGGAATAAATCTCTCATGACCTTCCCTACTTTAAATAGCTCCCAAGGAAATCGAACCCACAATCTGTGCACCTAATCATACAATTACTGATTCGCCCTTACCTACCAAGTGAGCTACCCTTGACCCATCAAACTAACTACACACCTCTAGGCTTGTGGCCTTCCTCGCAAGAGTTTCAAGGTTCACCTCTTCTAACACCTAGCTAGGGGCTAAACTCTAATAAGTTAAAGCTAGGGGCATGGAGTAGGAGCCCAAGGGTGCCATGTTAGATTAGCATAAGAGGGAGGAGGAGGTCTCAATCACCAGCTCTACTGTGAGAGAGAGAGAGAGAGCGAGAGAGAGAGAGCGAGAGTCTCAAATCACCAGCTTTCCTAATACGTTATTTTCCCATCCAAAAGCTCGGGTTGACTTTCGCTGTGAAAACTGGAAGGTACATGCTGGTGGTTCGTCAAAGTTGCAGAAATATAACTAAAAATAATGAAATTTTAAAAAGACATAATTATGTAGTCAACAACAAGAAAGGTGGGCGAGGAAAATTGACATTAAAGACTTACCAAAGAGCGCTTCTCACTACACTTCAGTTTGAACCATGAAATGCACTCCAAGCCTATTTACATCTTTTCTTTTCTTTCCCTTTTCACGCCCCTTTTTAAAAGCCCAACCTTACCCCTCCCTCTCTATCACAAAGATTGATAAGACAGCATTATTTGAAAACTTTCCAAGTACCACAACAAAGTAACAACTACAATACTGTCCCCTTTTCTCTCAGCCCCCTATATCTTCCTAGCAACATCTAACATGAGATATGTGGCCTATGTTTCATCATGCACACCCAGGTGTAGACATTTACTTCACTCACGTTCCTAAGAATATGAATATAGTTGGCAGGTATGAAGTCATAACATGGAGTCAAGGTACACTGTGTTCCTGCATCGATTGTATTGAAGGAGGCTACCATAGGTACGATCCCACACTCCAATGAAAAGTGACTCTGTGTCGGGGCTGAAAGACACTCCAGATATCTCCCCAAAAAAATCAATCTCCTGCTCTTTCTCATACCCATTCTTCGCATCATACACATGCACAAAGTCAGCCGGCTCTGCCATTGCCATAAAACGCCCATCAGATGTGAAACGGATTGATCGAATGGCTCCTAGATTGCCCTTCAGCACAGCAACAGACTTTGATAAGTTCCGAACATCCCAAACACGGCAAGTCTTGTCCTGGTTCCCAGTGGCAAAGATGCGGCCATCGGGATGCCATGCAGATGCAAAGGAGAAATCCAAGTGTCCACATAAAGGCGTCACTGTCTACAATGATAGAAGTTTCAAATTAGCAAAGTATTTTTCTTATTATTTATTTCATCCCTTCTTGAGTGCAGAAAGGTTTATTTAGGTCCCCTTTCGAATCCAAAGGATTAATCATGAAGTTCCTGCTGAAAAGTGATACAAAGAATGAATACCTTTCCGGTTTGAGAGTCCACCAGTATCCCATCTGGGTTGTCACCGACGATGACAATAAGCTTACCATCGGGGCTCAGAGAGGTATGCTGTAAACAAAAAGAACACATCATGAACAATGATTACTTCAAGTACATTTAATCGTTAGCAGTTTGATCATGATGCTCATCAATTCCAACATGTTCAGTTGGCTGGCCATGAAACTGAAGCAATCTGCTATGTAAGTGGGTTATTTCATACAACAGCAAGATATAAAACTTCACTCTGTCTAATCATCCATCAACAGGCCATTCCAACTGGGCCAACATGAGCCAATCCCTGAGTCAAGCCCTAAAAGACAGGACCTTTAGTGCCATGCCAGCCAGCAGGTCTAGAAACCTACCCTTAAGCCCAACTTTTTTTTTCAGAGCCCTAAGCCAAACTTGCAGCCACGATGGGCCTGTAATTGCCACTAGTCCTATCTAAGAATTCATTCTATATCATTTGCTGGCGAAAGGCAAAAATTCAAATAATGAGGAATGGGTGGCGGATCATGAGGATTGAGCAGTAGGGCTGCTTGCTGATCATTTTGATCCATTCTCAAGATCTCGGGCCACCCCTCCAACTCGCTCCCTATGTAGAATCCTATACTCATAAAATTGATATATAGAAATCGATGCATAAGCTTATGGAAGTAAATACTCCTAAGAAGCAAGAGAGAGTACTAAATAATTATACATTTACAGTGGTGGATCCAACAATGGCATGTTAAGTGTTTCTATTTAACATTTGGCAGCCAAATATCCAGTAATATGTGGATCATATGAACATAGACCAGCAAACACATGCACATGTGCACAAAACTATAACAAACCATAGGTCTACCAAATATGTGTACCCTCTTTCCTAGCAAGGCTTCAATTCCAATTAATTCATAGAAGTAGTAAAATCAATAAAGAGTACTTACATTCACTGGCCAAGGAAAGCAAAAATGCATAGAAAGCTGAAATTTCTCCAGATCAAAGTCCTTAACTCCACAGTCATTATTTGAAGTCATGAAATGAACGGCACCACTGGCACATAATTCATGCTTAAGTTAATCCTCAGAATAAAAATGAAAGACTCGGCCAACACCAGTGGACCAGAGAGAGAGAGAGAGAAGAACCTGGGAGTGTCGTAGATCTCAACTGCATTTGTAATTGCATTATCATCATATGTTGTCCTTGAACAGAAGCTAACTCCGGGTCGATCTAAATACTGCACTTCAAAAGGAATATAATTGATCAGCCAGAATAGACTCCATTCACTTAGAATAAACCAAATCAACTTAAATTGGTCATGACACTACAATGACAGCAACAATGGTTTCAGGACTCAACTAAATGGACATAACCTCTTTTAAATAAACTGTGTTTCGTTAACGGTTTATGGCATAAGATGTTTCAGCTTGTAGAGATGTGTTGGATTGCTCCTTTGTCTTCTTCACATATGTTGGAGACTGAATTTCGGGTATTTGGGCATTCAAAGAGAGCAATTATTTTATGGCGGTGTGAAAGGAATGCAAAAACTTTTTAAGATACATTGATTAGTGCTGAGAGTTTGTTTTCTGACTTCTGATACTAAGGAGTTTAAGGTTCCTTGTTCTTAGGGGTGGGTGACTGGATTTCAGTTTTTGTGTCTTCAGTGGTTTTCTTTTCTACTTCTTTGTAAGTAGGACACCCTGCCCTATTTCTTTTTTTTTCTATTCTTAGTAAAAGTGTTGCTTATCCCCGGGGGCGGGGTGAGAATCCACAATCACTCTCTTCATTGGCAAATATCATAAACCATTCTTAATTACTGATGCTTGATACATATGAATATGACCATAATCATGGAGATATATAAACTAAATGACCAAAAGCTCAAAATGTGAACACATTGGCAATGTATGGGAGTAAGAGCTGGAGAAAACTTTGTATTGTCACCGGAGGTGCAATCAAAGCGGTGACAATCATCCACGCTAAAGAGTGTGTTATAAGCATATTAGGTTTGCAGTGCACCTGCCACATATGTTTTTCCTCATGTCGTAAGTTCATGCTTCTAAGAACACGACATTAACAACAAACATGAGGATGACAACAACAACAACAACAACAACGTATGTTAATGGCAACAATGACAACGACAATGACGATGACAATGATGATGATGATATAGCACAATGGATGAACAAATTTACCTTACAAATAAGTTCCCCCTGAAATCCTCCAGCAATCAACAACTTATCCCGCACTGCCAATGTACTGACTTGTGTCTGAGTAAATCCTTCCAAGAGACTTCCAGGGTGTTTCTACCAGAGAAAAGAACCATAAGTCCAGAAAATTCAAATTCTGAAAATGCCATCATTAAATTTACAGAAAATTTCAACTACATAAAAGTAATAAATATTAGACAGCCAATCATCATGAACCAACACACCTCACACGGCGCCACATGCCCAGAAACATTAAGAACTTCACTCTTCTTGCAACTTAATGAAGACCAATGAATAATAGAGAAATGCGACATGAGATAGACATCATGCTTTGATGTAGACCAAACCAAGTTCCTCAACTGCAATCCCAAAAAATAATACTTAGATTAGCCATGTTCACAAACTTCTATTAGTCAAAGCTGCCCCACAACTTCAAGGGAAAAGCTGAGAAGACAAAAGCAACCATACGATGAACTTGGTTCATCCCCTATGACTTAAAATTGGGCTGGATTTCTTGAAAACAATAGCAGATGTGCTGAAAATTTGAAGGAAATAAAGCCCTGGTACATTAAATAAAAATAAACAAAATATTACCAACAGTTTTCTCCCTGTGAACCATGAGAAGAAGATGCACCAAAACATTGTTTTAATGATTTGAAGTAAAAGTTTCTGAAAAGGAACTCATACAGGCTACCACTGATCTTCCAAGGAATTTTGTTAGGCTCTAGTGATAACTAATTACTTCAAAACTATTTGATTCTTCTGCTCTTAAAAACTACAGCCTGTAACAACTGATTCAAGATCAAGTGATCAACTGTTTTGTGCAAGGCCTAATTTTCCATCAATAAAAGGTATAGCAGGACTCAATCCTCACGAGCTTTTATCTTCTCCAGCCTCCTCATCAGCCTCTGTCATCCCTAACCAGTTTATGAAGACTCAAATCTTTAAAAGATTTGAAATACCTGGAATTTCCTTGTCCTCTGTGTGGCATGATTGGATTTGGCATAATCAGGTCATATTTAATCAATACAGCAGTCTGGGGATAAGTCCATAATATTGGACCCAAAACCTATCTATGAAATCTTGGTCCTATTGAGAACCAATCAACACCTCAATGGGGAGGTGCCATAAGAGTTCCCCTCAATGTTGCTGTCATGATCTTTCTTCGGATTGGAGCTGAGAGGTGCGTCACAAGACTCACATCTATAGGGAGGGGAATAATTGGATAAAACTGGCATTCCAATCAGAGTGTATTGTATAAGAAATCCAGCTTCTTTCATCAAAAGAAGTTGTTCACAAATGATGTTCTAGACCCTTTGTTTGCCATTTGTACCTTGGGCTTTGCCCGCTTCATGGAAACAGAAAAGGCAAAACAGTTGTCGACCATTTTATAGCCACAGGTACCAAACAATTATCCAAGCAATAAACAACCCAGTCTTGCCAATATAAAAGCGAATACTGTAACTTACTTGACTATGCCAACATATATCATGATATACAACCATAAACCTTGGTATTTTCCGAGATCGATTATCAAAACTAACTTGGTGTCAGGGTGTGGATCTCGTGCAGATTCTATGCAACTGGTAGAACAACACTTCAAACCATGGTATTTCTATCATTGAACCAAATTAATGTACTAATGGATGTTAAAATATTCAAATAACTTATTCAATTGGAGCTAGCAATAGAACAAAGAGATGCCAGATCTATACTCAACATCATCTAACCAAAGGATTTATCACATGTATATGTCAATAAGTGTGAAAAGGAGCTATATGTAAACAAAACATAAATGTATAAATGTAATATGAAGGAGAAACTGAAGTTTATCAGTCAAGTTGATCACATAAGAGCAAGTGCAAATGATGCAAAAACTACATCGGGATACCTGGAAATGAAGGATTGTTGATTTCACAGATCTTGTGTTCCGCCAGAATTCATAATACATTCCTCCTTTCTTTGTGGGCTTGCATTCCTAGGATCAAATAAGATGGGAAAAGTACAATGTGAAAAGAACATATATAATTGTATACCATTACAACAGTCAGTTTGGTACCACTATAACTTGCAGAAAAACATATATCATACCTTCTCCGAACCTTCTCCAGATTGTGGTATGTTTTCATAGTTCTTGTACTGCTCTAGTCTAGTTTGTCTGTACTTTTCGCGGGAGATGCTAAGTCTCTCCCAAGGAATTCCCTGGATATCCTTTCCTCTCCTAGCGTCTGCAGCAGAAGTATCTGTTATCTTGTTGTCCTGCACCAAACACAAAATAAAACAAACTTCTACTCGATAATTCAAATCTTTATTCTCCAGAAGATGGGCAAGGATAGCAAAAAAACCCACACAGAAAAGCATCACAATAAAATGTAAACAATGATAAGTTTATTTGAATTAGGAATAGAACAAACCAAGTGATCATATTCATCATCATCATCTGACTCTGAATCGCCCATTACTCTACCACGAAAATACATGTCGTCATCTACTTCTGCCATTTCATAATCATCTGCTACATAATCCATATCATCCCCTTGGTATTGGGACATACTGTCAGCAAAAAATACCTGAGCCAGCATCAGGGTAAAAAAATTAAGGCATTAAGTCATTAACATGAGGAAAAAAACCGTCGAGCAAAATGTTTTAGAGCTAACAAAACTGTAGAAAACGATGAAAATGCTATCTAAAATTCCTTTTCGGGCAAAACATTACGAGTCTAAACCCAAAATAATAATAATAATAATCCATAAAATATAAATAACAAATGTAACGCGGAAAGAGAAAAGAACCGAAAAGAAAAAACATTTAAAAAAATAAAACCCTAAACCATAGATATGCGAAATTAACAGAAAACATGGAAACTGGACCGAGTGCGTAAAGAAATATTACATGTTTGGTGCTTAAATCAATTACAGAAGTTGCATACGGAAAAAAAAAATAAAAAATACGTACGCAGAAAAAGAGACCTAAAATTGACACAGAATTTGACCCGGAAAATTCTAGATCATAAGCCAATGATTACGGAAGATAACTTTTATTTTTGTTTTATTATTTTTGGTTTAATGGTGGGAAGTAAAATCACTGAATGCATGATCCAAACGACATCCCAGCTACAACAACAAACATTTCCTACTCAAAACTTGAAGAATGGACATCTGGCAGATTCAAACCAGATCTTTATATGTTTCTACATACCAATTCCTTTTGAAAATGAAAAATAAAAAATAAAAACCCTAATCTGCAAATAGCGACCAGAAAACTACATAGATATAAATTTAGAGAAGAGAACTGTTCCAATCAGTGGTGCGAAAGATGATAACTTTGTAGTGTTCTGAATTCTGACCTTAGTTTTATTTTATTTTTCTAATAAATCTCTAACAATGGATGGAGAAGCTTCTGGGGGCCGTCAGATCTTGGATTTAGACGTGATCTGCGTTGGGATCCCGAGAAACCGAAGATGGGATGGAATGATTATTATATCTTAAAGTTGCAAATTGCAATACAAATACAATCGTCCGCCAAAAGCTCGCACACACTCACAGAGACAAAGAGAGAGAGTATCGCAGAGAGGATTAGTAGAAAAAGAAAAGGCGGTGTCTTGGCTCTGCACAGAACGTCGCCCCACCAAAGAAATGAAGGAGGAGAAGGAGGAGGTGGAGGAAGAAACAGACAAGCGCGAGCGTGCGTGGATAGGCAGTTTGATTTGGTTTTACGCTTATGCCCTCCACGGTTAGTTTAAGAATACGTTCAAATTCTAAGGGCCAGTTTCTCAAATCTAAAATTTGGTGGAGACTGCTTCAGAACCAATATATTCATAAAGTTGATAGCAAAATCAATTTTAATAAAAACTGATTTTCAACTGTAACTTGTTTGTCAAAATTTTCTATTCCACCGAAATCAAAGCTACTACAAACAAAATTTTTCATTCCAAAAATCAAAACCCCCAAAAAATTCCTAAATACACAATGAAAAAAAGAAAATAGATAAAAAGAAAGAGAATCACAGTGAAGAAATCCTAAATAATAGCCCTAATTCTTGTGGTGATTATGTAATCCAAGTGCATTAAAGTGAAAATCCCATCAACAAGCAAAAAATTTCAAATTAAAACCCTATTCTCAAAATCCCCAAATCCCCACAACCACATATAATTCGAGTCCAGGCTCCAATCCAACGCACCGTCGGGATTGAATTTGAGGGTGGTGACGAGGTGTTTGAATGAGATTCGGTGGAGGACTACGCGACATTGAAGGTTGATAAAGACACAGCGGCGGTTGTTGTCAACGACGAAAAGGAAGGTGCCGTTGGGAGAGGCAGCGATGCTGGAGACGTTAGAGGAGGATTGGCAAAGGAGGGTATGGTTTCAGATTTGATGAGGTTGGTGACGGCGATGCGATTATCAACTGGAAGATTGGCAAAGGAAGCAACGGCGATTGTCGTCAACGACAAGAAGGAAGGCACCGTTAGGAGAGGCGGCAATACGGGAGACAATAAGGAAGATGGTGGTGGTGTTGCCGCTGCTTCAAGCTTCTCCTTCAGTTTTCTCCATGTCGCTGTTGTTGCTTCACAGGCTATTCTTATTTGATTTTTATGAAAACCAAGGGGGAGGTGGAGCAGCTTTGGCCAAATTTTGAGGCAAAATTGGAACAATAAAAAACTAGATTTTAGGTATAAGAGGAATTACCAAACATGGTCCACAAAATTTGGACTAGCACTATACCCGGTAGAACCGGCTTATTGGTTTCCCAAACACCTCCTAAGGCCAACCGCTGCCAATTTCATCCTGGCCCATCCAGCTTGTTAGGTTTCGAAAGTAATCACGGGGCTGATGCGTTTGGCACGAAGGCTCTACTTTTGGAAGGATTACAGATATAAATCACAACTACAACATCAATACCTAAACAAA
>JAESVK010001227.1:0-18105 GCA_017140935.1 Hamamelis virginiana
TGAAAATTTTGATGTGTCTAAAACACAATTTGATCAGAATTTTAAAGAGTTACATGAAGAAACAATATATTTTTCAAAAGTGATTTTAGAAAAAATTAACGTAAATTAATAAGATCTGAGTAAATGTATGTAATGAGCCTTGTGCAGTGTTGGAAGAAGTCAGCCCAACACTAGCAAAATTAGGTGGCTGTCCATATAGGAAATTTCCTCGAAGTTTCGGATTTCCTTGGGAGTAGGTGAGAAGGAGCCGCCACAATGGGAAGATTATGACACAAACAAGCATATTCCTAAAAAATTTCCACCATTTCACAAGTTGCTTTCTGACAACACTTTGCAAAGTACTTTGATTTACAGAAACCTTTTGCGTTCATTTTTTAAAATTTTAAAAAATGTATTTGATTCACTTCATCCGTTTTTTTTCCCTTCCACTTATTATCACTAAAAAATGAAAACATTAGGAGAAAAATACGGAAAACATCATTTTGTCCCGTCCTTCAAATTTTTTTTTTTTTTAACAAGCTTCTCTGTTTTTGCAGAAAATAAAAATGGAAAAAGTTGAAAATTTTCAAAAAAAAACAAACCCTTTAAATTTTTTTGCTTTCAAAAACAAAAAACTACTTCCAAAATGCTTTGGCTCTTTTAGTTACCGGGTCTAGAGCCCACTTCTATAAAAAGAAAGAATAGGAATTGATCGATATATTTCTCGAAACAAACGAAAGATGAAACATAAATGATAGATCAACTAAGCCCTCTCGGGAACTTGCTTAAGAATGAATCTTATGTGAATACCATGGAATAAGGTTTGATCCTATATATTCATGGAGATTCCGTAAATATTCCATTCCAAAAATAGAAAGTTGGAAAGAATTGGGATTTTTTTGGAGATTGGAGCAGTTACTAAGAGGCAAGACTTGAAATCATACCTAGAAAAGAAATGTAACCTTGCCCATCAAGACGAGACAGAGCAAAGGCTAACAAGGTGACAGCAGCACTCGTACGTATATTAATGGCAGGCAGCTTCAGTTCATTAGCCACAGTTTGCGTAAAATACATGAGCCCATCATAAATGATACAAGCAATCCCATCACCTCCCTTCTCTTCTACCATCATCTCTTCCATGCACTGCCTAAAGGGTTCTTTGCAGTTCATGTTAAAAGCCTTAATATAAGCTGCAAAATCCATCGATGAGATGTCGGTATTCGATAAGCCGTCGGAGATTGGTAGAAAGATGAAATCAGGGTGGTGGGCAGGATTGGGAGAGTTGAATTTGGGGTGAATTATGGTGATGGAGAAGCCTTTGGAGTAAAGGATAGTGGCTAGTTGAAGCATTGGGTTTATGTGACCTTGGAAAGGGTACGGTACTAGCACCAAGCACCTGCCTCTCCCTTCTCCTTGCTTCTCCATCACTTTCTTTTCTAAGGATTTGCAGCTTTTGCTGTGGATTTGGTAAATATATATATGAAGTTACTCACTTGATTGGTAGATTTATATGAAATGATGGTGCAAGTTTGTGGAGTACTGTTCTTCCTATTTATAATTGGACCGAATCAGTATCAGAATAAATTATTTGCTATATACCCACCAGACTAGATGGGCTTGCTAATATGTCGTAAGAAGTCTTGTTATGGTTCAAAAGATTATTATCGTAGTCCAAATATTGATTTCTCAAAATATATATTCTATATTAACGGATAAATATTACCTACCACATCTTATAATAAAATCTAGGTATATATACTTGACGGCATATGCCGTTAGGATTTGGATTCAAACTATTTCCTATAAATGTGCAAAATCGCCCACAACTCCATACAATTAAATTATTAAAGTGTCAAGATTTAATTTCAAAACCCTGCAGCTTCATGTGATATGGTTGTTGATGCCCTAAATTAGCTTTACAATTTAGGTATCATTTATATCAAGGAGTCATGCAAGAAAAGGGAATCATTGGGTAGGCAGAGGGCAATTGAAAAATGGTTTATCTTCCGAAAAATTTGTCCCAAAAGATGTTGCACATCGTCCAATCTTTCTCTTTTTTAATAATTTATCTCACCCTAATAAATGAAGGATTATGATTTATTTGGGATGCTATAATTTTACTTAAGATATATTCTTACCAAATCTCAATTGAAGTTTGACTTTTTAACATCATGGTTGGTAGGTGTGCAGCCAATTGAAAGAGTTAATGTGGAATTGTGGCAATGCTGGCATCATGCACCATAATTTATTACCGTCAAATACTTGTCTCGCTGGTTGGATTAACTGGGCTAATCTAACAGCACTTCAGTTCTTCCCCGCAACAATTTAATAATCTTGAAAAGGCTTCACTGTTTATAACTAGCTAGTCAGAGGTCTGGCTGAGTCCATTCTCAGCCCATTCCCATCGTCAGACTATACATCCACCTATGTTTTCACAAATGTGCAGACTCTCTCTACTTTAACATGAGCTTTATCTCTTCCTTTGTCGGCCGGATGAGACATTGGTTCTATTTTTCATGAATGAGAATTGATCCGGTCCATTTGTTATTGTCCTTCCCCATTAACAACAAACCACTAACCCTACTAACATATATAGCTTGATTAAAAAAAAAAAAAATTCTCTCTACTTTCTAACCGTCAAGTAGTTAGGGAAGGTGAGTCTGATTTTGGTGCAGGACATAGTTAGTTGGTCAAGCGTGAGGTGTATATATTGCTTAAACCAACACTTGTCAATAACGAAAACCTATAACATTCTGGATTCTACTGAGTTGAGGGAACTCCATCTTAAGGCCATCTCAATGATGGATTCATAAAGGGATGAAAAAAAATAGTGCTGCAATGGCAGATTCAAACTAGATGCAAAATATTTTG
Organism: Hamamelis virginiana; assembly: GCA_017140935.1. Taxonomy (NCBI): domain Eukaryota; kingdom Viridiplantae; phylum Streptophyta; class Magnoliopsida; order Saxifragales; family Hamamelidaceae; genus Hamamelis; species Hamamelis virginiana. The sequence continues at coordinate 2,851 of JAESVK010001227.1, forward strand.
TATGGAAAACTTGATCTAAATTTGGATCCAGTTTTGGATGGATCCATTTTCTTCTCAAAGACACATAAAAGTGCATAAAAATCTATGCTTGGTCTAAGGGAAGAAAAAGATAAAAAAAGGAGCCAAAAAATAGACAGTGCACCATTTGAACACCTTTAACCAAAGGGCTATGAATTTCACTGGAACATGCATATCCAAATAATGAATTTGGATCCAATTCAATCATTGGAATTGCTCTTACGAGCATAGAAAGTAGGTTGCTTATAATGCATTATTTATTTTGTACCCAACATATATATATATATATATATATATATATTGCATAAACAACAAGTGTTATTTGACAGTAAGCACTGCTATTACCAAAATTTGATATCCTATTAGAACACACTATTTGAGTATCAATGCCAAATTTTAACAATAACAGCTCATATATTATCCCTGGATATGCTCTTACCTTGCTAATGAAATCTCTAAATGATTATTTCAAAAATCTGAGATTGAATCGTAAATTTATTAGTGATTTCTTAAAAAATAAAATATAAAGAAATAGACAATAATAAAAATATATAAAAACATTTTATTATCTCATTACATATTACATCATACGACACACAAGTAGTTCAATTAACACCAAAAAAACAAAAAAAAAAACACACAGAGAAATCCACACAAAACACACCAAATCATTACGATCATTCATAAATTATTTGAGGAAGGAACTAAGCTAAGGCAAGCATGCGCAGAAACAATATGGTTTCAACCACTGATTTCAATGGATTTAACCTCAGGCTTCTTGACCTCTTCTTTAGGCACAGTGACAGTGAGAACACCATTTTCCATTGTGGCCTTCACTTCCTGAACCTTTGCATTCTCCGGCAGCCGGAACCTCCTGAGGAACTTGCCACGGCTCCTCTCGATACGGTGCCACTTGTCATTCTTGTCCTCCTTCTCCACATTTCTCTCTCCACTTATCTGCAAGACTCTTCCTTCTTCAACCTCAACTTTCACCTCTTCTTTCTTGAGCCCGGGAATGTCAGCCTTGAAGATATGAGCCTCAGGTGTCTCCTTCCAATCAATTTGTGTGTTAGCCATTGTTGAGGTCTCACTGGAGTTGAAGAAGGGATCCCAAACATCGAGTGAGAAAGGGTCGTATGCATTTCGGTTGCCAAACAAACGAGGGATAAGAGACATTGTTTTGTGTTTGGGTGGAAAAGAAATCAAACTCGAGAAAATAGTGATAAAGGCAGAAAGAAAGAAAGAAAGATAGCTAGAAACTAAGAAGTGTTGCTTCTGAACTGATGATGGAGGATTTGTGGGATGCTCTATTTATACTTAAAAGGAGATGATGATGATGATGAAAGTATAGAGGATTGATCTTGAAGTTTCTGGGTGCTTTTATTCTTTTTAATTTATTTGGTCGCTTCTACAACCTTCTGGCTCTCTCTACTTTATTCTCCAAAATATATATATATATATATGAGGAAAATTCATTTTAATACAAATTTCAATCAATGTTTTCCTTAGTCTCAAAAAAGCAACTTTTAATAATTTTTTTCTTAATCTTTATTTTTATTTTTTTTCCATTAGATTTCCAGATAATCAAAAAGGGTCTGAGAAGACATGAACTTTGTCGGTCGGCTAGAAAATTTGAGACACGTGGTTGGGGATTAGACAATAAAGTGATGGCATTTAGAAGCTAGAAGAGTATCGAAGTCGGAAGATAAAATTTATGAGAAGTAGACAAAGTTTTTATTTTAGAAATTTTTCCTGTTTAAAGTTCTTTTCTAAGATTTTTTATGCCAATAGTTCTTTTGGCATGAATTGGACAAAAACACCCCTTCCCAACAACCTTCAACATCACCTCCACCCCCAATTCCGGATTTCACTACGTTGGAAAACGCATTTCACTACGCCGGATACCGGATTTCACTACGCCGGAAACCCATTTCACTACGCCGGACTTTGGATTTCACTACGTCGAAAACCCATTTCACTATGCCAGAAATGCATTTCACTACGCTAGAAAATGCATTTCACTACGCTAGAAAATGCATTTCCGGCATTTCACTACACTGAAAAATGCATGTCACTACGCCAGAAATACATTTCGTTACGTTGGAAATGCATTTCATATTCTTCATTCATTTTCCATTTTATTTTCAAATGTTTTCTCGGCAACCAAATAAAAAGCTAAATAAAATAAAAAATAAAAAATAAAAAACTAAAATTTTATTTTCCTCCATTTTTCGCACAAACCAAACATATCACCTATAGTTTTCTTAAAAAGTTCAACATTTAAACTTCTTTAGAGAATCCAAAAAAAAAAAAAATCTGTAGAGAATCCAAAAATGTTAAAAGAAGCTGAATGCAAGTTTACCATATCAAAGAATAGTGAGATGTTCCAAACTTACCGACAGTTGCCCAAATTACTCTTAATTTCTACCAACCTAATCACCATTACTAACAACTCAAATTGTTTATCGGTGCCCGCACACATTGAGAGAGAGAGAGAGAGAGAGAGAGAGAGAGAGCACTGTCTTTGATCCTCGTCATTGCCAACTACTCAAGAAAAAAAAAAAGAACTTCTTTTCGGACTCAAGAAATAAAAATATCATTAATGTAGAGTTGCAGTGGGCTCCTCCCAACCATGCTCAACAGTCAACAAGTAACAAATTAATTCATGCACATCTCAACATTGAGAGCTCTAATCGTGAGGTTCGTATTTGCATTTTATGGTTCAAATTTGATCTTTTCCGTCGACTTTATCTTCAACAACTCCTTGCAATCACCGATCTGATATTCGTTGGACTGTAGGACAAAAAGAATCCGATGACAAAATTAGATTTGCAAACCAGATCTAGCTGCAGGAGGATTGGAGGAATACACGTCCCCTCGTCACAGGCGATGGTGGCCGACGCGAAGCTCACGAGCGACTAGATCAAACCCATGGCTCTCTATCCAAGAACAATTCTCCGGCATCTGAGGAGATTTTGCACCACGACAAGCAGATCGTCCCCTCCCTCTCTCTTATCCTTCTCTCCCTTCCTCTATTTTTTGTTTTGCTTTTGTTGGTGACTTTCGTGGGTAGTTTTGCCTTTAAAAAAAATATATTGATAGGATCAGGACTTTATGCAGTAAAATTTGTTAAAGTAGGACTTATAATATTAAAAAACTTTAGCAGGACTTTAAGCATGATTTGTCTCTGAAATAGGACTTTTGGCCAAATATCTTTAAAATTTATTGATAGGAAAAAAGGAAGTAATAGGAAGATAAAATTATTTACTTTAATTTAATGTTGCAGAAAAATATACAACCCATCTCTACCAACCCTTTATTTTATTAAAAAAAAAAAAAATCTCTACAAACTCTTTTCCATTTTTTTTTTCCTTATTTCTACCAATTCTTTCTCCTTCTCTTATTCTTTTTATTTTTTTTTAAGACAATAATAAGAAATTAAAATTTTCTTTTCTTTTTTTTTTTCTAAATTTAAATTTCATACAAAATATTTTAGAGAAAAATTCATTTTTATACCACTTTTAATCATTTTTTTCCATACTCAAAAAATAAAAAGCAACTTTTAATAAATTATTCTTCTTCTATTTTTCTTAAATTTATTTTTTTTCATTTTTTTTCATAAGATTTCTTGGCACAAACACCGTTTGAGAAAATGTGAACTTTATTTTTCTTTTTTTCTTTTTTTGGTGAAAAGCTTTATATATACTGATATATTCTACGTGGGTCTCTTTATGGTAAAAAATAATAATAACAGAGAGAGAAAATACTATTTCCCATATCTATGTCACTCATTTTTATCGTCAATCTTATTCGAATCAATCATTTTCAATTCATAATTTAAAAAAAAATAAGAATATTATTTTTATTAATATAAAATATTTATTAAATGCGAACTAAAATTGATGAAAATAAACGGTGGAATAGTATGATATAATGTTGGTTGTTGGATCAACCAATGAAAGGCTAGTCTGATAGTACGTTGCACTATCTATCCATCAGCTAGAAATATCTAGACACGTGGCTGGTGATTAGCCAACAGAGTAATAGGATTCAGAGAAAGAATATACTGAAGTGCTAATTGGTCATCTAGTTAGATCATGACACGTAACCAACTAATAGTCCAATGGAGCAATTGGCATTCACACCATGATAGAGAATTGTGTGAAAAAAAAAAACAAAAGGAGTGATTCATCAACGAATGGGGTTAAGACCACTTTATCAAACAAGTCTTTGGGCTTGGGAAACAACAAAGAAGATGCTGATAGAGTGATCGAGACATATCGAACTGATCGACGGCTAGGATCACCTAGAGATTATTTTTCATTTTTTGTTGGTTCATAGGAGCCGAGGTAAAAGAACGTACTCTTTGGCGTTCCGATTTGCTGGTGAGCAGCAAATTGCTCACCAGGTGGTGAGAAGCCGCTCGTATTGCGACACGTCAGCGATTTCAGCAATCCAATGGACCAAGTGCAAAACGCGCAAGATGGAGGTCGTTTTGATCGAAACGACAGTCCCCTTAACCCCATTAATGTGATTGGACAGCTAAAATTTTTTGAAAATTTTGAGATTCAAATTTTTTTCAAATCCCGCTCAATCACTCATATAAATTTCATCTCTCTCCTTACCCAAATTTCTTCTTTCGCTCTCCTCCATCTCTAAATTTCTTGCTCCATCTCTCTCCTTACCCAAATTTCTTCTCTGTCTTCTCCATCTCTAAATTTCTGGGTCCATCTCTCTCTCTCCTTCATCTCTAAATTTTTTGGTCCATCTCTCTCCTTCATCTGAAAATTTCTTGCTATAGCTTGGTGTGTTCGAAATGAAAACTGAACTGAATGGAAGTGAAATTAGTTGGGGTAAATATATGTTGGATTATGATTGAAGATGAGTACTAAATGTTTGTTAAAATGTCGCAACCAGATTGCAGGCAAGTAAGACATTCAAGATGTCATCATCCAGCTCTTCAAAGTTATACCGATCATCGCGCCATTGCCGTTCAAGTTCGCTTACAGAGTTTGCACCATTGTGTCATTGTGGAATAGTAGCTCCATTGAGAACATCATGGACGAATGTAAACCCTGGATGAAGATTTTACGGATGTATTAACTATGGGACGACCAATGATTGCGGGTTCTTCACGTGGCATGATAAGGAGTCATTCACCAAATGATCAATTCAAGTAATATTAGAGCTATTGGCAGAGAAAAATGAACTTTAAAAGCACGTGGCAGAGATGTAAGGTCACTTGTGTGTATTGGAAAACCAAAATAAAAAAAAAATAAAAAAAAACTTACATTGATGTAAAAGGATAAATTTTTATAGTTGTTTTGGTGGTTGTAGTTTATGTTACATTGCATGTACTTACATAAATTAATATTATCAATATTATCATGAGTGTTTTGACTATGTTTGTTGTGGAAAACTTGGTAAGAAATAATCAGGGCTCTTATGTAATTATGTTTAGTTTTTACCTGCAATATATTGTAGGTGAATTTTGAAGAAATATAGTCGACTATGCTTATATCATAGTCGACTATATCTTTTATATGGTCAACTGTCATAACTAGGCAGAATTTGAAAAATTTTCCCATCCAATATAGTCGACTATAGATAAATGATAGTTGACTATTGGCGGGATTCTATATATACCTCATTTACTCAAATCACGCATTTTCAAATCGACTATTCTCATTTCTCACATATTGTCTCCCATAGCCTCACGCAAGGTGACTCTCTCTCTATATTTTTAATCTTCCTCATCCAATTAATACAACCCCAACCCACTCCCCTTTACACCTCACGTTCCATTTTTTTGGCTAACCCACTATTCTGTGCCGTTCAAACCCTAAAATTTTGGGTATAATGTCTTCAAGCAACAAGGGAAAAGCGAAGAGCCATGGTTCTCCGTCTAAACGCAACAAGAAACGGTAACGGTGTGAAGATGAAGCGGCATTATTGTGTATATTCTGATTGTGATCAAAATATTGCACTGTACTAGTGATGGTTTGATGAGAGAAAGAGAAGAAATTTGGGTCGGTGAGGAGAAAGAGAAGAAATTTGGTTCGTGAAAAGAGAGAGAATAATTTTGGGTCAAGATGAGAGAAAGGGTAAGTCAGATTTTCTAGGAGGGAGGAGGGAGGAGAGAGAAGTTGGTGGGAAACAAAAATTTTGGCAAAAAGAGCTGCTCAGTCACGTTAACGGGGTTAAGGGGACTGACGTTTGGATCAAAAAGACCTCCATCTTGCGCGTTTTGCACTTGGGCCATTGGATTGCTAAAATCGCTGACGTGTCGCCATCCGAACGACTACTCACCACCCGGTAAGCAATTTGCTGCTCTCCAGCAAATCCGAACGCATACTCTTAGACCAGTAGACCTAAGAACATGGGGATAATTATTCTATTTAGTTGGTAACGGAAGAGAAGAAAATTAAAGTCTATATATTTAATTATAGTAGAAAATTTGTGGACTCTACTGCTTTTATATATATATAAGCAGTAGAGTCCACAAATTTTCTAATATATATATGTGTGTGGACTACATGACTGTAATTATTTGAAATTCATTTATGCTAAAAATTAAGTTTGTATCGAAAATTAATTAAAGCAAATAGATGAGATGAGAAACTGTTCGTATTAGGGGTGTGCGAAAACCCGCCGGACCCAACTCCACCCACCCTGGCCCCATCCGCAGCCCGCTGTTACAATGGTTAGGCAGGTTGGGTTGGATGGATTTGATGAATTTTGGCGAGTTGATTCGGTTGGCGGGTATAGATGTGACAACTCGCCTTAAATCCGCCCCCACCAGCCAAATAATTATATACAAATAAATAATATATTTATATAAAATAAATTTCATTACTACCTTATATTTTCCTTTAATTGGATATGCTTGCAAGTTAGTGATTTTTATTTCTTTAGAGATACTTATTATAATAGTTTGAATATGCACTTATTTAATTTGATATTATTTCAATTTTGAAGGTGAAACCATATGTTAGTTTGTAGGATTTTTTAGATAATAATAATGAACATTTATTATTATGTATCTAGTTAGTAGCTTCTATTGTTGTAGGGCAATTTATTTTGGCACTTTAGTCTATTACTATTGTAAGAATTGTTTTGATTATAATTTAATTATTAAATAACACAATATTGCATTGTTAGATACGAATTTGAGGTGTTTTTGCTTGTTAAAAATATTTTAAGAACTTTAGGTGTTTATAAAAAAAATAATAATAATGCTCCACCCGCTTAATCCGCCGGTTGAAACCCGCTATATATTTAACCAATCCGTCCATTATTAAGGTAGGTGGGTTGGTTGGTGGGTGGGAGAATTAGCCACCCGCCAAGGGCGGATTGATAGGCGATTTTACCCTTCACCCGACCCGCGCACACCCCTAGTTCGTATAAGGATTTGGGATGGGAATGAAAAACTGATGTAAAGCGTGACACCAGTTTCGGATGAGTTATTTCTCACGAGACGAGATTATACAGAAGGAGCTCCCTCATCCCAAACCCATCATGTTGCACCCAACTTATCAAAGGGCTTCCCATATATAAAGTTATGGGCACAACTAAGGTGATCATAAAATCAAACAAGACCCAACAAATAGTTTAATGTTGTCATGGAAAAAAAAATTTATCTCCAAATCTAGCAAAAATAATTAAAATAAAATAAAAATGTATGAGTCCTATTATACGCCCCCATCTAGTGAATATCAACCTTATATTCTTATTGTTGGCATTTTTAAGAACAAAAAAGTCACAAGTTTTCACAATGATATTTTTCAAAAACATACTATTAGATTATTGTTATTTTTTTAATAAATATGGCATTCATAAAAAGCGTATCTAATCTAACAGTTATTATTTCAAAATCTATTTTGCAATTAGATTTAACAAGGTCATTTTATGTACTTCCTGCATATATATTAAACAAAAACAATTATGAAATAATAGAGGGCCATCACACTTTGGGGCCTTAGCCTCCCTTAAGTAAGGGAGGAGCATATATACCTTGCACATATGTTAAGCCATATCAATCCATTAATTCCATATGGATTATTAAATAGGAATGTTAGATGATAGAGTTAGCATCCTTTTTAAATATTTTGACATGAATTGTTGCCGCGACATGCCACATGAACTGGGATATAAGGTTGGAATTCACGACGCTGACAATTACCTAACAAGAGTAAGCGGGGCGGCTCAAGTGTAACTTGACCATTGGTTCCTATGCGCATAAACCCGCACACCTTCTTCATGTGCAATTTGCATGGGATTTAAATTATGTACAAAGTTGTGATTGTACTACAAGCACTCACAATATTGTGAAGTACAAATTACCAACCTTATGCTTTTAAAAAAAAAAAAAGTAAACATACACTTCATTACTAGAAACTGCTTGCTTATATTTTTGAGTAATGATACTATTTATATATATCCCTTATGGTACAAGGAAGATGACTGAAACTAATGGTGAATAGGAAATGAAGTGTATTTTTTAAAATCATTAAAATTCAGCCAAATTCGAAAAGAAGAATGGAGAGTAATTTTTTCTTTTCTTTTCTTTTTTTTTTTTTTAATTTGAAAAATATTAGGCTAACCAAAATTTCACAATCTCTCCCTTAATAAATAATGTGACAATTGAAATAAATCTACTCATGTCATCTGGTATTAAAAGATGATCAAATTTTTTATTTTTGTATTAATACGCTTTCTTTTCTTTTCTTTTTCTATATATATCAAATAAAAAAAAAATCATATACAAATATTAATTAGATATATGGTTAATGAATTACTAAATTAATGAAGACGATTTTTCCAAAATTTGAACATAAACATAATATATATATATATATATATATATATATATATATATATTAGGTACACCTGATGCATCAGGTACTCTATTGTAGAGTCATTTGCGATAAAATTTTTGAAAAACTGACCGTTGGATTAGATATTCCTATCATGCATGTTATGTTTGCCAAAAATCACAGTAATTTAATGGTTGATTTTTGAAAAATGTAACTTTGAAAAACTGTGACTTTTTTATTCTTTAAAATGTTATCATTTTTTCACAGTCAGTTTTCTTCGAAACCGACCTTTGGATCACTGTGATTTTTGGTAGGCATGACATACATGATTGGGGTTTTCTAATCCAACAATCAGTTTTCTAAAATTTGCACCACAGGTGGCTCTACAAGAGAGCACCCGAAACTTCTTGCATCAGGTGCACCTGACCATAGCACTTCTGTGTGTGTGTGTGTGTGTGTGTGTGTATATAGAAGTGATCTAATCAGCATTTGCTCACTTTAACTAAAGTCAGCAAATAACACAAGCCCTTGAATTCCAATTCACTTAATGAAAGATTCATTTCAAGATTCCAATACAAGGGTTTGTGTTATTTGCTTACTTTAGTTAAAGTCAGCAAATGCTCACTAGATCATTTTTCTATACATATAGAGAGGCTCATGTTTCCCTTACACTCTATTTTGACGCCTATATTTACACATTATTTTCAAATATCATTGTAGGTTGAATATTTTGGGAAATCGACCGTTAGATTAGATACTTATCTTATGTTTGTCATGTATGAAAAAAATTGGAGTGATCCAACGGTTAGTTTTTGAAAAATATCATTTTGAAGAACTATTATTTTTTTTTATATTAATTAAAAACATAACAGTTTTTTAAAGTGACATTTATTAAAATCTAACCGTTGGATTACTATGATTTTTTGTATACATGATATGCATAAAAAATGTATTGAATCCAACAGTTGTTTCGTCAAAATATTTTTCATAGATAGTGTTTTGAAATTGAGGAAATTAAACCCCTAAACAAGTCTAATTCTATTTCCCACTGCCCAACAACTTAGAATACTTTACTATTCAACCTATTCAATTATGGATGGAGTTTACTTTCCTACTCAACCTAACCAATTATAAATAGAATATATGCTTTTCAATTTACCTTATTTTCTGTACTCGAAATACAATTAGTACAGTTAGTACAATAGTCAAGCAAAATGTAACACTAAGGCTCGTGGTAGTACAATAATGAACACATTTGGTACTGTATTACCTACAAAAAATCACACCTCCCTCTATAAAGTGTACTTTCTCTTGACTCTCCGACCAACACACAGAGAGAAGAGAGAAACAGAGCATGGAGAGAATAATGCCTGCGATGAACAGCACAGGCACGGGGATGAAAGACGACGACATGCAAATGCAGTCGCAAATGATGACACATTTGACGTTTGCTTGGGGAAAGAGCACAGAAGTCCTGTTCGCTGGCTGGCCAGGCCAAAACTTCAACATGTATGTATTATCTATAATTTTCATTTTTGTGCTCTCTTTCTTCGTAGAATGGTTCTCGCACACCAGATTAATCACGCCCGGCATGAACAACGTCGTCGCCGGCCTTCTGCAAACAATTATGTATGCCTTTCGAGTTGGATTAGCTTACTTGGTGATGCTTGCCGTTATGTCGTTTAATATCGCCATCTTACTTGCCGCCGTCGCCGGATATTCATCTGGGTTCTTGGTTTTTGGCAGTAGGGTTTTCATGAAATCAGAGATATTGCCTTATCAGAAACCCTCGGATCTTCCTCCATTGAATTGCTAATCACAGAGCTGGCTCTGCTGTGTCTGTATGTGTTTCAAGTTTGAATGCAGTCAAGCATATATGTATATTTGTTTTCATTTTTAATGGTAATGGAATAAGTTTTGTGAAACAAAAATTAATAAGAAATAAGTTTTTGCTGTTTTTAATTTTTTTTTAAGAGACTTGTGAATTCTTTTTTGTTGGAAGGCACTTTATTGTCTCGATCTGATCTTTGAGAGGGCATCTTCATTTCTTACTTAAATTCTTCCTCGAATTTAAATTTGAGTAAAAGTATATTAAAAACCTCCTGAGGCCATCTCAAACCCTTACTCTAACTCTTCCTCATATTTAAATATGAGTAAAAATTGGCAAAATACTTTCTCTAATCCTTTGCTTAAACTTATACCAAACTGATTTTTACTCAAACCTTTCCCTAAATTGAGCTTGACTCAAATTTTTTGAGTAAGGCTTAAAGGGTCAGATTTGGACTGGCATCGCCCTCTTCTCTTTCTTCCATACCCTTCTTCTCTCCTACCATCCATGGCCAAAGGTGAAAACTCCTGTGTGCAGCAGGGATTTAGGGTTTCTCTCTCCGTCTTTCTCCCCCTTTTCGATTTGCAGAATCTCTCCAGCCTTCTACAAAAAAAAAGGAACTTGCAAACTCTCTCTCTGTCTGTCTGCAAAAAGCGTGTCTTACTGCTATTATTGCCCTTTTTTGCAAATAGAGCATTCAAATAGAAAAATAGTATTTTTTTATTTTTATTTTTTAGGGTTAATTGCAAGTTTTTTTGGGAGAAAAATAGAATTTTTTTTTAAGATTTGAATAAAATTTTGATTAAATGATTGGACAATTCCATATCAAATCGAACTTTTTGCTCATATTTTTACTCAATTTAAGTAAGAGTATGCATGTAAGAATATATACTTCGAGCTGGCCATATCCTTTAATCAAACATATACTAAATTGAGTTTTTACTAAAATCTTTACCGAAATTGAGCTTGACTCAATTAATTTTTGGGTAAATCCCAAGACGTCTCTCTTTCCATAACACAGGTTTGATTTTCTCTCCCCTTCAACAGGCCGATCTCTCTTCCCAGAACGTATGATAGGACTGTAGGACCGATTCTCTCTCTCCAAATGGGTTTTCTTTCTTTCCTTGCTCAAAACTTGTTGGGGGGATTGAAATCAAGGGAAACAAAATTAATTTAACAAAAAAAAAAAAAATTTTTTGGGCAAAAAAAAGAATTTTAAAAAAAAATTTGACTAAAATTTTAAGTAAATGATGATTGAAGAGTTCCATGTCAAATCAAGCTTTTTACTCAAATTTTTATTCAATATAAGTAAAAGTAATAGTAAATTATTGGAGATAGACTCACTAGTTAAACAAATAAAGTCAAAAAATTCAAATACAAAAATACAATTATAGGGAAATGATCGAGGAAGGAATTAATACCTTCCTTATTAAAATCAGTTAATGTCCCTTGACTGTTATATCTTAGGCATAGTATGAAATCTAACAGTCATGAGACATTAGTTGATTTTAATATAGTAAGGAATAATAGCTTATAGGAACATTACTCTACAATTATATATGTTTATTGAGAACAACTTTTAATGATGACAATGGATTAATTTGTAATTGTGATTGTATTTATCTGCTGGTCTGTATTATCAATTTTAGAGAAAGATCTCAAGTTCGATTACAAGAAATTAAGCATGTTGATATCCATTTGTTAATACTCCCTATTAGGGAGTCTGTAGTAAGACCGGTACGGTCAAGCTTCTGTGCAAAAAAATAATTTATGATACTTTTAGTCCAAGTCTCTACAAACACCTAATGATCTGTTTGTTATGAGGGAAAAGTGGGAAGAGGGAAAGGGGAGGAGGGAAAAGTGGAGAGAAGAGATATTTGGGACATGTTTGGTATGGAGGGAAGGAAAAAATGGAGGGAAAAATGGGGGGGAAAGTGGGGGGAAAAAGGGAGGTATTCAATCCGCCCAATTTCGAGCGGAAAACTGGAAGGAAAACTGGAGATCAGCTTATGTAGGCTTTAAAAAGACTATTTTAACATTAATTTTTTGGTTTAAACTCCTCAGCCTTTCCAAGGAAGGAGCTGAGAAAGAGAATTTCATAAATATTAGAATTTGTTTTTCTGACAAAAAGTTATTTAAAAAAAAATTCTCATCGGAGACCCACTTATAAAATTATCATTTCTCAATTATGAACATATAACTTAATCTTTTTAATGGTATTAGAATTTAGTAGTATAATGTCATTTTGGTTAAATATATGTGGGGGTATAATTGTAATTTAGGTGTTTTACTTCCTTTCCCTCCTCTCAATTTACCAAACACATGGAAGGAATGAAACTACTTTTCCATCCATCATACCAAACACACAGGAAGGAAAAAAGAGTTTCCCTCCCCTGAGGAAGGAAACCCATCCCTCCTACTTTCCTTCCTTCTATTTTTCCATCCCTCCTACCAAACGGAGCATAACAGTCATATGAACTGGAGAACGTCCCATGGTGCATGAAATGATATACTTGCTATGCTGTTGATGCAGGGTATCTCTTGGTTGCATGTGTGAGATTTTTAGGCATGTGTTGAATATTAAAAACTTTCAAACTTTTTTGCGCATGCATTAACAACAGACACTTTAACCCGAAATTAAAAATCATCCTGATGTGTTTTGCTTTGAGTGGTAATGTCTCTTTTTAAACTGTTTTTCTCTTTTTTACACACGAGTACTTAAACCACGACACGTTAGGGTAATTTTTAATTTCGTGTTAAAGTGTCGGGTGATATAAAATTGTTGCTAATTAAATATTTTAAAGTTGTACCAAAAAAATTAAATGAGGAGGATTGAGGTCCTTTAAATAATAGGAAATGTTATTGCATGATATGGTTTTGGTAAGTGTTTTCATAATGTGAATATGTGTCAAATGAAATATAAACAAGTTAAATAAAAATTCGATCATATTAATTGTCAAAGTTTTCTTTTATTAATAATTTATGAAAAAGAATCACCACGTCTTATTCAAAAGTAATAATTAATAGTGTAATTATATAGAAATTATAAAAAAACTACTAATATATATATACAGAAATTCTCTTATGAGCATCACCTTACTTTGAGCTAAAGTAAGCATCTAACAGTAGAGCCGCATGTGATGTAATTTTGGAAAACTGACCGTTGGATTAGATACCCCTATAATGTATGTCATGCCTGCCAAAAATCAGTGATCCAACGGTTAGTTTATGAGAAAACCGACTGCCAAAAAATGATAACATTTTAAAAAACAAAAAAAATCATAGTTTTTCACAGTCATTTTCTCATAAACTAACCGTTGGATCACTGTGATTTTTGGTAGACATGACATACATTATAGGGGTATCTAATCCAACGGTCAGTTTTCCAAAATTACATCACATGCGGCTCTACTGTTAGATGCTTACTTTAGCTTAAAGTAAGGTGATGCTCATAAGAGAAAACCTCTATATATATATATATATATATATATGCAGTTGAGGTCGCCGTCACAACCGAATGAAGATTATTCTGATTTAGGCTAATTAAGCTTTTAATAAATATATAAATGAACATTTAGATTGGATGTGAGCATGACTTAATTATTAAATTAAGTTCAATTTCAAATTGACACAATAAAAAATTCGTTTAAACTTATTATAAATCAGCCAAAATCAAAATATATGACGGTGTACTACACATTACGTACTACCCCACTGTACTATCACATTTGAGGATAAATAGGACAGGGAGGTCTTCCTTCTGCCGCCACATCAATCCCCAAGCTCAGGAAAACCTTTTAGAGAGAGAGAGAGAGAGAGAGAGAGTTTTGTGGCTGGAATGGATGATAGTCACATGCCGGGCATGCATGGAATAGAACCACCATCTTCCATGGACATGGACAACAACACAGGGATGGATATGCATCCTCATAAGATGATGATGATGATGCACATGACTTTCTTCTGGGGCAGTAAGGCTGAAATACTCTTCTCAGGTTGGCCAGGGACTCGTACAGGCATGTACGTGCTATCTTTGATTTTCATATTTGTTCTCTCTCTCCTCGTAGAATGGCTTTCTCACTGTAGCTTCATCAAGTCTGATTCCACCAATAACGTCGCTGCCGGTTTTCTTCAGACGGCCATGCATGGCCTGCGCATGGCTCTTGCTTATCTGGCAATGCTTGCTGTCATGTCTTTTAACGTGGGCGTCTTCCTTGTTGCTGTGGCTGGACATACTGTGGGGTTTTTGCTTTTTGGCAGTTGGGTTTTTAAGAAGCTCCAGAATCCAACTTCTGGGAAAACCTCCGATCTTCCTCCGATGAGTTGTTGATCGGAAAAAGACTTGTATATATGCATGGATTTTGGATTTGGGTTTAATTAATAATGTGATGATCTTTTTTTTTTGAATAATTTCTGTTATAATTCAGAGTATGGGGTTGTAATTTTGTGAGTTTGTGTATGGGATTGAGTGCATATGAATATGGTTCTCATTATAATAAATTATGCTTAGAACTAGAGATCATGTATAAATTTTCAAAAATGCTATATATCTCCAAAAATTGTCCCCAAAAAGTATCTCATACGAATTATAGT
>JAESVK010001227.1:43105-64389 GCA_017140935.1 Hamamelis virginiana
AACATAGTCATGAATTTATTTTTTGGCTTGAATTTTTTTTATTTCTAATATAAACCAAGTATATAGAAGTTATTTTTTAAGCTTTTTACATTATTTTTTAACTTTTCCTTTATTGTAATTTAAGGTTGTTAATTAAGTCGTTCGTGAATAGTTAGCGAACAAGCTCGATAATACACAAGTCCGATAATAAACAAGTCAAGCTCAAACGTATCAAAGCCTCGACTCGTTTAACTTAGGCTTGAACTCGGCTCAAACTTAAATAATCAAACTTTTGACCAAGTTAAATTTGAGCAACCGAAAACTCAACTTAACGCAGCTGGTTTGCAGCCCTAAGCACGTGCAAGTAAATAAAGCCATTCCCAGATTCCAATCCTAATAAATCTCCTACTTTTAAAGAGTGGTGATTTCATAGAATCCCACGTAGGAAACTGATAGTTAATAGGCGTAAGGCATCAGACGTCATGAAATCCAATTGGGTACCAAAATGAATTACATGCAAATATAGGACCACTCTAACACTAACCCTACTTAGATTTATTCTTCTCATTAGTGTGGCACAACCTTAAGGAAAAGAAATCTGACCATCTTATATAGGCAGACGACAATAGTACTTGGAATTTCTTGGTTATACAGTCAAATGTAATGCACACAAAAGTTGAGAGATTCCTACAAAGTTTGCCAGTTTCTTTGCATTTGGAGGATGTTGTTCTTGCAATATTCCAGGAAGCAAATTCTTTGGACCCATTTAGATCAGCATTTTTTAAAATTAATTTTAGAGTTCAAATTTACACTTAATCTAAGCAGTGGAATGATAATCACTTTTAAATGACTTGAGTGATGAAATGATAGTCGACAAAATTTTCATACTAGAAATGATTGTGCCAAAAGTTAAGGGACCCAACTTTTGCCATAATCACTTCTATAATAATACTCCGTAGAAATTTTGATATATAAAAACATGATTTTATTGTAACTTTAGAAAAATGTGTGAAGAGACAGTTCTTGACAAAATGATTTTAAAAAAAGGTTAACACAAACGCCCCTTAATAAATTTAAAAAGAAAATTAAGGTATATATGTATTGTGTGGTCCATCATTTCAAATGATCTTTTTTGCTTTTTTTAAAACAAAAATCAAAGCAAATTTTGTTTTGTGAAGCAATAAAAGTACTTTCAAACTCCCAACAAACATTATCTGCAAGTAATCTTGTTATAATTTTCCAGTTACACTGATACATCTCATACAAAAAGATAAAATGTTTGGAACCAGACAGAGAAGACAGACAAAGCAATCCATATTTCTAACATATATAAAGTATCATTATTACAAAGAAGGAAGACATCCCCACGCCAGAGATTATTTACCATAGCAAGGTAAGCAAGGCAACGAAGTCTGTATCATTCTCTTTCAGAAAACTTTTATTCTCTCTTTTTTCTACACCTAAAATTGACCCAGTAAAACATATTTTCCTCACCTTCACTATGAAAATTCTTTTTGTCTAACCTTTTTTTTTTTTTGTTTTGTTCCCTTACTTGTCAAAAGAGATTGTTCCTATTTTTTTTTGGCGTCTTCTACTTTTTCTACTACCATTTGAGCAAAACTGCCAAAAACACCATTATTCATTGAGAGATTACAGAGTGAGGAACAAGGCAAGGGGAGTCAATACGTCCATTCTTGAGGAAGACCCATGTCATGATGGTTCATTCCCGGCAGATTCTGGTTATGGTGATTTTGATGCGAAAACAGGCCTCTGCTACCACCCATTGATGATGCCTCTGCACAATATCATCAAGATTTCCATTAATAAACAAATAATTTATATGCTAAGAAATCTCCCCTATCTCCCTCTTGTTTGTGGGAAATGAATCAAGCTTTTCGTAAATAGTTCACAAACAAGCTCGGTAAATACTCATCAGAAAGTAAATACTCGGTTAACAATTTCAAGCAAACTCAAGCCAACTCGGCTGAGCTCTTGGGAAGATGAGGCTTGTTAAGGGCTCATGGGTAAGTTTCCTAAGGGTTAGTGATTAGGCTTGTAAATAAATTTGTGCTTAAGCTCGTAAATAGGCTAATGATTAAGGTTTGAATAGGGGCTTTCTTGTAGTGGTTTTCAAATTTCAAAAGATTAAGCTTGTCAATCTCAAGCAAATCATTTAGCCTTGTATCAAGATCGACTCAAGCTTAAATAATCAAACTTTTGACTAAGCTGAGCTCAAACAGCCCAAAATTCAGCTCGACTCAACTTGCTCGGAGCCATACTCTTTGGTGGCCAAGAGAAGTGAAGATGAAAGGTAAAAAAAATAATAATAATAATTCACAATACCATCATGTTGCAGAGGGAAAGCAGCAGCAGTATATGGTGACAGAGCAGAACCCATATTGTCAAAGTGGAGTTTTAAGGCCTGCGCAACTCTTGCGGGTATAAGAACAGTGGAACATCCTAATCAAAACAAACACAAGCTTAACATCAGTCTGGGATTTTAGCTAGGGTTTTTGAGTGCATAAAATAAGAAAAATCTCAAATGGTAAAATGAAACAGAGTATGTGCCAAACAACAAACGAGTGGACCCGAGAGGTAGATTCGATTTCAGACTAGACTGGTTTGAGTTGGGTGCAGTACCAAACATAAAAAAAGACCAGATGAAGTTACAAAACAAAGAAAGAAACATGGAAGCCGAATTAGATAAAAGGTCACTAGACTTACAACCAAACAGCATAAAATACAAAGCTAAATCGGAATATAAATATAAATATATATAGATATATATAATTGGTGAAATTCCAAATCAAAATCAGCCACTCCAACAACTGGGGGAAAATACCCAACAGATCAAACGGACTCAAAAACAACCGATTCAGCAGGAACCTAAAACGACAGATAATATTACAGTACTCCTAACCTGGTTTCTTGCGGGATTCTGAAGAATTAACGATTCCAGGGGGCAAGAAAACGCCGGTCCCACAAGACCCACTTCTTGAACCGGACCCTTTGAGGAATACAGCTCTCATCCCCGACCCGGTTTGCTGGCTCTGTACTTGTTGCAGAGAAGGCCATGAAGATGAAGATAAACCAAGAGGACGACTGCTTCTACCATTAACAAACCCACCACAAGCTCTGCCTCTGTTCTTCATGTGCTGAAGCTCTTGCTTGGGCTCCAGTTGCTGAGCTATTTTCTCTCGTGTTTCTCTGTATACTCTGCCTTTTTGCTTCATAAGCTGCTGCCGTTTCAGCTGATAAAGCTACAGAACATAATCAGTGTAAGCAGATTAATTAAGAACTAGCTAAAAAGACGAAAATACTTAATCAAAATGATATTCACTCTTACTTGAATGGCCTGTAGGTGATCATAAGTAAAGGGTTGGTTTCTCTGAGTCCAATCGTTAGAGTTCTTTGCATCTTCAAGGCCTGGAGTGAGTCTTTGAGGCCCGGAATCAGGAAAACCCCATGACTTCAAAAACAACAGCAACAACAAATCACGAATCAGAACTTCTACATAAACAGAGATTTGATCTTTATTTGTGAAATAAACAGCTTTACATCAACTGAATTTAGATACCTTGGTGTCCTTAGAGTCTCTTTTATCATCTTCTTGAAGCATATAGAAAGCCATCTGACGAGTCAACTCAGCAATGTAATCTTCCTCTTCGCTCTCTGTCCCGGTCGAACCCATCTCCGACTGAACCGGCGAACTCAAAACTGACGAAGACCCACATGAGCCAGAGCCGTTAGAAACCTCCCAGTTGAAGCGAGGACTAGTAATTTCGGGAGACCCTTTGTTGTTGATGTGTTGATTCGCCGGGATAATATCGTCGTCGGTGAGAAACTGCGACGGAAGCAAAAAATCTCCGTCGTATAGGTCTTCAGCCATAATGAAAAAATGAGCTTTGAAGAGAGCTCAGGTGATGGCGGTCGCTGCTAGGAGAAGATGTAAAAATTGCCCCCTCAGAGAGAGAGAGAGAGAAAAGGAGAGAGAATCCCAGGACACACTGCTTTGTTAAGTTGACATGGTCTTTTTAAGAGGAGAGAGGGAGAGAGACAGAGACAGATACAGAGCGCTCTGCTTTTTGAAGATTGTTACATGGGATTTTGAAACCGAACGGGTCTGAAATATGTAGACAGTGGAGTGGAAAAAGCAAGGCTCTGTTTGGCACGCCGAATATGAGAAGGGATCCTCCTTAATCCCTCATCCACAATTCAATTCGGTCCATTTTGCGTTTGTCACAAGGTGCCATGTTTGCATATTATAAAATTAAGCATCATAATTAATTTTCTTTTTTTCATTTTTGCCCAACTAATCCCTGTTCACATACCGGTCAAGAGAGAGTTTGTCTAGTTTCAAACCTGAAATGTCTAATTTTATAGCTCACCCCTTTGCTGTCAAGCCACTCTTAACTACTTCAATCCTACTTAATACTTTGTGAGTTATTTTATTTTATTTTTTTTAAGGAAATTTTTTTTTACCTATAGAGTAAGGGCAATGCCTTTCACTTTTTGTGTAATAGTATTATCATTTAAAAATTGACCATATAATATATATTAGGTTACCATAATTTTTTCAAATAATAGAATCTGCAGCTTCTTAATTGATGTGGTGGAAAATCAGCTGGATGTCGCTCCTCAGAATCCTACACAAAACGAACAAGTGAACTCCCCGGAATGTATCCGGCGAGTAAACTCCGACCATCAAATTAGCCACAGAATAGCTAAAGTGATTGAGTTTCAAGTTCTCAAATAATGCGTATCTTTCTTGGTTTGTCCTTGCTCCTTTTATAGATGTTAGCAAAGGAATTCCTTCATTCATTTGAACTCTATTTCCATGAATTTTAGAAAGTTAAAATCCTCTTGGTGATATGGCTTATCGCCTTATTTTTAGGGAATCATCATATAATCTCACTTTATCCGGAAACTATCATATTTATCCTTCATCATTAATTATATTTTTAAGTGGCATTTGGCATAAATTTTGTGGAGCTCCAAATGAGCTTTATAGCCTTAAAAGTCATTGTAAAAAATAATTCATGTTTTGAATTCATCAAGATGAAACTTTTATGAAAAGCCTGTTCCTGGGAAGTTCATTTAGAAGAAGTTAGAAAAGTTTATTTTTGAAAATACACGTTTGTGGGAAGCTCACGTTTCATTACTTTTTATACAAAGAAACTTTTAAAATATGCAGTTGCCAATCACTATTTTTCTTTTTAAATGATTTTTAAAAGAATGCATCCCAAGAATCAATTTATGATATTTTTAATTTTCTTTTATTTATTTGTTATGTTAAAAAGACAGTTGAACCTAGTGACGTAAAACACTTAAATCAGAAACTTATGAATACATAACATTTTTTTAGAAATATCACTGTTTCAAAGCACACAAAATCAATTCACTATTCTTTCTATCATTGCTCTGCTCCCTCCTTATCCATTATAATTTTTATAGGTATTATCCTACCCAAACAGCTTATCTATTACTCTAACTTATTCATTGATTGGTTTTACTGAAATTCTCTGCCAATTGAGAGGTCTTTAATGTCTAAAATATTGGGGTTTAATTTAGTAGTTGGACCATATGTTTGTACAACTCTGCAACCCACCTGCCATTTGGTAAAATTTTGTTGGGGATTAAGAAGCACCATAATGTGATCCTACTCTCTAATGAGACAATTACAATTATACCAATGATTTTGGTTAGGGTTCCTAATTATTTTTGCATTTGTCTGGACATCCAAATTAGGGAAAATTCCAATTCCCCTCCCTGCCCATGTGATCCATTTAGAATGGAATCTCATGCATTACAAAACAACACCACATGCACCAGCTGTGATTCACTGCGTGCTGCTAAGGCTGTTTCTTTTTCTTATTTTTATTTTTATTTTTATTTATTATTATTATTTTGGTTAAAATATATTTTTTCTTTTAAGAGAAAACATACTGAGACTAGTTTCGCTGTGCTGGTGGACAGTGAAATTTGGACTTGGTCAATTGATCCAGTTGCATTACAATTTGGGCTATGTTTGGGCCGAAATCAATTTTAGGTTAGGTCACGTGGCTCGATCTAGAAGGTGATATGGGCCAAGTTTTACGCCCAAACTACAAAGTCTAGTGGGATTGTTTAAAAGGGTGGGAATTGTGTAATCCCTTTAAATGATCTCTAGCCCCCATATGTTATCTTAATCTCATTATTTGATCAATTTATCTTAAAAGTTTTTTAAAATACCCCAAACTCGAGTTTAGCTCTAATTTAATTTATTAATCACTACATCTGCCCCCCCCCCTTTTTTTAGATGTACTTGATGGTTAATTTGCCTATGGATATTTTAGGAATAGTGATTTATGGGGTGTAGAAACCAATTTTTGGAGTTGCAATATCCACACCGTTTTTAAAAAGTAAGGAAAAATTACACTTCAATCCTTGTTCTTTAAACAAAAAACAGTTTGCACCTCTTTATTAATTTTCAACACTTCACACCTCTCAAATTTTAAGGGGATAAAGAACCCTTTTACCGTTAACAATATAAATGAGATTAAGACTATATGCTTTAACCGCTGTCAATGAGCTAGTTTGAGCGCTCTACAAATTTTTTTGGGAAAATAATCAAAAGGACCCTAAATAGGATCTTATTTATCAAGTAGTCCAATGAATAAGACTCTATATCAATTGCCCCTACAGGTCAAATTTAAAGTCAACTAGTAGCCTAATTTGGCTATTATACCCCCAATCCTTATTTTAAGCAAGTTGTTTATTTCATCTACACGTTTTTTATTTGAAGTTTATGCTGAATTTGATTTGGATATGATAAGTTTTTTTGAATTTGAATTGTGATTTAAGATATTCTGGACTTACCAAAACAAGGTTGAGTCATTTTACCCATTGCCCCATGTCAGCCGGAGTTCACTCCCACCACCACCATCGTCCCAAATTATAGTGATTGTATTTCCTGGTTTCAACCCCATCAAATTTCCCTCTTGCCACAAATCCAAGTTGTCGCCTCCTGTAAAACTCAGTTTAATCCTCTTTCTCCGTGTACCCAAGTCGCTGTTCCTCCAACTTCTCTAATGTGATATCCGAACAGGTAAATCTCCACCTCCACACCTTCTATTTTTCTCTTCTAATTCTCTGCTCCCAAAGCCTCAGAGATTAAATTTCATCACTTCACGTCAATAATCATCATCTCTGCTCTCAAATTCAAAAATAATGTATACATTTATACATGACGTATACATGTATACATGAGATATTCCGAAAATTCTTCACTACATGCAATTCTCCAACCAACACAAATTTTTAAGCTTACAATTTAATGTGGGAGTATCTATCGGGCACTAATGTATTCCTATGTATGCAAAGAAGAAAATGAATGGATATAAAAATGGTACATGCCAATCAACTTGAATATCATGGGTCCTGTTAACGTGGTAAACTAGATGTTAAAGAAACATGAAGGACACAAGTCCAATATGGTGCTCCCACACACCCGTTTGAATGATGTTTTATGGATGAATATTCCCAGCATCTCTCTCCCTCTCCCATTTGAATGATGTTTTATGTCTCGTAATATCTCATGTATACATGTATACGTCATGTATAAATATATACATTAATTTTTGGCATATACGTCATTTCAGACATTGTTTTCACTTTATAATTCTTTTTCAAACATACACGTATACATGTAACACGAATTGACATGTATACCTTCAACGCTTTAAATATCAGAGATACAATTAGGATTTTAAGTTTGACTTCGTTTATATACATATCACCATGTATGTGTTTGGAATGTATCCATAGAAACTTAATTTTGAAATGTACATAGAAACTCTATGTCAGAAACTTAAGTTTGAAATGTATACATAGAAACTTAATTTTATATTATAGTAGTTAACATATATACATGTATCTCCAAAATCTGTTAAATGTATACATGAAATTTGTCTTTAAGATTTTTTGTATATTTATATTCATGTTTATTTTTTTATATAATTGAAGCTATAAACATTTATTTACTTTCTTTTTAAAAAAAGATTTTATTATTTGAAAATCTTGTATGGATAGCAAAATCAAAATTTGAATTTTCAAAATTGATGAATTGACGGCACCATTTTAGGAATTTAGATAACTGCTAAATATGAAATAAATTCATATTTGATAATTTTTCAAATTTTGGATTCTTAATTAGGGACAAAATCGTCTTTTAAAATAAATATTTGAATCATTTTTATTACTATATTTAATTTAGGACTTTTGGGTAAAGCCATCTTATACCATGGTCCTATTGGTATAAACCCCAAATTTTTAACCTTCTACCACCATGACTCACATGATTTCAAAATATTATATACACTATCACCATATTTATAACAGTATAATTAGTAATAAAAGTACTAATATTGATATATTCAGAAACTAAATAGAATGGCATAAAGTGAAAATTTTCTTTGCACAAAATTAAATGAGTAAGGTATTTTGTCAATAAAATAGACAAAATGATATTTTTGTCTTAACAATCTATTGCTCAATTTTAATAAATAAAAAAATTTGTATCATGCTTGAAAACAATAATGGAAGAATGTAAATTTTGTTGAGTAGCTACTCCTGACTTAGATTTAGGTCGGCTAAATACTTATGAGCATTAGATCATTTCATCATAAATTTTAGCTGACTTAGATTTAGGTCAGTAATAATTTACTACATCATTTACAATTGTGTTTTAGTTAAACTGCAGAGGTTGTTATTTATTTATTTTTATTTTTTTGTGGGGAGGAGGGAGTGGCTGGTGGTTGAGTTGAATTAAATACTCCGCAATGTTTAATTTAGAGTCAATGCACCCACTCACCGACACAAGGTAAGTCGACTGGTTGTTTGGATACTTTTCACTAAACATAATTAAGGATGGATATGATGAGGTCACCTTCCAAACACAAAGTTAAGGGTTAAACTCCATTCCATTGACTTCTAGAACTGACCTTAAAACCCAACCAAACATTCAACGAAAACCACATCATCATCCTCATCAGAATATTGAATAATCCCACACCTTCCCTTCTTCACTGCCCTTTTCTTCACGATCACAGAATTCACAAAACAAGACTAGCTTCAAACTCCAACCCTTCTCTGTTTTTCTAATTTAATTTCTTTCTTATTTTCCCTTCAATTCAAGCAGTCAAAAGAAAAAATTGAGAAAATTAAGATGACAAAAGACAGGAATATAGGGGTGGCAGTAGACTTCTCAAAGGGAAGCAAGATTGCTCTCAAATGGGCCATTGACAATTTGCTGGATAACGGTGACACCCTCTTTCTCATTCACGTCAAGCCCTCTCGAGCCGATGAGTCCCGTACCCTTCTCTGGTCTAACTCCGGTTCACGTATGCTCTCTCTCTCTCTCTCTCTCTCTATGTATATTCTAATTTACCATCATCATCATTATTTAATAAACTTCATCAATATGTTTTATTTCTCTCTCTCTCTCTCTGTGTAAGAGAGAGAGAGAGAGAGAGAGAGAGAGTGATCTAATGATCGTGGGAGGTGTTTGGTTTGATGCAGCTCTGATTCCATGGACTGAGTTCCGTGAACAAGGAGTGATGCAAAAGTATGAAGTTGCTCTTGATCCTGAGGTTTTGGATATAATTGACACTGCTTTCAGGCAGAAACAGGTCCACCCCGTCCTCTCTCTCTCTCTCTCTCTCTCTGTATATTTATATTATCATGTGTTGAAACATTGTTTGGATTGAATATAGGTGACAATGGTGGCAAAGCTATACTGGGGGGATGCAAGAGACAAACTCTGTGCAGCTGTTGGTGATCTGAAGCTTAACTCTCTGGTCATGGGTAGCAGAGGCCTTGGTACCATCCAAAGGTGCTTTTTTTTTTCTTTGGTTGTTTGGAACTAGGAAAAGTTGAGGGAAATGAAAAGAAAGTTGAGGGAAATGAAAATAAAATGAGTAAAAATACTTTAGAAATGAATTTTTTTCTAAATAAATTACAACAAATTTTTTTTTTTTTTGCCCCTACTCTTTTTGTAAGCCAAACAGAATTTTTGACATATTTGATTGATAAATGATGATCCTAGGGTGCTGCTTGGGAGTGTCACCAACTATGTGATGGCGAGTGCTGAATGCCCAGTTACAATTGTCAAGGATACGAGCAGCCATGGGATCTGAATTGTGTTTCCGAATGTCTTTCCATAAAGTGATGATATATATATATATCATCAAGAATAATTTGTACTCTGCACAATGAAGCTTTGCTTGTTTTAACATCTTCATGGAGGGTGGTGATTGTGTTTTGAGAAGTGTTTCAAGTAATTAAGTACTTTCTAAATTATGCAATATGAGGGTGTTCAACTTCTTAACTAGCAAGATTGTCTTCTCACTCATGGCTATTTTTGGAAATTCACGATCTTTCTTTTTTGTAACGATACTTATAATGGTACATTGTAATGATACATAACATTTTCCATTTTAAAAAACATGATCTAAAATTTGGTCCCCTTAGCATTACTCAATTCCATTACATTTTTTTGTGCCTCGGCGTCCACCTCAATTGAATTCTGGCCATTAATACTTCCCATTAAATAGCAAATCATTTTGAGCTTTCCAATGCTTTCCATTTATCATTATATCGGTCTCAATTAACTTGGTTTTTTTCCAAAATTAGAATAATTGAACTTAAAACCCAACTAACCTACATCAACAATTTTGAAAATAATTAATAACCAGTCACGACTCTTTACCATTTTTGTGCTTGTATGGTTGAATATTCACAAGGTTCATATATAACTGAAGAAAGATATCGATTAAGTCTTCAATAATTAATACTCATTTAAATTTCACTGAGAGATGGATAATGAGGGTTTCATTAATTTCACCTTTAACTTAATAGGGGGGAAAAAGATTCTCAAAATTGGAGGAAAATAACCCTAGGTTGTTTGGATGCAAGAACATGAGAAACAATTTGTTGTCATCATGAGCATTGTGCACAATATAAAGTAGAGAGCTTAAGGCCTAACAGGAGGGAAGAAGAAAATTCAAATAAATCTTGAAAAAATAGAAGATGAAAAATCAATCAAATTTGGAAAGAGGAGAGAAGATGGAGGAATTTATGCATGGGCACTTGTTCTTAATGATTACAAGTTATCTTTTTAGACACTTAAAATTAAAATATATAATGCCATCTCCATTGGAATAACTAAAATTCTTACATGTTAGTTGACATTACTTCAATGCCATAACTTCATGAAAAAATATTTGTGCAAAATTTTTCCTTGATAATATACGAAGGTTTTGGATTCATCTGGGACACTTTTTTAGAAGAAATTTTTGGGATATAAAGCATTGCTCTACCTCCATGTGCATGCATTCAAACCATTAGCTAAAATCTCAACCTCATATGCACCCAAGTATTGCTCCAATTGAACTAGCCAAACGCGGAGCTAAAAAATATTTTTATTTTTTATTTTTTAAAAAGGCAACTTATTTTCAATGGTTACAGAAACAATATGTTATTTTAAAATTTGGCTGGTTAAAATATAAAATACTTATTTTCAATGATAATCTAAACAATAACAATCATCTTATATATATATATATATTGAAATGATCAAATATCTTATTTTATTAAAATCAACTAATATCCCTTGATCATTAGATCACGGACATGGTATGAGATCTAACGGTCATAAGATATTAGCTGATTTTAATAAAATAAGATATAGCTGATAGGAACTTTACTATATATATATACACACACGTACAGTGACGAGCTAAAATGCTAGTTGCAATTATTGATATAAATATTATCTAATGTCGTAATGTGCTATTTTAACATATACTTTGGATCGGCAAATAAGTCAAATGGCTAGTTATTTAACATTAACATATAATCTAATCCCTGAAATGGAGATGACCTACTGCACAAAGGATGACAATGATGATAGATAAATTTATGTGTGACATAAAATAAATAATTAAAACAATTTAAATGACCAAATATTTCAACAAGTCGTTGTAGTATAGTGGTGAGTATTCCCGCCTGTCACGCGGGTGACCCGGGTTCGATCCCCGGCAACGGCGATATTTCATTTATTTTTTTCTTTGTTTTTTCCCCATTCATCGCTTGCCGGAGAAGAAACGTCACATGCGATTCTTGCTTCAACGCCACTCCTCAGTCCTCCCCTAGATGAAGCAATCTGTTTCTATAAACAATGTACTGCCCATGTTTTGATTTCCTCCACCGGCCGGCCAACAATGGTTGACGTGTCACGCCGGAAGTTCAGCACAAGTATCCACGTAATGGCCGTCGACGGCATAGCCAACGTGAACTCCCTGTTCACGTTAGCAGTCTTCCTCGGCCTCGCCTGGTACCCTACCACCGACCCCAAAAACACCCTCGTCCCCACCGGCGACTCCGTATGCGCCGCCGGCACCGACATCGCCGAACAACTCATCTCCTTCCACGTGTACGCCTTCAGCTGCTTCCTCTTCTCCAGCCTCATCGCTTATGCACTCAAACAGGCCCTCACGATCGCCAAGAGTGGCGGCGAGGTGCGTAGTGACACCTCGGCGCACGTTCACGTTAATAAGGCGGCGTTGCGGGTTGGGATCATGGCTTCGGCAGTCGGGTCGGTTTTCGGGTGCGGGTTTTTGATGTTTGCTTTGGTGGATTTGGTCCAGATTAAGCTCGGGACTTTGGCTTGCTGGAGTTGGTACAGTGTTGCTGCTGTTGGGCCATTGGTGATCTTGGTTCCTTCTGCACTTATCATCTATGTCTGTATCGTGCTCTACGCGTTTACTCGCTAGGTTTTCGGCTAACGCCGGCGAGTTATGGGTGTTTTCCGGTTCTTGATTAGGGTTTGTACATTATAGTAACTAAAGATCATTGGAAATGTTGTTTCTTTCTTATTAATTATGATTTGTTTGGAGATTTCATGTTAGTGAGTAGTGATTAGTGCCCTTTTTTGAGAAAATTTTCCAAGAGTGTCTATAGCACGAAGTCCAATTTTATAGCATAAAATCTTTCATATTTTTAAATTCTTTTGTTTATTTATTATCTTAAAAAGAGTCTTGAACTCAGTGGTATAAAATGCTCATGTGAGGGACTTATGAGTATGTATTCCGTAATTTTTTTTTTTTAAATATTAATTTAATGAACTAAAACTTTCTATCATCTTCTCCATATCAAATAAGGGAGTAGCATTTAGCAATAGAATTGATATTTAAGTAATAGTTAACGTGACAAGTCATAATTGAGGAATAAAAGTTTTGATCATCTTTACCATTAAATTTTCCTGCTTAGTGCCTTGATTTAATGTTGAATAGAGGGAAAATAATTTTGTGAATTTTTGGAGTCAAAATTTTAATAGTCTCTATGGGGATCAAATCTTTTCCCTGCTCTTAAAAAAATTAGGCAGGAGGACTATCTAGCGGAGTAGGGCAATTTTATGAACTATAACTTCAATATTTTTTTATAATGTGATGTAATATCTAGTTTAAGCACACAACATTACAAGTGTCAGGCATTGATCGTGGCCGTTCGTAATGTACATGCATTAGTATATGTCGATTACTGATGGCCATGATCGATATATTACAATGTGATGTGATATCACACGCGGGAACCACATTGATATAATGGTTTAGGTATATAATTTAAGAGGCTGTGCAACATATAATATGCAGCATTGGGAATGGTTGCTTTTAGTAAACTCTAGATTATTTAGTATTATTTATGGAGTTGGTTGTGACAATGGTCTGGATCAATTGATTTAGAACCATAAAATAAGAGGAGGTAGAAATCCAAGTAGGCTAAATTAATCCATGAAGTCAACTGAGCCTTGTTGCTGATCAAGCAATGAGTTAATTATTCTGCATAAATAATTCATTTAAAATAGTTTTGTTCTAGGATCTGCTTCTGCTTGTCCTTGTTGAGACTTTGAAACCCATGTGCAGGAAGCCTTTTCTTATTCAAAGAATTCTTCCAATTCAGCCCTGTTGCCCATCCAAGTTTCTATTGAATCCAATCCCAACTTTGCTGTTCTAAACCAAATTTACATTTTGCTTGTCATTTTACCGCATTTTGCCTTTTGATCGATTATATTCTGCATTTCCATGGCGAATGATCATGCTAAAATCTTCAGTTTTCGTTGTTTCTGCAGCATCATCTTTATCTTCTCTGCTGTTTCATCTCTCATATTCCTCTACTGGTCTCATTGCTCTGGATCCTTCTATTACCAAAACCAAATGTTAGTGCAGAACCAGAATCAACCTGTTAACCTCCTTTTGTATCCTTCTGCCTGGAATTATCTTTCCTTTTCCTCAAAACCACCTCTGAAACTCCTGAAAATTGCCCTCTTTGTCAAGAAATGGCCACGAAAAAATCGTGCAGGAGGACTTGAACGACATGCCTTAACCCTGCATCTTGCCCTTGCTAAAAGAGGCCATGAGCTCCATATCTTCACCACTTCTTCTGCAAATTCCTCTTTCCCAAGATACCCAGTAAGCAACTTATATTTTCATCTCTCAAAAGCAACAGCTGCTGGTTATCTGGATCAAGCTATAGTTTGGAAGCAATTTCAAACCCAAAATTCTACAGGAAAGCCCTTTGATGTGATTCACACTGAAAGTGTTGGACTCATGCATACTCGATCGAGGGATCTCACTAACCTGGCTGTTACTTGGCACGGGATTGCATACGAAGCCATTCATTCTGATATCATTCAAGAACTTCTGCGGGCTCCTGACGAAGCTCAGGCATATGCATTGACTGAAAGAAGCATGAAGGTTGTTGAAGAAGTAAAGTTCTTTCCAAGTTATGCACACCACGTTGCTACGAGCGATCATGCTGGAGACATCCTGAAAAGAATTTACATGATCCCAGAAGAACGTGTTCATGTTATTCTCAATGGTGTAGATGAGGAGATTTTCAAGCCAGACTTGGACAGAGGAAAGGATTTTAAGAAGAAGTTTGGTATTCCTGTATCTGGGTCATTGATTTTGGGAATGGCTGGAAGATTGGTTAAGGATAAAGGACACCCATTAATGTATGAAGCTCTGAAGCAGATGTTCATGGAAAAGAATGCATTTCGGGAAAGTGTTCTTGTTCTAATCGTGGGAGATGGTCCTTGGAGTGCTCGATACAGAGACCTTGGGGCCAATATACTAGTTTTAGGGCCATTGGAACAAGCTCAATTGGCAAGGTTTTATAATGCGATAGATATATTTGTAAATCCAACTTTTCGAGCTCAGGGTTTGGATCATACTTTGCTAGAAGCGATGCTTTCTGGTACGCCGGTAATGGCTACAAGGCTTGCCAGCATTACACGGTCAGTAATTCTTGGCAACGATATGGGTTACACATTTTCACCAACAGTAACTTCATTAAAGGAAGCCCTTTATGGGGTATGGGAAGATGGAAGAGGAGTTCTCGAGAAGAAAGGCCTTCTGGCTAGGCAGAGAGGTTTGGAGTTGTTCACTGCCACCAAAATGGCAGCTGCTTACGAAAGGCTATTCCACTGCATCTCAAGTGATGGGATAAACAGGGATGATTATTGTTGATACCAACCTTCATCCAATTGAAATGGCAAGATTATCCTTAAATTCAATTCCCCCAACAAACAAATGGCTTTCTACTCCAATTCTACCTCTGTCACGATTAAGTAAATTCAGATGATATGAGCCTTTTTGAACTCTTTTTGCAATATCAAATCCAGTTTTGTTGGGAGAGAAGGAAGGGGAGGAGGGGATTCTTGCATCTCTGTGAAGAAACAGAAGCTCTATTGAAGTTCATGTGTATGCTTTCTGGGTTAATTGTATTTTTGAGATTGCAAAGCTCAAATGATTAACAGGGCCGAAATCACGGAAGCTTTTAAAGGAGGAGGCTTGTAAACCAGCTCGGTCGTTAATGGCAGCACAAGATAGAAAAGACGGAAGTTTAAGCCAGGTGCTTCCTCTTGGGTGTGGAGGTACTCATTTTTTCTCTTTTTTGAATCTTGTTCTTTCACAGTTCTTTCAGGCTTACTTCATTCATGGTATTGCAGGCTGGTAGAAGATCAGATGCCCTGGATTGTGAAGCACAATAATTACAATGGGAAAATCAAATACACCAAGAATTGAAGAGAAATTATACTAATTTTGAAGAACAATGCTGGAATTACTGAAGAACAGTAAAAACAGAGAGCTACTGCTCTGTCACTGGTCTGAAACTAATTGTAAAATGGCTAAAAACTTCTCTAACCTCCAAACTAGTATTTATAGACTTCTTATACTTCGTAGCTACTGATGTGGAATTACAACATTATACATAATCTAGCCAATAAAAAAGGCAAGCGGTATGTATTGCCATATGCCATTGCAAGCATCTGGTAATTGTCTGTATTTACAATATGTGCTTTAATTACATAATGTACAGAGCATTTGCTACATACTGTTTTTATGTTTTCCACAACGGAATCAAGTTTGTCGATTTCTGTTTGGATTCCTCAAATCCTCTTCCTCGTATTAACTAATAATACCAGACATATTTGCTCAACTTGAAAGGAAATTACGAGCTTTTTTACTAATATTGCTTTCTAAAACATCATGTTTCTTTAAAACCATCATAACAATAAAGAACATACAGCATAAAGATCAGAGATCGAATATTCGAGCATATATCTTCGCATATGTAGAAGAACAAGAGGCCAACATCTATCCATTATCAGCCATTACAGAGTGATAAAACCACCATAGAAACATTATTCCACTAGGCACAAAACTAAGCTTAATAGAGAGTGGTATTGCACATCTCTCGACAATGACAATATTTTCCAGTAGAAACTCCTATGAAACAAAAATTATGTCACATAAGAGTACTTTTTGTCCATATTTAACTGGGAAATTTCCTTATAAGTTCTGTTCATATCAGCTACCTATAAATATTGCATTATCTTCCATATTACAAGAGGCATATCGATATGCAACCAAGGCTTCACGAATTCCTGCAAATGAGAAAGGAAAAACGGATCAACAACTGCTCTAATATGGAGATACTCAAAAGGATATCTATTATTCCCATAATAGATTTTGCTACTAATATACCTTTGTAAATAGATGGAGAATTCGCATGCCTTGGGAGGGCAAAGACCTAATAATAAAGTGAACCTGCAGAAGCAAAAGTATGAAGTTTGGAGATGTTAATATAATCTACAACAATAGCTTCATTGATTGACATCTCTTACCTAAATTTAAAACAACCATACCTTGCCACCAATTTCCTCTAGAAGCACTGTTTGAATTGTTTCCATTAGGATCATCTTCTTCCCCATCTTTCTTGAACTAAATCATTCACAGAGTAAGTGCATTAGAACAATTAGTCTCACTGCATCTTTACCTCGATTAATCATGCTGATGTTGTCACATTATGTATGCATAATATTTATTCCGATAATCAACTACTCATGACTCACAATAGGGTATGATCCAGAGGTTTGGGTACTTGGGGATTGAGAATAGACGTCTTGTCCACCATAGTAGAGAGATGAACTTAGATGACATGGTCCGACTCTTTCTTCCTGAAAAACTGAACTCCTGTCCTTGATGGGCACGCTACTGCTGACACCTTCTCCATGTCAGACAAAAAAAGAAAATACAAAGTTAACGGCAATATCCTCCACATGAATAGTTCTATATTTTACATTTTAGAGGTGCTTAGAATTTCACAAGCAGCAGTTGATTATTCTAGAGATTGCTGGGAATCATAACCTAGAAAATAACCAGAAAATGGCTTAAATGAGGAAGTAAACATAAGTAATTTATGGAAGAAGTGATGATGAATCCTTAGTTTTGTTGTTTGATGAATACAGAAAGTTAGTGTGATGAACTTATGCTCCTCTGGATACAGATTGAAGGTGATAAACACATACACTTGGAGAACAATTTTACATAACTAGGAGCAAAATAGGAAGCGAAATAAGTAAGTGAGCATAAATGACACTAAGAACTCACAAATCACAATCATAATTTGGTATTGCAGGTTGTCTAAGAAGTTCAGAGATAATAGGATGGCAATATATATAGATACAAACATTAAGGACTCATATTCCAAGACTTTGTGAAACATTTCTATTCCATACAAACTAGCATTAATAAAAAAGGAAGAAGGTTTTAATCAACATGAAAGTTGCATAATTATCCCAAAAAGAAAAAATGTTGCATAAGTAATTCTTGACTTAGAAACGAAGAAAAGAAACCGAAACACAACGGTAAGTCTCATCACAAACCTGGTGTTCCTTTTTTGGTGTTCCACTCCTGATTTCCCACAGACTGTTTTTGCCAAGATCCTATCACCCCAGAGCTTGAGGAGTGCCTCCCTAATACCTGAAATTGGAAAAAAGAAGAGTTGTGATATTAGCACAGAAATATCCATACAAGAGTTGTTCTGTTTCTTCATCCAACAGAATAAACACAAAGGAAAACACTTGCAAAAGGATCATTTAAGCTTGCTCGTGAGCTAAATAAGCCAAACTCACACATTATTTTTGAGCTCGTTAAATTATCGAATCAAGTTTGAGCAGCCTATTACTTAGCTTGACTTAGATCATTTACAGTCCTAAGTACAATCATCAACAAGTAAATTCAAAAGCCATGTTGGGAGTTCTCCAACCAGGCTTTAAAAGCACGAAACGAAGGCCGTGTTTGGCCACAAAATGAAAAGCTCAATTGCAGTTTCTATGAATTTCAGCATACTAAATCTGGTTCAGTACCCATTCTAAAAGCATTGCATAATCAAGTTATCAAACCTAAATCAACCCCTTCTTTTCCTGCAATTATATAAATTCCTAATTCAAACAATACCAAAAATATACAACTAGCAAAACCCATTATTATACACAGAGAGAGAGCGCTAGGCACTATTATAAGTTGCAAGTTGCGTAAAATGACGTACTTAGACCTAATTGTAAAATAAGTTGTGTAAATCCGACAATTAGATTAGATATTATTTTTACGTATGTCATGGATGTCAAAAATTATAATAACCATCCCTCGATCGAAAGTGTGATATTTTAAAAAATCGGACTGTTGGATCATTGTAATTTTTATTTTCATGACGTGCATGAGAAGGATATTGTCTGTTTGTCAAAATTTATTTTACAATTGGCCTTGAAAAGACCACCTTACGCAAAGCAGCTTACGATAGTGCATATATAGATTCCAACATTGCAGAACAAGAAAACAAGCCATGAAAGAAGTAGAAAACAATACCGCCGGTGGTGGTGGAAATATAGACGCAAAAACTCCCGCCGGCGTCGACTGCTGGTGCGATTTCTTGTCGCCAAAAAGATCATCAGTGAATGAGGAAGATGAACCCACTTGCTTCTTACCTTCCATTATAATTCTTGTTTTCTTCCTCAAAATACCAACAAACAAAACTACCTCAAAGAAAAAAACAAAAACAAAAAACACCACTAATTAATCAAAACTCTCGTAACCACTACCTTCCCACAAAAACAAAGAAAGCAGCAGAAAAGATTTGCAGAGAGAGAAAGATAGCACAAGAGTGCACGTGAAAGATCAGAGTTTGAGATAATTCAAAACCCAGTCTCATATCATCAATATATATATATATATATAAATCTATAGCAACACTGTATTTCCCGTGCCGCCCATGTGCAGATACTGTAAAAGAGTCTCCTTCCAATTTTCTCTGAGAATATATATATTTTTTCTATCAGATTGGATTGGGGGATTTAAGATTTGCTCTGCTCCCACACACATATTCCATTCCCTGCATATAATATCCTCTATTTCCACGAAACTTAATGGATAAGTGCCACGTGAGGCCCATTGGGTCATCCCAAGTGGACGTACCCTTTAGTGCCATTTGTCCTTCGATATCCAATCACAGCCTCTCTATGATATGTTCATACAGTCAGTTCTGTTCTTCCTCACTCAAAGCCTATATCTGACCTTTCCTAGCAAGCTATGGCCAATAATGACCCTTCATGGGAGTGATTCCAGAGAGAGAGAGAGAGAGAGAGAGAGAGATCAGAGATGCTTCATTATTTCTTCTGATCCGACAAGAAGATAACTGGATAAGGCTTTTTCTCCACTTGACCTTATTCGGATATGCCAATAATTCTGACAATTGGAAACAGTTGACTCCTTTCTCTTCTCGATCAGATCTCAAAGTACATACAAAGCTATCATGCTATGAAAGAGTGATCTACCAAATTTATTCTCAATTCATGACACACAATAATTGTGTAACATATTTTTGGGGTCATGACTGAGAATAAATAATGTTACATATTTTTTGGGTGGGGGTATGATTCTTCTTAATATAATCATGTTTTTGAAATTTGGTTTGATTTAATGTGGGGTTCCTAAGATTATGATGATTATCCCATCTAAATTAAGAGTACATTAATAATGACTATTGACAATTATTGGTTTAAATAAGCATCAATCATTGTTTTAATAGATTGATGAGATAGCTCCCTTATCGGTCTGCCGACTTCTCTGGATAAAAAATTGATTGAAACTTTCATAGAAAGAATATTTAAATGTTTGGGTTAAGTGCGATTTAGTATCACAAACTTTTTCTAAAGTTTCAATCTGCACCACAAACTTTTAATTGTTATAATTTAATGCCGAATTAAAAAATAAAGCTTTAATGTAGGACAAATCGTGACTGCTGTCAATTGAACTAACGGAAAAACTATGTGGATACTGACATGGCGCTTACGTGGCAAGTCAATGCTGACATGGCATGTCAGTGGTCTATCACAAGTTGATTACATTTTAGTGCCTTGAACTTTATATAAAGTTTCTATTTAGTCCATAAACTTTTAATTGTTGCAATTTAATGTCAAATTAAAACATAAAGCTTCAATATAGGCCAAAAAAATATTAAAAAAATTAAGGGTAAATTACATCAGCGTCCCCTGAGTTTAGGCAAAATTACAAAAGCTCCCCTTAGATTTAGAAAATATCATCGCGTCTCGAAGGTATAGGTTTATGTTCAACGACCCCCTTTTTCGGCAAACTTACTTTGAAGTATTATAACTCCCCACATATGATCTTCAATATGAGTGTTTCATGTTGTTATGGAAAATTTTAATGGCATATTTTCAATTCCAACTTGAATCACTTGATTTAGCTGTAAAACAAAGAAGAAGTTTTTTTTTTCCAATTTTGAAGGGCTATAACTTTTTCATTTTAAAGCCAAATCAAATTATTCAAGATGCAATCAAAAGTATGACATGAAAACTTTCCTTAACAACGTGAATCATTCAAATTGGAGTTCATATATGAGAG
>JAESVK010001227.1:82247-103022 GCA_017140935.1 Hamamelis virginiana
AGTCACATGCATCTTTTTTAAAGGAAAAGCTGAATTGTTTGTACATTCTTGATAAATGAGAAAATAAAGCAAATTTAGAATCGTCCTTTGGTATGTCATGGATGATATTTGAAGATGACAATACATAGTCACATGCATTTTTTTTTAAGGAAAAGCTGAATTTTTAGTACATTCTTCATTCTTGATAAATGAGAGCTCCATTTCTATAAATAAGACATCTACATACTATGACTTCTGTAAAAAAAATGAGTAACTCTTGTGATGAGAATGCAAGTGGAGATTTTTCATCAGATTCATCTGATGAAGCGGAAAGAAACAATATGACAAAATTTTGTTTTAGAGGAGCCATTGATGATGAGTAACTCTTTAGCTTTAGAGGAGCCATTGGAGATGCTCTTACACCCCTACTTTCATGAGTCTCGAATATAAAATTTCTATATGCTCACAAGAGTATAAGGAGATACTATGGACAACAATAATGAGAATCTCAAATATAGATTTTCAGGAAATACTATGGAGATTCCCATTAAATGCCCCTTAATTTGAAGGGGCATGCTCCCCAAATTAATGGTTGCCTTATTCCCAATCTAACAGCTTCGAGGTGACATCCGTAAATAATCTATTTCAACTCGTGCTAATTGAAAAAAAAAATAAATAAATAAAAAACTACTTTCCCTTATATGCAAAGGGCTTACATTGAAATCCAAAAACAAAGAATTGAAAAAAAAAAATGAAAACACAAACCATAACAGTAGGTAGATAAAAAATGAAGGGTAACTTTATTTTGATAAGTTGAAGCCAATGTGACATGAATATAATAATGCTAATCAACTGATCATACTTGTATATGCAATAATTGGACTTCTCACAGTATGATGGCCATCAAACCAAACCAGTGCCGATGACACCAATGTGGCATAAGGCAAAGGTCCTCCAACAACAGTCGCAACAAAGGACTTCTTCTCATTTGACTTGAAGGAGAGGATTTGAGGCTCCACTTTGATATTCATCTGGGAATTTGGGGAAACTTTTGCAGTGTAAGTAGACTTTGGGAGGCCAACATTTGTAACTGTTCTATGAAAACTAATGTTAAAATGTTTGTTTCCTGGAACTTCAGCAGCCATTGAAGGATAATTGAGATTCCTTGGTACTTGTTTTTTCTTGGGGCAGGTGGCTTTTATTGGATTGATATGTCCGGATCCATAATCAAATTCAGCATCAACATTTTTTGTCGCATTCATGGGCCAAGCTACAGGCATAAGAAAATTATGGTGATCCAGAATGTCAACTTACGAAGGGTTATAATACACAAAGATTATTATGAGTGGTTATATGACGACACAAAGATTACCAGTAGTCATAAGAGAAGATTTGATGGCTGAAGGAGACCAACTGGAGTGGATTGTTTTAATATAAGCAGCTACACCAGCAGCATGAGGGCAAGACATTGAAGTTCCAGATAATATACTGAATTTAGCAGACCTCTTATCTCCAGGTTCATCTGAAAGTGATGCAATTGGCGAAAATGCAGCCAAGATATCTATCTCTGGGGCAGTTACATCTGGCTGTAATACATTTGTGCAGACCCATGTTGTAGATGAAAAGAAACTAAAAAAACCAGAGATGTTTGTTATGGACAACTTATACCTTCATGATATCTGGTACGATTACATTTGGCCCTCGTGAAGAGAAGGAAGCAACTACAGGAGCAGCAAAATCCTTTTTAGATACACTTTTCAATATGGTAGCTTTAGGCCTTCTGCATAATAACACAGAAAATTAAATTATTTGTGAAAAATAAATACAAAGAATTGACCATCAAATGTGAATTTATTCGAACCCTTACTTTGTAGAATTCATGTAGGACTTGACTGCATCATAGTCCTCAGTACTTAAAGCTGATGCAGGTAAGGGGGCCATAAGGAAACATCAACACGGTTAATTGATGTGAGTGACCCGAGGGCACCAGCACTAACAGCTTCAGCACTTCCCCAGGGATCATCGCATAGCACAATCTTTCCCTTCACTAAACTGCTGTTTAGACACGTGATGGCGCATAACCTTTAATGCAACAAGATTTTACTGTTTATCATTAATTTCAAGGAAAGTATAATCATCGATTTCCTTATTTGAAGAAAGTTGGAGTAAGAAGGACAAGACAAGAAAAGTTTACCGAGCACCAGATTCATCGCACTGACTCATGTTGCCATCTTTTCCATATATCAGAGGAAAATTTGTTCCGTTTAATGTGAAGGAATTAACTGTGTAGCCCTGTTTGTGTAAAGAAAATTAGAATGCATACTAAAAGATTTAAATTTGTAGCAATCTATATCCAGACTGTTGTGGTTCATAACCATTAGGAGCAAAGAGTCCTCCAAGTGAAACAGTAACGATATCAACCCCATCAGCAATAGCATCATCAAAGGCAGCCAAGATGTCTGCTTCTCGGCACCCTGAAACAGGATGACAGACTTTATATACAGCAATCCTTGCAGAGGGAACCCCTCTTCTTGCAGTACCTTGTGCCACTCCATAAAAACTAGCATCTTTTACTTTGTTTCCGGCTGCCGTTGAGGCAGTATGGGTCCCATGACCCTGTATGTCCCTTGCAGAGTGATCTGAAGCATCTGATGAGTAGTATCGAGCTCCAATGATTTTGATGTAGAATGAGCATTCTATATTATTGCGAGACTCTGAAACATTTTGAAGCATTACCACTACAACATTTAACAAGAGTTACAAAAAACATAGGCATTTATCTACCAGAGAAAATTCTGATTAGATAATTTATTAAGAGAAACTTGTGGTACTAGAAATGCCAATCCATTATAACACAGGATGAAAGCATGGCATCTTACAGGGCGGGATGGGGCCAGGGGTGGTTCAATTCTAGTTAATTACCACCCCCAGAGCGCCCCCCTCCCTCCCAAAAAAAAGAAAGAAAAAAATGCATAAAATAACACATTAACAGAAGAAAAATTACTTGTTGCAGGTAAAGTTCTTGCCACCGTTACAAGCACCCTTCCATTTCTTGGGAGCTGGACCAAAACCTTCATCATTAAAACTCTCGGATTCGGGCCAGATTCCAGAGTCAATGACACCAACTATGATGTCACTCTCAACAGTGGGATTTCGATGAACATTTTCAGGGAAACCCATAAAACCCCAAGATCTTGTTGTCTGGAGGTGGAGAGTTCTACTTGGAAAAACAGATACTACTTTCTCCATGCCTGCATATTATAATTTGAAAATACATACTACAATCTAATGACCCATAAAACTTAAAATTGCATAAGAAAGCATCATGCAGTCTCACTAGCCAGTCTTCGTTTCTCTTGATCAGTGAGCTTGGCAGCAAATCCATTGAAACTCCTTTTGTAACTTCTAATCAAAGAATCAGTTGCAGCACTAGAGAGAGAGAGAGAGAGATCAATACAAGACCAATACAACCTGATGGTTAGGGGGGAAAATGCCAAAAATATAGAAAATATCACCTCCCATTAACAATTTCTTGTATGATGCTAAGGTGGTGAGAAGAAGGTGAATATTTCCCCGAAGGAAGCGACCCCATGTACACAATGTAAACCTGAATCATTGAAATCAACTTGATCAGCCACAGCTGGAGCAAGAAAGAGTCAATCAGTTCAGACTTCAGAGTGTAGAATGGACGTTGACAGTATCTGAATTCTGATCAGATACCCCAATGTTGATAGTTCTATATGTTTGTGTTTACAAGTCATCAGACAACAAAGAAGGGTGTTTGTTGAACAAGAGAATTAAACTTGCCTGTCTATCTTCATCAGTCGCACCACACCATGAGCACATGGTGAGGATGAGGACAGAGGAAATGTAACAGAATAAAAAAGATCCATACTTAGCCATTGTTGAATTCTCAAAACTGAAGACAGGTTCACCTTTTTTTATATTTGGACTAAGCAGAATGAAACTAATTTATAATAATTGTCCAGATTAGCTTTCCTTTGCAATCAAAATCACCTTTGGAAGTACACCTATATATTTGTTGGATGCATTAAGATATTAATATCCTTCTTTCTATATAAATTAACAAAAGATCAAATCCATTAAATACGTTTTAGAGGTCTAGATATGGGTTCTTTGCAAACAGGAAGGATCATGGTCTTAAATCTGTTGGAGAAAGTCGAGATCTCCATCAAGATATCTCCTCTAGAGGTCTCAAGATAAAATCCTCCTCCAATCGATTTCTTTAATGAATATCGATGGAGAATTTGACACACCAAAAATCAGCACAAGATCTTAACATATACAAGATCCTGTGAATAAAATTTTTTGTGTTTTTTTCTAAGAGCATTTGCAAGTTGCAACCCTCTAGTGGCTATAAGAAGCTCTGCTTGGAGTTTGTCAATGCTCAAAGCTTCAAGCAATGAACAAAGAAAGCCATGTTCTCAAGTTTTAGGTGGCTTTTGGTAGAGCATTTCATTTTAAAAAGTTCTTTTCAGGGAAGTGATTTGTAAGAATGGATTTTTAAGAAAGGTATTTAGCAAAAATAGAGTTTGGTAAATACTAATACCAATTTGTTAGGAATTTTAAAGCAAGTCATAAGATTAAATTTTAGAATGAGGATAAAATTGGAATAAAATATCTCTCTATGAACATAAAATTCAGTTCTAAATTTTTTTGAACTTTAGTTCGGAGCCAATTTTTAAGGAAGATGGTTTTCAATAGGGTAAGATAGGTGTAAAATATTAATTTATGAGGGTAAAATTGGGTTTTTAAATTTTTGAGGAATGTGATTTCAAAAGCTACTCTAGATGGCTTTCATCAAATGGACTTTTACAAGATGAAGTTTCTCCAAAATCCATTTTGATAAACTCACCAACTTTTAGGCCTAGAAAGGCCATTTGGACCCTGCCAAAAGCTACATCAAATGCAACCGTAGTTATTCCAAATTAAAAATGGGGTTTATACCAATACGACCCTGGTATAAGATGGCTTTACCCAAAAGTCCTGAATTAAATATAGTAATAAAAATGATTCAAATATTTATTTCAAATGACGATTTTGCCCCTAATTAAGAATTCGAAATTTGAAAAATTATCAAATATGGATTTATTCAATATTTAGTGGTTATCTAAATTCCTAAAACCTCGTCGCCAAGTCATCAATTTTGAAATTTCAAATTTTGATTTTTCTATCCATACAAGATTTCCAGATAGTAAATTTTTTTAAAAAAAATAAAGTAAATAAATGTTTATAGCTTCAATAATATATATATATATATATATACAAAAAATCTTAAAGACAAGTTTCATGTATACATTTAACAGATTTTGAAAATACATGCATATATGTTAACTACTATAATATAAAATTAAGTTTCTATGTATACCTTTCAAACTTAAGTTTCTAACATTCAGTTTCTGTGTATACATTTCAAAATTAAGTTTCTATGTATACATTCCAAATGCATACATGGTAATATGTATATATACCATGTATCTGCCATATTAGGGACCTATTGGTATAGGCCTATGTATCTGCCAATTTGTCCATGTATACATTATTAGTGATTTGACTTCAACTATCAAATAACTCATGTATAAATGATGTATACATGTATACAAGATGTGTTCTAAATACATTGTTTGCAATTATATCATGTATACATTGTTCATTTTCTCAGAATTCCATTTGAAATTCAATATACTCATCCCCATGAACAGCATTTGGCAGAGATTAAAGAACATGAATTTTGTCTTAGGGTTCTTGGTTTATACGTGGTTTGCTTTCTCAGATTTCCATCTCAAATTCAAAAATAATTATCTCCATGAACAGTATTTAGCATAATTCCATCTGAAACATGTATAAATAATGTATACATTTATATATGACGTATACATGTATACATGAGATATTCCAAGGCTTTGGGAGCAGAGATGAGATGATGACTGGCATGAAGAAATGAAATTTAATTTCCGAGGCTTTGGGAGCAGAGAATTAGAAGAGAAAAATATAAGGTGTGGAGGTGGAGATTTACCTGATCGGATATCACGCCAAACAGGGGCGGAGCCGGAACTTTTTGTCAGGGGGTGCCAAAGGTTTAAAAATTCGAAAATTTTAAAGTTTAAGCATGTCAAATCTCAATAGAAAGAATTTTTGTATTTTATACAAGATTAATTCACTAAAATTTACCACAAATTTCTTCAAGCTTCATGTGATAAAAATTTTTCAAAAAAGGAAAATAAAGAGTTAATTTAGTATAAGCAATTCATACACAAAATTTTCAAATTTCCTTCCTCTCCTTCACTTTTCCTCTCTCTCTCCATCTCAAATCCACTAATTTTGAAATGGAGGGGTGCCATATTGTAAATAATACACTTAATTTATCATACGATACATATAATATATAACTAATATAATAGTTTTTTACAAGTCAAGAGGTGCCATGGCACCCCTTGTGATACACCTAGCTCCGCCCATGACGCTGGAGAAGTTGGAGGAACGACGACTTGGGTACACGAAGAGAGAGGATTAAATTGAGAGAAGCAAACTAGAAGGCGACGACTTGGATCTGTGGCAAGAGGGAAATCTGGTGGGGTTGAAACCAAGGAAGACAATCATCGGAATTTGACTCACGAGATGAAATGGGTAACTCCAATGGTGGGACGGTGGTGGTGCGAGTGAAATCCGACTGACATGGGCTATGGGTAAAATGGCTCAACCTGATAAAATAAACAACTTGCTTAAAATAAGGATTTGGGGTATAATAGACAAATTAAGCTACTAGTTGACTTTAAATTTGACCTGTATGGGGCAATTGGTATAGAATCTTATTCATTGGACTACATGTTAAATAAGATCTTATTTAGGTCCTTTTGATCATTTTAAATTCCCATTTTGCTCGCTTGCTCAAATTTGCATTGTTATTAAACCCGGACCGGACCGACCGGTTCAACCGGTTGGACCGGGAACCGGTCCCCTCTCCGGCTGGTTTAACCCACAAAAACCCGTTTTTTAAATAAACCGTTCAACCCGGCGGTTTAACCGGTCAAAAAACCGATTAAAAAACCGGTCAACCCGGGTTTTTTTAAAATAAAATAAAAAAATTTAATTTTTTTAAGGTGCTAAAATGATTAAAATAGTCCCAATATTTTTAAAATCTCTTAAAGCCAAGAAGGCTAAAAGGGCAAATTAGTCTTAAAAAATTCCAAATAACAAAAAGAAACCAAAGCACCTAATTTAATAATACAATATTCTTATCTTGCATTTTAAAAAATATCTATAATAAAAATTGATCAATAGTAATTATCAATTTTTAATTTTGATGACTGCACATAAATTCAAATATATGAATTGATTGTACAAACATTTAAAAAAAATTATATTTTGAATCATTTACAGCTTTTATTCTAATAAATAAATAAATAATATATTTATGACGTCACGGTTCAACTCAGCGGTTGAACCGGTTGACCCTTAACCCGGTAATTTTTCCGGTTCGATGAATGGTTCGGGTTTTAAAACAATGCAAATTTGCCCATGTGATTTTTTTATTTTTTTTATTTTTTGACATTTTATTAATCCTCAGTATTTTGTGTTTTGATCTCTAGTCTCTACACTTTTTTTCTTTTTAATTTTCTTGAAAAAGGGAAAATCAACATTCATG
Source organism: Hamamelis virginiana (assembly GCA_017140935.1). Taxonomy (NCBI): domain Eukaryota; kingdom Viridiplantae; phylum Streptophyta; class Magnoliopsida; order Saxifragales; family Hamamelidaceae; genus Hamamelis; species Hamamelis virginiana. Next base: position 89,893 of record JAESVK010001227.1, read on the forward strand.
TAGGCTAAAACTACCAACCAAATCTTTCTAGAGAATGGACAAGACTCAATAAGGAAATTAGTCTCCCTAGTAATATTTCTTTTAAGCAGATGTCCTAAATTAGCTAGAAAAGCAGCTGCTTTATTTCCTTCTCTATAAACATGATAAATTCTAGCATTCATACCACTCTCTAACATAATCTTCATGCAATAACATATAATACAAAAGGTAGTCCACAGGCATTCCTCTTAATTACATAAGCTACCATGATTTGTTTTCATTTTTTGTACATTTTTTCCAATTTCTTTCAATAGTCTGATTAGGTGCTGGGTTTTGGTTGACAACCAAGAAGTCAGTCAGCTTCTGGTTTGGTAGTCCCAGAACCACCCCATTGCCAGATCCAAAGGTATCAAATTACACTTCAAACTGAATAGCCAACTGTAAGGCCACTTAATCCATGGATAGTTCCTTTGCCTCTGTCAGCTTCCAGGTTAGTGAATATTTAGTTACATTGTAAGAACATTGATCCTAAACGAATCCAATCCCATTCTCTCTAAAAATGCTTTAAATAATTTCACAAAAGCTCATCCTATGTGCGCAAACTAGTACCAGTAGGGGAGAAGTATATCAAAAAATAATAGCTTAGTTAACAGCATAGTTAACAGCATTGCTACATTCATTTCTCTGATTTTGTTTTCCATAGAAACAAACAGAAACCCTAAACTTATTACCTTCAAAATTCATCAAAATGAGCAAAGCAAACAAAGAAAATACTGAAGTAAAGAAAAAACCTCGACAGCCAAACACCACTCATACCCTTCTTCAAGAGCTTCGAGGCCTGTTTTAATGAACTACTGAAATACTCTTTCTTTAACGTGCACATTGTCATCAGTGATGAGATCAGAGAGAGAAGAAAACGGCGCGTTTTTCAAGCCGTCGTCGTTTCTACTCTCAATGGTGACGGTTTAATATCTCCCACACGACGGGTTTTATTCTTTTAATCTAAAAAGCCGTGCTTTGAGAACATGAGGGATTGGTTCTACTGCTCTTTCTTAAGAACAAGTGAAAGTTTGTTCCAATCAACACTTCTCAATCATATATAAATGAATGGACATTTAGTCTCAGTTTCAACTCCCAACAGCTTGTACTGCTCCCTCTTGATGTGGATATTTGGAATGCGACCGAAGGGAACTAATCTAAACCCGTCTTTCTGATGTGCCCCCACCAAACAAGACTGTGAAGACGGTCGTCCAACCGTGCATGCTATGGCATAACAATTTGACATAGCAATTCATTTTGTCCTTACTTCTCATCTTAAACCACTTTTAATGAGGGAGACATTGATGATCAAGGGGAAAAAACACATTTGCTAAGGCAGAATAGGAAAAATGAAAAACACAAATAAACAATATTTCCTCATAAAAGGTATATTTTTTAGGATCCGGTTTTTTTAATTAAGAGTGTAGATATAGATACAAATACAGATCAATATATTATTGGTAACATGAAATTCCATTGCGACCATGGTCATATTTTTCTTTTTTAAAACTATGTACCAGACGATGGTGAGAATACTACAATTGGACTCCTCACATTATGAGTTCCATCTGACCAAACCAACCAAGCAGATTCCATGGAGTTTGCAGGTAATCCTCCCCCAACCACAGTCACAACAAAAGATTGCTTTTCATTCAATGATTTGAAGGAGAGAATGCTGGGATTCACACCAACATAAATATTCAAAGACCCAGTGGCCACTTCTGATATGTATGTAGATTTGGCAAGTCCCACATTTGTAACTGTCCTCGTAAAATTCACTGCGAATGGCTTGTCTTGTTGAACACCAACTGCCATTGATGGATAATTAAGGTCCTTGGGAGAACCTGTAACTTCCTGATGATCATGTGGGCAAGCACCAGTTGGACCAGCTATGATTTTAATCATGGATGAATTATAGCCCATACTGCAGAGCAGTGTTACATAGTCGTCTTTAAAGGCTTCATATACTAGACCAGGGTGAGCAGCTTTTGCAGGATTGATATGGCCAGCTCCATAAGCGAACTCACCATCTTTATTTTTAGTGGCATTCATTGGCCAAGCTACAATTAATTCAAGGAAATTTTATGACTTAGAAACAGACGGTTAGTAAAGAAAACAATGGAGAGATCGACTAAGAAAAGTAATGACAGATATATCACCGGTTGTCATGAGAGCAGATTTGATGGCTGAAGGAGACCAATCGGGGTGAAATGTCTTAACATATGCAGCTGCACCAGCAACATGGGGGCAAGACATGGAGGTCCCAGATAATAAAGTATAGTTCACTGACCTCTTATCTTTAGGGCTAAACGATGGTGGAACAACAGGTGAATACGCTGCCAAGATATCTACTCCTGGAGCGCTAATATCCGGCTGCAACATATCTTAATTACATGAAAACATCTATATATATGTAGTATGTTTGTAGAGAGAGAAAGAGAGAGAAGTGAAGGAAATGGATGCAGGGGAACCTTCAAAATCTCTGGTGCAATGGAATTAGGCCCACGGGAAGAGAAGGAAGCTACTTCAGGTGCATCAGTATCATTTATAGATTCACTTTTCAATATGTTTGCTCGAGGGATACTGTAAAATAAGAATTCAAGAAATGGATTAAAGGAAGAATTGATAAAATCCCAATATCCGAATATAGTTGGGATCATTGAAATCTGCAGTAAAACATAAAAGAAAACATGGGTACTTGTTAGAATTCTTTGAAGAATTTATGTAGGACTCCACCACATTGATGCCATGGATGCTTAAAGCAGATGCTGGTAAGGGAACTACAAAAGAAACATCTTCGAAATCAGAATTCAGCATAATTGCCCCTAAGGCACCAGCTCTGGAAGCTTCTTTTGCTCCTGTGAACTGATTACATAGCACAATCTTTCCCTTCACTAATCCGCTGTCCAAACAACCGTATTCACAAACCCTGATACACAATATGAATGCCTGGTTTTAAGTTTTAACTCTACTTCTTCTTTTTTTGGTTTTTTTCTAGGAACTTCAAGTTATATAAAAATGAACAAGAGAGCTGAATTTACCGAGCTTCATCAACATCACAAATTCTTGTAACATCTTTTCCATATATTAAAGGGGAATTTTTTCCATTCAGGGTGAAAGAATTAACAGAGTTTCCCTGATAAAAAATAAAATTAAAATTAAAATTATAGAATTAGAATGCAGAACAAAAAATTAAATAAAATCTGACAAAGACTAATGCATGATGAAGCTCATACTTACAACGAGCGTAGTTCCATTCCCAAGGACAACCTTATCAATGATTCGGCGATCTGTGCTGCTGGCTGCTACGGAAAGTATCCATGGTGCAACACTTGATACAGATGATGGTTGGGGGCCTTCATTTCCAGCTGATTGCACAGTAAGTATACCTTTATCCATGGCATGAAAAGCACCAATGGCAATACTATCATGGATGAATTCGCTCGGGGCTCCCCCTATTGAAATGGTAATGATATCGACCCCATCAGCAATAGCATCATCAAAGGCCTTAAGGATTTTGTCGTCGTGACATGATGAATCATTACAGGTCTTGTATACAGCAATTCTTGCTGAAGGAACTCCTCCTCTTGCATTTCCCTCGGCCAGTCCATAAAAACTGGCACCTGGTACTTTATTGCCGGCTGCTGTTGAGGCAGTGTGGCTACCATGGCCTTCGTCGTCCCTTGCAGAAATATTCTTATCCAAAAAGTAACTTCGAGCTCCAATGATCTTACTGAAAATGTACATTAATTCCGTATTGTTGAGTAGATTTATATAAGCAGAAACTAAAAATCCTTACAAATATGCATATGCATCATCAGAACACAAAAGCTAGCTCTCATTGGAGACAATCTATAAAATCAGAATTAAGCAGCCTTATTATAGAAACAGGCATGATATATATATAATACATGGAACAGAGGAAAAATTACTTATTGCAAGTAAAATTTTTGCCGCCTGCACAAGTACCCCTCCATTTCATAGGAGCAGGACTGAAACCCTCATCATTAAAACTTTCAGACTCTGGCCAGATTCCAGTGTCAATGACACCAACTATTACATCACTCTCGACAGTAGGATTTTGATTCACATTTTCAGGAAAACCCATGAAGTCCCATGATCTTGTCGTTTGAAGTTGGAGAGTTCTACTTGGAAACACAGACACAACTTCCTTCATGCCTGCATATTATTATAGTTTTTGTATTAAGAAACAAATTAGTTCAATTTTTATGTATAACACATCAGATAGACTATATATATTATTTTTTAAATTATACAATATGCAGCACTCACTGGCAATTTTCTCTCGCTCTTCACTACTGAGCCTGGCTGCGAATCCATTGAAACTCCTATTGTAGCTTCCAACTAAGGAATCAACTGCAGAACTACACACACACACACACACAGAGATCAGACATGATTCGATTTAAAACTAAAAAAAATATACTTCTCTTCAACAATGGCTGGTTCTGGCGTTGCCCAATGGCACCACCATTAATTTGGTCCAGTCTAACATTGCTTCATCTTTAAAATCAAGGTTTTTCTCTTCTTGGGTTGTCTAGTTCCTTATCACATAGAATCACATCATTGTAAGAAGAAGCACCGGATTATTATTGAGACAGAACCAGATAACCATTGACCAGAGAGTCTCTCTAAGGCCTTCAAATCAAACACAAAAATTTAGAAAATTACCCTCCCTCAATGACTTCTTGAAGAACACTGAGATGGTGAGATAAAGGTGAGTATTCACCCTCAGGAAGTGAACCCATATAGACAATGTAAACCTGCATCATCATTAACATCATTTCATCTTTTAAGTATATATGTATATCGATGTGCACATTCACATTACCACATACTAATTGCATGTATATTTGTATGCTAAGATGATATAGCTAGCTAGATCAATTCATCTGCATGGACATTTTCCTTTGGCCTAGCCAAGAAAAGTAGCCAATAAGTAAATAACTTGGAAGTCAGTGAAGCATTAGCTTACCTTCTTATCTTCATCAGTAGCACCACTCGGTGTACTGACAGTAACTGTGAGAATCAACAAGATATTGTAATAAGAAAGTAGAGATTTGGACTTAGTAGCCATCATTGAATTGCAAAACTGAAGAGCTCAAAACTGAATTTTATACCCAGAGTAATGTTGTGTGCCACTATAAAGTATCTCTACAAGTATCACTATAAAGAAGGAATGGGGGTAGTGTTGGAAATTCAACAATGTGTAGTTTTGGAAATTCACAGCATTTCCTTTTTTGTAACGAGACCTGTAGTGATACTTTGTAACGATGCATAGCATTTTTCTTTGTACTTGGGATTGGGGAGATAAAATGCTATACACGACATGACATTAAAGGCTATTCCATGTGGCTTTTTGCACCAAAAAAAGCATCTAAGTGTGCATTTATTATAGAATTATTGTGTGCATTAATGAAGAAACAGATTATTGATTTATGGATTATAAGCTCTATATATGCCAAAATTATTTATACAAGGTTATAATGGTAATTAAATGGACTTAACTTCATTATTAAGAAGTGAAGATCGGCACGTATGGTTTCATGGCATTGAGTTAATTTGTGATCATGAACTCTTTGTGGGCTCATTTCATTTTGCAACCTGAAATTCTTACTTTTTCAAGATGTACTTCCGGACAGACAGCTGAATCATTCATCTGAAACAAAAGGGTCTCTATCATTTCAAATATAGAACTTTCAGGCAATAAATGAAGACAAATAAAGGAGGAGAATCAAAATGAAGGAAAGTTAGAAGACATGAAGAAAAGAAAGTTAGAGAAACTGAAAGGAAATTTTAACAAGGAAAGTCAAGTATGAGTTAAGGAGAAAAGACAAAGAATTTTAAGAATCCCAATCAAATCACACTTAACCCTCTAAGATTGAATATTCTAAGAATTTCAATCAAATCGCAACAACCACCTAATCGAATCACACCAACCCTCTAAGATCAAGACATGATGCATGGAGGATGACATGGTTCATTTCACCAATTGTGTTACAATATATCCTCTATTACCTATGGAGATAGCTGGAAACAAGAATGGAAAGGAATAATGCACCCATGACGCGCTTCGCTTATCCCTTAGACTTAAAAGGAATGAATGACAGTTGTCTTGACCTAGTGATATATAGAGCGGAAAACGGGAACTAAAACCCTAATGTTTATTAAAAAAAAAAAAAATACTTAAAAGCAATATTGTTGGTTTTATTTTTGATGTTATTCAGTGTCAATGGATAATGGTCAATCCTGAAACCTCAAATGAAGACCATATGATCTCAACCAACTAACTGAGGTCAGAGAGGCCAATGTTGGTTTTCACCATTAGGAATGATAAGCAAATGCATATTGTTGTGTCAAATAGGAATAAAAGATGATATCATGTCAAAAATTATAAAATGACAATAGAATTTCTAAATTTAATTTATTTTGCTTGTAACTCATTTACACTTTGTTCTAAAAACATTTAGAACATCTTTTTGGCCACAAATTTTTTGGCTTGTATGGTATCTTTTCTTTAGAAGATAGAAACTTCTCTCTATCACAAACCCCCAATCCAAATTTCAATAAATGGGTATCGATATGCTTCCAAGTGCTTGAACCCTAGATCTTGGCCCTGAAAGTGAGGATACATACAACTAGGCTAATAAGCTATGGACTTTAGCCAGTACAATGTGAAGCCACAAATTCCACCCCCAAAAACCATATTTTGACCGCACCTCAACTACGTCAATTGTACTCGTACTGGTAGATAATCACAGCTGGTGATAAATTCACTTTCCCCACCACTGTTATAGAACATGAGATTTCACCAATTAGGGAATACTATCAACATATTAACAGGCTGAATTACATGTACGAAAGTTTTAAGTAATGTTTGTTATTTTGTAAGTGTAAAGGCCTCTGCCTCATTTGAAATAATTGAAATCTCAATTCCAATTGATTGTGGCCACAAGAATAAAACAAGGAAATAAACCTGACTACTAATCGACCGCCTTTTAAATAAAGGTGTAATATTTATTGGGAATGACCATAAAAGCAACCAGAATAGCTCAGGCAATAGTCCTTCCCTACCCTGCATTCCTATAAGATTTCCAAATTTTATCTTCAACTAGAGATTCTAGGATTCCAAAAATCAATGGAAAACATCCAGTATGATGGATGAAAGATTTAAGTACATAACATTCAACACAATTATGAAATTTTATGTTTGTCATAATAAATACTTGACTCCCTTTCTAATAAATATTTCCATCTAATTAATTTCTTCCCCTTTTCGATGGGGTTTTTGATCCTTATTATTCTGATATGGTGAGATGTTTTTGGCCATTAGACCATACTGGTGGTGGTGTTGTAGGAGAGGAGAGGAGCTAAATTTTAGATGCATACACTAGGAGCAAGAATGCAGTCACCCAGTAAAAGTATTATCCTTACTGTCTTAGCTACAAGAACTGTTTCCTTAAACAATTAAAGCTGCATTAATGCGTTGCAGAAAGGATTTCTTGTATAAAGATCTCTATGTTCTCAGATTTTGTTATATTTATTCTGCATTTTTCATCCTTTTCATTTTGTATCTTATGAGTCAATGAGAGCAAATTTGAGACCAACATGAATGAGGGCAAATGAAATTCCAATTGAAAAAGCTTATTCCTACCAATTTGAGACCAACATCACATGCCCATATTGGAAGAGTACTTTGGTGGTGCCAACATTATCCTTTATGACCTTTATTTGTGTACACGACAATTGGACTCCTCACACTATGAGTGCCATCAGACCACACCAGTGATGCGGATACTGTTGAATTTTCCGGCAGTCCAGTCCCAACAACAGATGCAACAAAAGATTTCTCCTCATTCAATGATTTGAAGGAGAGAACAGAAGGCACCACATCAATCTTAATCCTTGAATCCAGGGTAACTTTGGCTTTGTAAGTGGAGTTTTCTAGGCCAACATTGGTCACTGTTCTGGGAAACTCGATTTTAAAAGGCTTGTTTTCTGTTACTTGTGCTGCCATTGAAGGATAATTGAGATCCTTTGGTGTTCCCTTGGAGTCTTTTGGGCAACTGCTATTGTCTCCTGTTATGAGCCTCACCTTCCCTGTATCATAACCCATGCTGCAGAGCAGTTTTATGTAATCTTGAGCAAGAGCGTCGTACACTAAACCAGGATCTGCAGCCTTCACTGGATCAATATGCCCTGATCCATAAGCAAATTCCGCATCCGGGTTTTTGGTAGAATTCATGACCCAAGCTTAAAAAATGAAAAATAAAATATAGTGAATGCAAATTGAGAGATATTGCTGAGAAATATTCGATTCATGAAGGAAAAAACGTCAGTTACCAGTAGTCATAAGAGCAGATTTAATGGATGAAGGAGACCAATTGGGGTGAAAACTTTTGACATAAGCAGCAGCACCTGTAGCATGAGGACAAGCAATCGATGTCCCACTCATAATACTGTATTTAACTTTCCTGACATCTCCAGGGAGAAGCGATGGCCTTACAATAGGGGGAAATGCTGCCAAAATCTCTACTCCTGGTGCAGTTATATCTGGCTGTAATGTATTTTGACAAAGAGACGCGTTAAAGATAATATATCCAACACTGCACATGCACGTGTGCTTGTGCTTGGGAGGGAGAGAGAGAGAGAGAGAGATGCCATATACCTTAATAATATCTGGTACCATAACATTAGGACCACGTGAAGAGAATGAAGATACTTTGGGAGCATCATCATCTTTTGTAGCATTGCTTTTAAGTATGTTGGCTTCTGGGTTTCTGTAAAGTAAGAACTCATGAGATACAAAGTGGTAGAACTAGAGAGATCTTCCTAAGTACAAAGATCTTCTCCTTGCAATCGGTATATCTATGGAGGTTATTGCTCTTTCAATCAGCAATGTACGAACAACAAATGAAAAATTTAAGCCTTTTTTGGATATCAGAAAGAGCAAAGAAAAAGAGAGGAAAAGTGCAGAAAATTTTATTATAACAGATTCCTCTCAAGCATTTTTAAGCTTTTTCCTTCTCCTTTCCGTTGCTCTTTCTGAGATCCAAACAGAGGCTTAGTGGTTCTTAGGGTTCTTACTTCATGGATTTCACGTAGGACATGACCTTTTTGCCATCATGGATGCTATAACCAAATGCAGGAAAGGGAAGAGGATCCCAAATAAAACCGATGGAAGAAGGTGAGAGTGCCCCAAGGGCCCCAGCTCTATATGCCTCTACCTGTCCGCCCTCTTCATCGCATACCACAATCTTTCCCTTCACTAACTTCTCATCTAAACACCAAAGCACACATCTCCTGAAATGCAGCAAGAAATTTAAATTTTTAACCAATAATTATGTGTTCAAATTGAAGAAAACAATTACTGAGAAAGCAGAGTTCACCTGGAAGTGAATTCAGGGCAGTGTTTAGCATTGATATGTCCATATACTAGAGGAACCTTATTTCCTTTCAGTTCTAAAGTGTTTATAGAATCTCCCTAACAATGAGAAGATTATTAGATTGAAAAATGAGAAAAAATTTCAGAGAAAGAAGACTGGAATAGATAGCACATACAACTAGTGTGGTTCCATCTCCCAGAACAGCCTTGTTGATGAAACGACGGTCTATGCTGCTTGCTCCTACAGTGAGTACCCACGGTGTAATGCTTGATATTGATGTCTGATTTGGGCCAAAATTGCCTGCACTATTCAAGGTAAGTATACCTTTCTTCATGGCATGAAATGCACCAATTGCAATGCAATCATGTGCAAAGTTCATTGCAGAACCATAGACCGTTGAAATTGAAATGATGTCAACTCCATCAGCAATAGCATCATCAAAGGCAGAAAAGATGTATTGCTCGGGGCAACCAAATGGGTAGTGACAGGCCTTGTAAGAAGCAATCCTTGCGGAGGGAACCCCTCCTCTTGCATTTCCTTGAGCCAGTCCATAAAAATCCACACTGTTTACTTTATTCCCAGCCGCTATTGAAGCAGCATGGGTTCCATGACCATCTGTGTTGTCAAATGCATTATCACCAGTGTAATATCGAGCTCCAATTATCTTACTGTGAAATGTACAATTCACATTGTTGGCGAAAATCAAAGTATTATAATTTATAAAGAATGATCATCATAAAATGAAATGACTAGCTCTTAGGCATATCTCCCTAAGAAACATGTAGTTTGTAGACAGTTCATAAATAAAAACAACTTGTTTTAACAGAACAAACAAAGAGGAAAAAAGATAGAAGAAATTACTTGTTGCAGGTGAAATTTTGGCCGCCTTTACAAGCACCTGCCCACTTCTTAGGAGGAGGACCGAAACCTTTATCACTAAAACTTTCGGATTCAGGCCAGATTCCACCATCAAAAATGCCGATTACAACGTCACTTTCAACAGTGGGATTTCGCTGAACTGTCTCAGAGAAACCCATGAAATCCCATGATCTGGTTGTCTGAAGTTGGAGAGTTTTACTTGGAAACACTGAGACTACGCCCTCCATGCCTGAGATTGTTGTCAAAAAATACTATGATTAGATGACCAATTAAACTTTGAAAATTGATTTTCCAAATGACTTAGCCAAGGTTCTTCCTCTACTCACTGGCAATCTTTTGTTGTTCCTGATGAGTGAGGTTGGCAGCAAATCCATTGAAACTCCTCTTGTAGCTCACTACCAAACTATCATTCACAAAACTAGGGGAAGAGAGAGAGAGACACAGACACAGACACAGACACAGAGAGATCAACAATATTATGGTAATTAAAAAGAAAACAAAGCTTCGTGGTTATAACTCTAATATTAAAATGTAGAAAGCACTACCTCTCATCAACAACTTCCTGTAGAATGCTAAGATGGTGAGATGAAGGAGAATAGTCCCCCTGGGGAAGTGACCCCATGTACACAATGTAAACCTGCATCATTGTCATCAACATGATCATTAAAGACTATACGAAAAAAAAGCCCATCAACTAAGAGTACCGTCTATAAAAATGGCTGTTACATATTTTATCTAATACCATGAATGTTTATATATGCCTGCAATTCATCAGACGATCGAAAGAGAAGAACACTTGTTAAACAAGAATAATAAAACTTGTACAAAAGGAAAAAACAAAAAAAAAAAACAAAAAGACTTGCCTGTCTATCTTCATCAATGGCACCACACTGTAAGCTCATGGTGACAATGAGGATGAAGGTAATGTAACAAATAAGAAGAGATCCATACTTAGCCATTTGTTTGAATTCTCAAAACTGAAGGAAGGTGAACTAGTTATTTATAGGGAAAATTATCCAAACCCCCTTAAATATTGAAGCGAAAATGATCAATAGGCCCCTGATTATGGTTTTTTTTATCACTAAGTCCAAAGTATGTGATTTTATACTGATAGACCCCTCTAGGTCAAATTAGAAGTCAATTATTGAGTATAAATTATTTATAATACTCTTTCCTTATTTTAAGCTTGATTTTAGTTAAGATATTATTTCATGATTTATTGTGAATAGATAATTTAATATTTGAATAACATCTCCTACGGATTAGGTAAGTGTGATATAGGTTTATTTTTTAATTTGAATTGTAATCAGAATTTTGGAGACCTTTCATTGTCTTTCCTCAATAACAGCCTCAAAAACTATTTTATCCAAAAATCTCCATAGCCTCACCTCACGTGTTCATGGCCATTTCCCCAGCATAGCCTCACCTCACGTATTCATGGTCATTACCCACAAAAATATCTGAAACCTCCATAGCCTCATCTCCATAACCTCACGTGTTCACTTCCAATTAAAGCACTTCTATTATTGTTGCTTCAAGGTATTTTAAAGTGGGTTGTTTGTTCTTCAAAAAATGTCAGTTTTATTTTAGTTTTTACATGATTTATATGCATATTTATTGTTTCATTTGTGTATGAAATAATGCTTTTTCACAGAGATACTAGTATCTCTGTAAATTCCTTTTCCATATCATATTTGGTTAAATTTAATTCTAGAAACATTGATAAAATCATGGGAATCATATCGTATAAAGTTTCTTTAGGAATACTGGGTTTATGCAATGTTGCACATACATTATGTTTTCCTTTCCTCATGCTGTGTCGGACTAACAATGTGTCACGCTCACACAGAGTCATGACTCTGTGCACTGATCTAAGATTAATAAGTACGCCCACACAGAGTCACGACTCTGTGCAATGGTCCAATATCGTCTAAGTACGCCCACAATGATTCATGACTCTGTGTACGTAATTTTTCAAACTTAAAAATCACACTCACAATGAGTCACGACTTTGGGTCATGTATATATGATTTAAGTTTATCTTGATATAATCCCTTGATTTTAGGGAAGTTGATTAGGATGGACTTTCCTTTATAAATGAGTTTCAATATTTGAAATATTCCTTGATTCATGGAGATAATATTGAATAATATTCTGTTAAGTTGATTTTCTGATAATATTGAATAATATCATATTAATGAAAGGGTATTTTTGTCCATTTTAATCAACTTTCACAGATACAAGTATCATTAAAAAAGGCAGGGGCTTATTGGTATAACACTCTTATACCAAGGGCCTATTGGTATAAAATTACATACCAGTAGGCCCAGAACACTATAATGTTTACCCATAACCCTCTCCAGGATTTTCTAAAGTCAACTTTAATTATTTAATGAAAGATTTACCCATTTATTGTTTTTATGGAAAGTTTTATTACCTTTTAAATAGTGTAACTGTTTTTCTGACATTATGGTAAGTTTTTGAGATTTAATTCAATTCAAATTTTGATTTTTAATTGTGTTATATTTGTTTATTGCTTTAAACAAATAAATAAATTTACATATTTATATAAACTATAAATAAATAAACGTATTTGGAAGTAAGTAAATTTATCTATATTTATTAACTAGAAATAAGTAATCTTATTTGGAAATAAGTAAATTACCTATTTATATGTCTTTAAACAAATAAGTAAATTTACCTATATATAAACTAAAAATAAATAAACGTATTTGGAAATAAAAAAATTTACCTATAAAACTCGAAATAAGTAAACTTATTTCGAAATAATTAAATTTACCTATTTATATGTATTTAAATAAATAA
>JAESVK010001227.1:103032-148229 GCA_017140935.1 Hamamelis virginiana
TATATTTATTAACTAGAAATAAGTAAACTTATTTGGAAATAAGTAAATTGACATATTTATATGTCTTTAAACAAATAAGTAAATTTACCTATATATATAAACTAAAAAATACATAAACATATTTGGAAATAAGTAAATTTACCTATATATATTAACTTGAAATAAGTAAACTTATTTGGAAATAATTAAATTTACCTATTTATTTGTATTTAGATAAATAAGTAAATTTACCTATAAATATATTCTATAAAGAATAATAATTTTACTTATTTGGCATGTTGCAATGTGCTTCTTTCACTGGGGCATTTCATCGAACATTTTAGGTGCTATTTCGGGGATATGAAATATTAGTATCTGTAAGGCAAGCACGTAAAACAAGTCAGTGGCATTTATGCATTTGGGTCCAAAACAACAATAGTATACTACTGTTCCACTGCTCGTGATTAAGTTGGAAACTGAGATTTGGTGGGGTTGCGAGGCAGCAAAGTAAATGAAACCGTCCATTTTGACACGTTTATTTTAGGAGATTTATCGTCTGCTGCATTTTTTTCCCACCTCGAGGATTTCTCACTAACTCTTCCACTCTCCGTCAAGGTCGGAGACCACTTCTTGATGCTGTAGAAATGTGTTTCTACACAACTCTCGTAACAGGGATATGATCCCTTCTCTGCTGCCTAGAAATTCAGCTGGAGCTCATCCTAACTATATTCGTCCCAAACTAAAAATGGTAAAAAATTTGAATTTCTAGTAATTAATTGAGAGTATATATGTCAGATCATATTAGATAGGTAAATATAAATTTGAACATCCGCCCAAAACGCTGGGTAACAGATTTCTGAACATCAACATTCAACACAATTATTAAATGTTATGTTTGTCCTAATGAATGCTCAACTCCCTCTCTAATAAATAGTTTCATATAATTAGTTTCTTTTCCTTTTCGATGGGGTTTTTGATCCTTAATCATGCTGATATGATAAGATGTTAATGGCCATTAGACGATACTGGTAGTGGCATTATAGGAGAGGAGCCAAATTCAGAAGCATGTACTAGGGAGCAAGAAGGAAGGCACTCGGTAAAAGTAAGAACAGGATTATTCTGATTTATTTTGTTTTTTATCCTGCTAAATGTAGGACAATGCTGAAATGGCCTAGGATATAGGCAAGACTTGGAACCTCAAACCATGTGATGTTATAAAGAAATTTTAAAAAGGTTAATTGCTCTACTTTCAAGAAACAAATTTCATTAAAAGCTTCAACTTTTCGACAAAAAATAAAATTAAAATTAAAAGCTTCAACTCACTGTCATTATTTTGGCATTCTGATTTGATAATCCTGTTTCTGATGAGAGAGATGGTCTCATGAACTTAAGGCCATGTATAAGAGCATCTCCTATGCATTCATGTTATTTGATGTGCCAATGCCAAATTTTGGCAACTCAAATGGCACCAAATGGAATGAATGCTAAATTTTGGCAATGGTGAGTTAAAATTAGATGCAATCATAGCCCAGAAATCCTCATTTAGCATTAGCTTGAGCTAGGCATAAAAAGTTGCAATGGTTATTTGTACAAGGAAACTATTGGAGCAATTTGGGTTCCACTGGCCGTCTTTGTTGTCCCTTCAGAATCATCATTGGGCTCGTAACTGTTGTAGCATTGAATTCCAATGATCTTACTATATATAAAATGAACTTCTCATGTTCTAGAGAAAAGAAAAATCTTTCTCAACTCTCGAGTGATGTAGAGCTCTAAACGCCAGCACAAATGCAAGTACTCGTCTGTGAGTGTGAGGTGAGCGAAGGAAGAGTTTAAACAATGATATGGGTTCAAAACTATCGCTCTTATTTGTATGTAAATACCTAAAAACAAACCCTTCATTCTTGTGCCCAAGGAAGAGTTTGTCCACAAGGAGAGACAGCAATGATGAATAAGAATTCTGGTGTAGAATTAGAGTGCAATAAGAATTATAAGTACAATTATAAGCACAATTTCCTAATCCCATTTCCAGGATTTACAATTCCCACCATTTAAAACTGCCATGGAATATCTCATATGCTTCCGATCCAAGGGGGCCTCTACATCTTAACATAGTAGCAATACCTTCCCCTCAGCAGATTGCCCAGTGCTAAAGGTAGAAAAGAAATACACAACATGGAGATTTCCAATAAATAAATAAATAAAAACCCAATACAAAGCAAAAAAGAAATGCCTGTCTAAATTTAGGGTGAAGTAATCAGTAATCGCAGCCACAAAAGAACAATACTCCAGTTATACTCTTCATTATATTACAAGCAATTAACATTCATTAGAGTACAACTCAACAAAGATAATCCTATAAACCATATACATTTCTCTTTTAGAGCTGGCTACTTATATTTGTTAAGTTACAATAGCAATGTTTCATTGTTCAATAACTGCATTTAATTTGGATACATTAGTTTTCAAATATTACATTGTCCAGAGTGAAATAATTATGTAAGGCCAAATACACCACCATGCAGTGCAGTGGTGTAAACTCCGTGCACGAAACCAACACAAATCCTAGGATCCTTGCACCTTCTCAGGCAACCCATCCTTAGCCTGATTAAATAAAGATCCAAAAGGGGAAACATAATCATGTTAAAACAAAATTACAGTAGGAAAAAAAAATCTTGTCAAGCTATGCTGAAACAGAAGAACAATAATCAAAATATAGATGCTGTATTTAGAAAATGATTATAAACTAACAGCTTACAATTTAGACAGGACTTGTGGCCCAAGAAGTATGAACTAAGATTTGGGTCAAGTATGAAGATAGTTAGCAGCCATCATCAGCTCCAGAGTAAGTTCAGGTTCAATGTGGAATTCAGTCTCCTTTCCACTGGCAAAAGAGCATCATTTCCATGTCAATCAAAGAAAAAAGTTAAAAAGGGAATTGAAGGGAATGCTGATGTCAAAAAATTATACCAGCCACAATTTGATTTAGTATACACATGCACCTTTAAAGTGAGGTTAGAAATGTATCCAGTCTACTTAAGGTTGCAAAATGCAAACTCAATAGCGGAGACTGAAACTCCTCTAGTACAAGGCTTTAGACTTTTTGACTATTTGCAACAAATTACCAGAGTTAATTTGAACTTTCTTCACTATGTAAAACAGTACAAGTCTGTTAGTCTTACTTGCAAATGGTACCAGCAATTTTCAAAATCAAATATTTTAATCATTCTTTTCCTGTATCATTTGATAGGACCATTCAACCATAATCTTAACCAAAATAACAATGGAAACCGCAACACAACAATATAAACTGGCCATGACACAAGATAAAACATCCACGAAGTACAGTTATTTTTTCCACAAATTTTAGTCTCGCATTCTTTTCTCAAACCTGAGACCAAGGCAATATTCAGAAACAGGGACCGTAAGCTCCAAACATCCCAAGTAGAACTGTAGAACTATGGCTAGCTTCACACAGGCTTCAATATTAGCATAACCTTTAACCATTCATTTAGTAGGAGACAGTATTACATGGGTAATACCCAACAAGGATAACAAACGCAAAAAAGCATAGATGAGGTGGGCACCACTTGCTGGTAAATTTCAATTCTGAAAATCTGCAATACATCATCCGCAAAAAGCACAAACTATTCATTGATCAAGCTAAATTAATTTAGACAGCCATCGAGCATCAAAGTCACAAAGACAACTGCTTTAGTACAATGCCTGCCAAGGCCCTCATACAAATGCTTTGACTACTTCTAGAGTTAAAAAAGAATTATCCATGTTCAGTTGCAATATATACAACCAGAACCAGTAAAGGAGAAGCACAGAAATGTGTTCCTTGGGTGGGCCAACTAATCCCTACTGCACAAAAATACAAAACGATGGTCTCTTTGGATCGTCACTTCAAATGAAAAGAGAAGGGAAGGCTGGTCTTTAATGTTTTACCATTACACCAGGAAAATGTCCCTAAGGCTGGCCTTTAACCATCTTCTTAAATTTGTCATGAATAAGCAGGGAAAGAGAAGAGAAAAGGATGCATCTGACCCATGCCCTCTTAAAAAGAACTCCTACATTGAGCTGAAAAGTTTCACCCAAATTCTAATTTAAATTGCCTCCAAACCAAGTCACTTGTGAGGTGAAAATTTTAGTGGGCCTGGAGTGGAAGTATTTCTTTATAATTACCCCAGTTCTCTTCTTTCACTCATCAGTCTTCACTAATGCTATGTTTGGATCTCAAAAAAATTAAAGAAGAAGAAAGCAAGATGATGAAAATTATTTAAGAACAGATTCCTTTTTCAAAGCATTTTTAAAACTTTCTTTTCCTTTCCCTCAAATTTTCGGATATCCAAACTGAGGCTAAACAAACCCAAAGGAGGAAAAGGAAGGACTTTTGAGTTCTCTCTTCCCTTTCCCTACAAAATAAAATGTAGGAGTAAAAGTAAAAGAATGAAGAGAGGCAACATATTATGTTCTAGAAGTAAAAGTAAAAGAATATCCATATTGTCCATTTTTATAAGAATATTTAAATGGTCCTTTCAAACATATAACAAGGCATCACGGTATTTTAAGAAACCCTACTAGATAATATATTGATGCAGCCATGAATCAAGGCAGCATGGTGGAGTTAGATTCTTCTAAACCCTAAACCACACGCTGAGGAAACATGACAACTTATGGTTCTACCAGGCCACATATATAGACGCAGCCAAAAATCATGGAAACATAATAAAGCAAGGCCCTCTCAACCCACATGTCAAGGCAAGATGGTACTTCATGGCTCTCCAAAACCACTTAACAAGACAATCATGAACTGAAACAACATAATAGAGTGATGTCCACCCAAAACCATTTAGTAAGACCATATGATATAAACAGAACCCAACAAAAAAAAATATATCAAGAATGCAATTTATCAACCCAAACTTTTGACATGGAATATAAACAGAACCCAACAAAAATGAATGTCTTCACCAAGATAACATAAACAAAATACAAAATTTAAATCTAAAATAAGATGCAAGAATAAGAAAAAAGGTGAAAAATCAGGACCTGGCAAATTGAAGAGACCAATAGAAATACTGGCAAATCTTCTCAAGAATGGTGGTGCTTATCTCTGGGAAAGTGACTTCTCCGTGCTGTGTTTCAGCAAAACTCCCTGCCACACGTCAAATTTTCAAGCAGAAATAAGTCCCAAATTGAAACCCTACCCCTTTGCAAGGTAGCTGAGAAAACAGAGTAAAAGAAAAGAAACAAACATTTTGGACCCTACTCTTCACGTCTCTTTCATTTCCAGAAATAATGAAAGCCCCACCTTAACTATCCCAAATAGTTGACAGCTAAGTTATTTGGACGTTCTTGTTAATGAGAAGCCTCTCAATTTTTAATTTCTTCTCTTTTCTAAACTTCTCTTGGCAACCAAAAGTAGTAAAACTGAAACCCTAATTTTACTCGAGAAATAAAAAGAACAAGGCCATTTGAATACAGAAAGAGATATTGGAATAAAGAAAGGGAGCAAGTTATTAGCAATGGCAATGGGGCGGGGCGGGGCGGGGCGGGTTTTCTGCTACCCCGTCCCCGTCCCCGATAAGAAAAACACTCCCCATCCCCGCCCCGCACCCCGCCGGGGTATAGAATGGTAGCCCCATCCCCGACCCATTCATTTTCCCCGCCCCGCGGGGATTCCCCATCCCCGCCCCGTTTTCATCAAAATAATTAATACAAGTGTGTAGTGAGGTTTGAACCCAGAACCCATGCCTATTATGAAAAGGCCTTACCACTAAGCTATGTATAACCTTATGTTTTTAAATTGTGATATATAATATTTAACCTTATTTCATATTCTTTTATAATCTATACTACTTAGCCCAATTTTGAAAAAACTTTTGATCGACTAAAATGCCATCGCATTAAATGTTAATAACCCTTTTACCCTCTTGCAATATTAATTACATGAATTTTATCTTAATTCATTTTTTAAGAGTCATATTTTCAATTAATTTCCTAATTCAACAAGATATCAACGAAGTTTGTTATTTTTTTAGTGTTTTGAATATTAAAAAAAAAAAAACAAATAAGTTTTATCGAATAAAGAGAGAACTAACAATAAATTACATGAAGTTTATCTTTAATTCCCTTTTTAAGAGTCATATTTTCAATTAGTTTCCTAATTCAACAAGGTGCTAAGCATAAACACACACACACACACACACACAAAGTCTATATACACATGGACACATAGTACATATAAATTTACATGCATTCAAGCATTAATATCTAGCATTACATGATACAGTATGTAGCTGTTCAGTTTCTCCCTGTGACATTTTAAAAAACGACCGTTGGATAAGATGTTCCGCTTATGTAAGACATGCATGAAAAAAATCATGTTGATCCAACGGTCATTTTTTTCTAAATGCCACGTTCTTGAAAAAACTATGATATTAAATTTGCATAGTTTAAACAATTTAAATATTTTTCTCAAAAACCAACCGTCAGATCTATGTGATTTTTTACATGCACAATGTGTTTATATGGAGCATCTTATCCAACGGTCGGTTTCACAAAATAGTACTCCCATGTTAACATTTGTACAATATAAATAAAACCATATGATACACAAGTTTAAACAACTTAAATGTTTTCTCAAAAACCAACCGTCGGATCTATGTGATTTTTTCTATGCACAATGTGTATATATGGAACATCTTATCCAACGGTCGGTTTTACAAAATAACACCCCTATGTTAACATTTGTATAATATCAATAAGAACCATATGATACACAGCTTAGATGAAACCAACATAAGTAAGTTTTGTTATAATGGATAAGGTCAACTGACCGTTGGATCACTGTGATTTTTTGCGAGTATGGCAAAAAATTTATTGTTAGTTCTCTCTTTATTCGATAATTTTTTTTGTTATTTTTGTTTAATATTCCAAACACTAAAAAAATAACAAACTTTGTTGATACTTTGTTGAATTAGGAAATTAATTGAAAATATGACTCTTAAAAAAGAAATTAAATATAAACTTCATGTAATTAATATTGCAAGAGGGTAAAATGGTCATTAACATTTAATGCGATGGTATTTTAGTCGATCAAAAGTTTTTTCAAAATTGGGCCTTTTATAAGTAGTATAGATATAGATTTATAAAAATATATGAAATAAAATTAAATATTATATATCACAACTTAGAAATATAAGGTTATACATTGTTTAGTGGTAAGGCCTTTTCATATTAGGCATGAGGTTCTGGGTTTGAACCTCTCTACACACTTGTATTAATTATTTTAATGAAAATGAATCGGGGATGGGAAATCCCCGCGGGGCGGGGAAAATGAGCGGGGTGGGGCGGGGCATGGTAAACCCGTCCCCGCCCTGTACCCCGCAAACTTCAAAAAAAACCCGCCCCTATAGGGGCGGGCGGGGCAGGGATGGGGAAAATTGCCATCCCTACAAGTTATGGGTTTTTCAGGTCCTAAAAATGAAAAATCACTCAAGATTTTAGTTTGTTTTCTTTTTCTACCTTTTCCAGGGAACCAAAGGGAGCAAAACTGAACCCCTAATTTACAAGAAAAACAGAAATAAATAGCCATTTGAACACGGAAAATGGACATTGGAATATCGGAACAGAGAAATATTGGAGAGCTTTGTGTCGTCAAGTCCCAAAGAATGAAAAATGTCACGAAATTCGGATCAAAACTGAAATCCTAATTTTACTTGATAAATAGAAAGAAAAGTCTATTTGAATACAGAAAGAGACATTGGAAACCAGATAATAAAAATATCTCGAAATTTCTGTTTCTTTCTTACTCGTAACTTTTCTCGGAAACCAAATGGATTGAAAAAAAAAAAACTTGACTTTACTAGATGAATAGAACAAAAAATGCCATTTCTAAAAGAGACATTGGAACACAGAAAGTGTTAGACTGTTAGGGCTGGTTTTCATCTTCTTAGCTATGGTGAAATTGCAAGCAATAATTCAATGGAAATTTGATCCACTACTTGATGATTCTAATAACTACCCAGTACCCACTCATGATTCTAATTAAAAAATTTCCCGGAAAATTTTAATCTCTTTTCTTTTACTGGCTTTTCTGGGCAACCAAACGGAGCAACACTAAAACCCTAATTTTTCACAAGAAAAAAAATAAAGAAACAGAATACATCAGAGATATAAAGAGAGAAAGACCTGGAGAGGTGAGCATATTGCGGATGGTTTGAGAAACCATGGCTGCATTCTTGTCGATCACAAATTCGAAGCCCTCAGCGCTGATCAGCTTCACGGTGTCTTCCTTCCTCATCTTGTAGCCTATGCGATGACTCTCTCTCTCTCTCTCTCTCCCTCTCTCCCTCTCTCTGTATCTGAGCAGATATAGGAGACGTTATGCGGAAGGAACGAGTTCCAATTCTCTGTCAAATGTCAAATGGAATCAAAACCGATCCATTCTTTGGCTTTTTGGCAATTTGGTTAGACAGACAGGGGCAGTGGCGGGGAATACCAGTCTCACTCGGCACTCGCCATCTCTAGCCACTATTTAAATTTAAAATTTTAATTTTTGAAATATACACTCTCTTTAATACCAAAATAATCTCATCTCAGTTAATCCTAAAATCTAAACTATTAGTATTTCTTTCTTTACCCCAATTCTTTTAGGAACAGATGATATGACGACTGTTATTCACATTAATTTTTATAATATTTTTGAAAAATCTAATATGACAGTTGCATTTTAAGAAATTAATTATTGGATTAAATACACTCTTTATAAATTCTCTCTGTGCCAAAAATCAAGTCGATCAGAGATTTGGAGCCGAGCCACATCCTGCATAAATGTGGGATTTTTTGTTGTATATGAATGTGAATTTATAAATCGAATAACTATTAGTGTCCAATCGATTTGATTTTTGGCATTCATAAGGAGGATATTTAATCCAACAGTAGGTTTCTCAAAATATAACTCCCAAAGTATATATTTTGTAAAAATATTATATAAAAAAATGGTGTAAAAAACTGTGGCAGTACAACTTGTCCAATTCTAATACCTAACACATCGCATCTTTTTTTATACGCTCGTTCATTTCATTCTACACCTCATAGATTGTGTCGTTTTGGAATATACAGAGTTATGAACCATTCTTTAATAAACCAAATAGATCATCATCGGTTTATTAGAATTTGTTCCCCCAAAGTTCAAGCATGTTAATTCATTCTCTTACCTTCATGCCATTTTGTGACCAAAAAATAAAATAAAAAAACTAATTGACCCTAAATTTTGAGTTGCAAAATCCTTCCAATATTTCCTTCAAGAACTTCTAATTAGAGTAGAGATCATCTGTCCCACTTTTATATCCGCTCTCACAAAAGTCTACCTTGAAAAGTTCTTCTTTATTTTTTTTTAAATACCTATTGTTGGTTTTTTGAGGTGGACTTTTGCTTGAGAGAATAAAAAAGAAAAAAAATGAGACATGAAAGTGAAATAGATAATCTCCACTCTTCTAATCGTATAATTGAGTCTCTTATTTCTCAAATCTATATTTTTTTGCATATGATCTTCTGGTGTGTTGAACATCTCTAGATGTTTGGCTAGACTTGCTAAACATCTTGATATGTTCTACTTGTTGGCATGCTGAACATTATAAAAATGTCTGGCAGTCCAGGTCCAAACGAAGTACAAATTGAAGATCGATGAAAAAAAAATAATAAAAATAAAAAACTTAATAATTGTACACTATACTTGAAAAAATGTATATTTTTGTTGTTAGAATCCTCTCGCGATCAATTCATTGTCCATTAATCAAGTAATACCTCCTTTGATTAGAGTTTTTAGAGAATAAGAGTTTGTGAGAGTACAATTCATGCAAGGGTTATGAAGGTAGGAAGAAAATGGTGTATGTAGGAAAAAAAAAAAATTCTTTTTTTTACTTTTTATGTAGCATTGTTTTTAAAAGTAATTTTTCAAGTGGATAAAATAGTAATAAAAAACTTCTTTTAATTGGTGGATATTGCTAACAATTTATACGGTGCTGCTTGAACGGTTGCTAACAACCGTTGTAAGAGCATCTCTAATGCAAAGACCAAATTTGGCATCCCAAATGGCACTATTTGATGCCAAATTCTAATTATCGCACCAAGTGCTCCAATGCATAAAGTGCCAAATTTTGGCACTTCCTATCTATTTGACATATTTACCCTCATGCTCCAACTAACTTCCAACTACTTTCAAAAGTTATTTACAAGAACATATTAAATATTTTTTATTCCTCGTAATGAAAAAAATTCATATTTTAAAATAATTAATTATTTTTTTATCTTAATTTAATAATTTAATATTTGAAAATTTTATTTTCGCATAAAATTAGCTAAAATAATACTATTCTAATTATAATTTATCATTGATTAATTTTAATTGAAGGATTTTAATTACACACTAAATTTAAATTAGTGCCACTTACAATTAAAATTTTGATTTTAATCCTGTAGAGCCATTTGCAGTAAAATTTTTGAAAAATTGACCATTGGATTAGATACTCCTATAATGTATGTCATGTCTGCCAAAAATCGCAGTAATCCAACGGTTAGTTTTTGAAAAATGTAACTTTGAAAAACTGTGACTTTTTTGTTCTTACAAATGTTATACTTTTTAGCAGTCAGTTTTCTCATAAACCAACTGTTGGATCACTGTGATTTTTGGCAGGCATAACATATATTATAGGGGTATCTAATCCAACGGTCAGTTTTCCAAAATTTACACTGCAAGTAGCTCTACAAGAGAGCACCTGATGTAAGATGAGCAACGACATTCCCATCTACCAGACAGATTTTTTACAGTGAGATTTTTTAAAATCAACCATTGGATCAATGTGATTTTTGGTATGTATAACTTCCATGAAAGGGGTACCAAATCCAGTTTTTCAAAATATTCAACCCATATTAATGTTTTGATAATAAAGAATTGAAAGATAAAAATAAGAATAAAAATATGATAAGAAATATGTCTCAAAAATTTTTGTCTCTCCCCCTTGTGTTTTTTTAAAAAAAAAAAAAAAAAAAAAAAAAAAAAAAAGAGCTAAGCTGGCACACAAGAAATATCTTGCCTTGGATCCCCCATTCCCCCCATGCCACCCCACTCACAACAGCCCTACTCTCTTTATCTCTATCCTTGCCGAGATTGAGTATAGGGTTTCAAAAAATCAAACCCATTCGGCCATGCATCCATTCTTCTCTCTTCCCAATCTTTTATTTTCTCTTTACCATTCTTCTTCAAGGTAACGGCTATATTTATCTCTTTAGTGTCTTCACTTTCTCTCTTTGTCAAAGCGGGTTTCGGAGCCTGATTCATTTGCACGATTCGGGATGGCAACTCCAATGATTTAGATCTAGATTCAACTCTGTGAAAGGTACGAAGATTAGAAGCTCCAATGATTCCTATATGTTCTGGTTTTTTAGGGTTTTGGCAAGGTCTCTTGTATTTTATTTTATTTTATTTTATTTTATTTTTTGCATAATCTGTGCGAAATATATAATTTTTGTTTTTGATTCTTGTTGTTTGTTTGATGAGAAATCATAGGAAAATAAATTCAAACACAATTGATACTCGACCATTGTTTTTTTGGTTTTTTTTTCCTTACATTTTCTCGGCTGCCAAACAAAATCTTTGGGGGTATTTGGTCATTTTGGATTGGGGGTAGTTGGAGTGGTGGGAAAGCTGATGTGGCTCAAATGGCAGCTGCCATTCCAAATCCTAAATTTGGTAGCTTGGGCTGCCAAAGCCAAATTTGGCATGAGCAATGGCAACTGCATTAGAGCAGCGGCTTTGGGTGCCAAGTGCCAAATTTGGCTTTGGCAGCTCATTGGCACCTCCATTGGAGATGCTCTAAAGACGTAGAATTGTATTTCATTTATTCGGTAAGATAAAAAGAATTAAAATTGAAAATAACTATACTGTCATTATTAATAATAAATGATAATTTAAAATAGGAGATAGATTTAAAAGTCAATAAAAATGAACTCAAATTAAATTAGAATAAAAAATCAACTGTATTATAATTTTATATTATGTCAAATAAAAAATTTAATATGAAAATAAAATTATAAATCAATTTTATTTTGCTTTTAAGCATGTCAAAAAGAATGTAAAGAATGTCAATGATTAAGTTAATGAATAGGGGAAGATAGTTCCGATCCAATCAGCATATGCTTAAATAAGCTATGTAAGCGTGAAATCCATAGATAATTAATGTGTGATGCATATTTTGAAAAACAAATCACTGGATTAGATACTGTACTTTTGGATGTCATGCATGCCAAAAATCATGGTGATCTACTGTCAGAATTTTATAATATAGTTATGAATAACTGCGACCACTTAAAACTAAAAGTTTTTCTCAATGGTATTTCTGAAAAATCGACAATTGGATCACTCTAATTTTTTGTATAAATAACATGTATAACTACAGTATCTAATCTAATAATTCGTTTTTCAAAATATGCATCACACAATTATGTATGGATCAATGCTAACATAAGAAGCCTATATTGTGATAACCCAGAATATTTTAACATTTTATTATTTTAAATGTTGGGGAGTTTTTCGTAAAATTAAAAAGTTATGTGGTGGTCTTTATAAAATCAAGTAGTTGTGGGGTGGTTTTTATAAAATTGATAAGTTTTGGGCTGGCTTTTATAAAACTGATAAGATTTGGGTAAGGCTGCAATTTTAGAAAATCAATTTTCTCAGTACGACAACAACCCTCTCATCGTCGGTCGATTGTCGGAGCCATTTTTCCGAATGAAGACGAACTGTCCTCACTGCGATCATCGGGCTGGTTGAGGAGAATCTAACAATTCCCTCAATATCCATTTTCCTCCTATAAATAGAGGTATGCAGTTGGGTTAATTCCTCACAATCAACTTTCAATTGTGAAGGAGTTTCAAAGAGTGCGGAGAGTGAAGTTTTTTTGCAGCAAGGTAAATCTTGCATGCATACTTCAATTCCTTTCTTTTTCTCTTGTATTTCATGTTTAAATTGTTGTATTCTAGCTGGGTTTTGAAAATACAAAGTTTTGGTGTGAGTTATGAAATTTATAGTTGATTGCGGATTTTCGGATTTCGGGTACACGAGTTTAATTGATAAATTTCATGTATTTAAGCTTATTTATGGTATTTCTAAGCTTATGGGGTTTGCTTATGGCTAAATTATATGTTTTGAAAGGTTAATTTTGAAGTTGAAAAGCTTGGATTAGACAAAAATAGCAGAAAAAGTTCAAACTTTTCAGCAGAAAGAGAGCTCTATCGATAGAGACTCTGGCCTCTATCGATAGAGGTGCTTCTCGGAGTGCAGGAAGGAGTGGCCGAGGGACCCCTATCGATAGGACAGGTGTAAGCCTATCAATAGACCTCTTTATCAATAGAAGGTCTATCGATAGACATACCCTATCGATAGAGGGCTTATACCTATCGATAGCTCTATCGATAAACCCCTGTTTTCTTCCCTTTTTCTTATGTTGTACTTATATAAGTTAATGTTATTTTCCCTGTGTTTATTCTAAAAGATTTTGAGAATCGGATTAGGTCTTTGGAGAGTCAAGGCCTTGGTTTACATTTATGTTGTGCATGTTCTTGAGTTAGAGGTTAAAATGCATTATTCTATTTGCTGTTTCAAATCCTGATAGTCCGTTAGACTATCCTTTCGCCAGCTAAAGTTACATTCTTTGAAAGAACTAGAGTTGTAAGGTAGAAATATAACTATCCTCTTTAACACTAATAATATGAATTTATTAGAATGATAAATCTTTCTTTGAAATATATTTGGATTACGAATTTACTAAAATGATTCTTATGAAACCTTCATTTGAAATATATTTGGATAAACTATGATGCATGAAATTATAGCTGTTTTGAAATATTATGTGTAGTATGATTTATATAAATTTGGTGATGGCATACAAAATGATTTCTTATACTCATATTTGCAGAATGATCATATTATGAAATAATGCTATGATAAACTGTATTTATATGTCTTTCACAATGATTTATGTCTGGTTGGCAAATGTGATATTGTTGTGAAATGAAATGTATGGAATAATATATTTTGACTCAGTCAGTATTCAGAAAGGCGTAGTGTCCTGGGTTGGACCCGAAGAAATTATAAGGGCGTAGTGTCCTAGGTGGAGCCTATGAGCGGACTAGAAGGAAATAGCCCATGCAAGTGGCTTACCCTCGAGGAAGAACCCGTTATGGTTATATATTTTAAAATGCTACACTAGGAGTTTGTTAACCTGAAAGACAGCTACTGGTACTTTTGTGAGCCAAAGGGATGTGATGATGGATGTGGATGAACCCGCGATATTTTGATGGAAATGGTTTATGAAATATGAAAATTAAACCCACACTGGCATTATAAATGGTTTAGAAATGCTGAATATTATTATTATTTATGAAATGATTCTTGCATCGGTATTATTATTGTTAATTAAGGATAATATTTCTACTGAGTATACCAAAACTCACTACTGTGTTTCATACAGCAGATAAACAGGATTTCTGGTAGAGGTTTTGCAGCAAGAGAACTCTACGCGGGGTTATGGAAATTTAGTAGTAATTGGGACGAGTTAGAAGTTTATTTACTTTTATGCATTTTAATTAAAACCCATATATTATTATTCTATATGTCTGGGTTGTTGGCATTAATACCTAGGTTGATTTGACTTTGTTGGTATTTTCTTGTATTTGGGCATCCGTATGTACACTACATTTCATATTGTTATAATATATTTCTTCTGTACTAATCGTGGAAATATGAATGAACAGTACATGTTGTATCTTTCGTTTGACACGTGTCAACCTAATTTGAAAGGTTGGCATAGTTATCAAATTGGGGCGTTACATATATAATGATATGCTGATAGCATCATTTGCGAGGATCATAAATTTGAGTTTTTTCAAAAAGTGACCTTTTAGGAAAAAAATATTTTACATCTGACCTCATTCAAAAAATTATTCTACATCTATCTTCATTGACCAAGTCAACCGGCACGTGTTGATGTAAAACTAAAATCGTTTCTTCGATTATTTTATTTTATTTTAATTTTGCTTCTTATTTTTTCTTGTATATTATATAATGATATATTTGAATTTTCTAAACTTGCCAAAGAGGGGTGCCATTTTATTTTTAATTATGTATATTTTTTTTACAAATTTCATATTTACAGAAAATCACAGTGATCAAACGGTTGGTTTCTGGAAAAAAAAAATCAATTGAAAAAATTTGACCTTTCGATTAGATAAATTATAAAATATATAATCAATTACAAAATATATTTTAAAAAATTGACCAATCAATTGGATAAATTGCTTACGAATTTCATGTTTACAAAAAATCTCAGATATCCAATGACTAGTTTATGAAAAGATCAATTGAAAAAGTAGTGATATTTTAAACAATAAAAAAGTCACAAATTTTTCCAATTGATTTTTTTAAAAATAATCGTTTGATCACTGTGATTTTTTGTAAATATGAAATTCATGAGCAATTTATGTAATCAAACGGTCAGTTTTTTTATATATAAAATAAAAAATAAAATGACACCCCTCTTTGGCTAGTTTAGAAAATTCTAATATATTATTATATAATATACAATAATAAAAAAAGAAGCATATATGAAGAATCGTTGTTTCAAACAACGATTTTTAGATTTACATCGACATATCGCAGTTGACTTGATCAATGAGATTAGATGTGAAATAATTTTACGAATAAAGTCTAATATAAAATAAATTTTTTCTAGAATGTCACTTTTGTAAAAAAACTCCAGAAATCTACATTTACTATAATCGTTACATCAGTATGTATCTTGGTTTAAAAAGATGTGGCAGCACTTTATTGATGACTTAGCGACCCAGATACTGAGGACCACCATATGGTAGTCAAACATGACAGTAGTGCTAAAAGGGAGGGATGTGGAAGGCACTAACATCCATTGCAACCCTGCCAGCCTACCATTGTCAATGCCATCGCAGAGGTTGATGTAACACATACTCCCGTTGCGTCCAGCCGTCCACTGCCTTTGGCAAGATGACTTCCCACAACTCGACAAGACTATGGGCCCGTTTGGAAAGAGGAGTAAAAGAGGAGTAGAAGTAGAAGTAGAAGAGAATCAAAATCTAGAAAAATAGAAGCAAAAGTCAGTTACGTTTGGATACTGTATTTTAAAGTGTATTTGACCCTAATCCAAATGATTGTTGAAGGTGTCTTAAGTAGAAAAAAAATATATCAAAGCTTTGTACTCAAAAAATAGGCTCCAATTGATGTAGCTAATTCATAAAGAGATAAACCCTAAAGAGATGGAAAAGAGGATGAAGAGAAGTTAAGAAGAGAAGGTTTTATCAGATGAGGACGACTTTAGTCCATATGGTTCTGAAGAAAGGCTTCAGTATTTGAGCTTTCATTTTATAAATAATCTTGAAAACGCATGATGTTACAAATCCCAAGTGGGAAATCTCAATTGCCAAGAAGTTTCGAAATTGTAACTCTTAACTCTAGACCGTGATTTTAAAAACCCACATTTTTTAAGAATTGAAATTTCACAGACAGTTTAATTCCCGCTCAAAAAGTTAAAAGAACAAGTACAAATTTTCTAAAATCCCCGGAACTTTATAAATCCTCATACCAATTCCAACCAAAAGAACACACACTAGGGCCCCGTTTGGATCGGGGGAATCAAATAGGTCAGAATGGAATCCGATTCCATTCCCAAGCTGGCATGGAATGGAATCAGAAATTTATTCCATATGAAGCGTTTGGATACTGATTGGAATTAGAGGTCGGAATGACAGTCCATTCCATTTCCTGTGTTTGGCAATGACAGGAATGGAATGAAATTTTCTGTAATTTTCCAATATTACCCCTTTGCTAATGATCAATAAATATCACATAAGCAACATCATTATTTGAAAATAAATGGCTTAAATTAAAGCACCTCTAAGTAACTTCAAATTTATTTTACTTAAAAAAAAAAAAACCATCATTGCTGCACAAAGAAGATATTTTCATGTATATCCACACAAAAAAAAAAAAATGCCTAAAGGAAGATATTTTCATGTATATTGGTATATCCACAAACCCATAAACCCATATCTTCATTGACTCATATTATATATATATATATATATATATAGAAGATGAAAAACCCATTTGGCGCAGCAATGAAAAACCCATTTGTCTGAGACATCCAAACAGGAGGGATGTCGGCGACGTGAGAGGGAGACGACGGCGTTGGCGTGAGCGACGACGGCGTCGGCATTAGCTTCGACGGCAGGGACTGCAGTGGTCTTTTTTGAGGGCGGCGTGAGCTTCGACGGCAAGGACGACAGGCTTGAGAGAAGATGAAAAATCCATTGTGTTTATGTATCGTGTTTTGAGGGTTAGTCCAGACTTTTTTGATTCAGCCCCACAGTCGGTAATCGCATTACCGCCCCCCTGCCATCAATGGAATTCCGCCTATCAGCAGGAGTTCATTCCCGGTCATTCCAACTTACTGATTCCATTCCGTGCTCAAGTTAACATCCAAAAGGGGTCTTTTGGAATCCATTCCCATTCCAGGCGGCCATTCCCCCGATCCAAACGGGGCCTAGGAGGAATTTCTACAAACCTACCAAAATGCATTGCTATGTGAATTGTCAACATGGTAGATATGGATAATCCAATTAAAAGGAAAAGAAGAGAAGAATGATCTTAAATGTCACCAATATGATGTAACTTAAAAATTCTCCAATTATGGAGTTGGAGCTTAAAAGAAGTTAGAAAGTTAAGAAGAGTGGAGAGCTTAATTAAAGAGGTGGTTAGGGCATTCATTTTTATGTTCTTTAACCATATATTTATAGTTGACAAAACGTACCTTTTTAGAATTTTGTATTGAAGTGGGCTTCCTTTTAAATTTGTAATGGTGGGGCCTATTTAACGATTAGGCATCCTACTCTCTTGCTTATTTGCTTCAACAAGTATATTACGAACCAATTTGGGTAGAATTTTCCTAATCATACAAAAGAAAAGAAAAGTTCATACTCGATGGGGGTTAAAAACTATAAATTTCTTTTTATTTTAAGCACACTTGTAACATTTTGTAATATGAAATTGCGATTGAGTGTTTTTTATTTTTTTTTTATATAGGTATTCTGGGTCAGCTTGCGCGCACCGAACTAAATTCTGCATTCCAAACAAGGCTTTCGAAATAAGACTTGTACCACGGACCGCAAGGTGCAAGTTTTGTTCAGAATGCAGAATTTAGTCTGATGCACGCAATTTGGTCCAGAATACCTGTATATAAAAAGAAAAGAAAAAAAAAAACACTCAATTTTAATTTCATGTTACAAATGTTACAAGTGTGCTTAAAATAAAAATATTATTTAAGAAATGTTATTTATTTTATTTTTTTTTGGTAAAAAGAAAAGTACTTATTCTTTGCATTATTTTTTTAATAAATAATATATCATAAGAATTAAAAAGTTAAAGAATGAAAATAATGAGATACAGAGCATTTATAAACCTAAGTGGCCGGACCATTCGTAATCATGCCCTGCAAAATCACTTCCCAGTAATTAATGGAAAGGATAATATACATATATTAAGATACATTATATGTAATGTTACATAAAGTAATTTGCTTTAGATTAATTATAAAATTGATTTAAAAAAAAAACAATCGATGAATTATTATTTTTTATGCATGCTAAAAATTATAGTAATCCAGAAATTAATTTTTCAAAATATTAACTATAAAAAAAATTATGATAATTTTAAAAAATTAAAAGATTCAGCTGCTCTCGAGATATTTTTCAGAAACCAAAATCAAATCATTATGATTTTTGATATGTATAAAATATAATATAACAGTATTTAATCCAACGATGTATTTTTTAAAATTTATTTATAACAGGCTTTAAGCAATTCACCTTACATATTTTTGTATGAGGTGCACCGTACAGTAGCACCTCCCTATGCATCACTCTAATAAAAATGATAAAATCCCCGGGACAGGCCTTTTCAAAAGCCTTCTCTCATCGTTTTTTCCGTTTCATTCTCTTCAGCCTCGGAGAATTTCATTCAGAGGTCTCCTTCTCTCTCTCTCTCTCTCTCTCTGTGTCTCCCCTGAAAGTAGCTGCAATTCATACCAGTGAACGAACCCCAAGATTTACAGAAGATTTTTCTGTACGGGTCGTTTTTTAAACTAAGATCTACGGACCATTTCCGTACGGATCTCTTCTGCTCTCTTTTCGATCTATCCGCCTTCAATTAGGGTAATTTTTTGCTATGTTGTTAGGGCTTTTTATCAGATCTATCTTCTTTTTGCATTTGTACATATATATATTTGACTGAATTGTGGGTTTTGGATCTGGTAGGTTTGGGAGATTAGAGAGGAGAAGATATGGCTAATAGAGTAGATCATGAGTATGATTATCTCTTCAAGATCGTATTGATCGGAGACTCTGGTGTGGGCAAATCCAACATTCTTTCGAGGTTTACGAGAAATGAGTTCTGCTTGGAATCCAAATCAACGATTGGAGTTGAGTTCGCTACACGGACTCTTCAGGTGACGCTCTTTTTTTCTCCTGGTTTGGATTTGATTTGATTCGATTCTTATTGAATTGCGTTGATCTGTTCTAGCTCCAATGTTGTTTAAGGTGTTCAATTAGTCTATTTGACTTTTGGGTATGTTCATAATTCAGTGTTTGTTCATTTCTGATTGAACTTTCATTGGTTAAGCTCGCAATATATATTTATGAATTTCAATTATTCCAAAACTAGATGCTGTGTGAAGGCATACATGTGCTTAAGTGCCCCTTTAATTTTGTTGAAGAATTGAGCATAGATTTATTTCAATAGGTATCACGAGTTTAAGATGACTGCATACACACAAGAGTGTTTCTTGTCGATGTTATTGTTATGGTGATTATGTGAAAATTCACCTTTAGGGAAATTGTTGTAATATAAGATTTTTTATGTATTTAATATGTAATTTGGATGCTCTAAACTGTACAGTGATAGTTTTAAGACCCTAAGCTATCCCCTTATTTACATGACTTTTTTTTTAAGGGGGAACTTCTTGAAATATCCTATAGAGTGTGTTTGGATTGTTTGAATCTCCCAATACATGCCGTGGCCTGTTGGCCTAGTGGCATGATCTCCAATTCAGGGAGGGGTTTCAGGTATGAGCACACGGAAACACATTGATACCCATTTGTCAATATTGGGAGTTGTTAGGGATAACATTCGATTTCTATTGTTTAGCAGGAAAAAAAAAAAAACACTCCCATGTGACTATTAGATAATTTATTTAGAGATGTTGCCTGTTGATTGGACACTTCATCTTATTAAATTACCATGATAGCCTGCTGGATGGTCAGATGAAGGAAGGGAGTTTTGCTTTTCTCACCAAGGACAACAGAATCATGGGTTGGATGGCTGAATACATTAAATAGATCAGAGGACTACACCATCAGGAGAAATAAATGCCCCGGTAGTATGATGAAGCAGAAGTAGGTGTGTTAAATTCAACATTATTGACAGATCGTATGATTGAGGACAGAGGTGCTTTGATAGTTTGAGTGATATGTTCGATGTCTTTCGTTCAGACGAAATATCCTTTTGTTGATTTTTGTGTAGATCATACCTTGATTATGGCATGCAGGATATATAAGTTGAGTGGACTGGCACTTAATGTGTTCTTATTAGTTCCTCTAGAGTAGTTTACATGAGTATATTTTCAATTTATGAAATATTAAGTATATGCATCTTAGTTACTCCATCAGGATATGAAATCCATCATTAGATTTGTGCCAACTAGTATATATCATATAATTGGAACTAGATGATCTATCTTCTTCCTTCTTTTCTTTGAATGGTGCAAATTAAGATGTTGAAAACTTTTTGAATAATTGGTTTGCAAGTCAATGCTGATGCCAGAATCCGTCTAAATTTTTCGATGCAGGTAGAGGGAAAGACAGTGAAGGCACAGATATGGGACACTGCAGGTCAGGAGCGGTACAGAGCTATCACTAGTGCTTACTATAGAGGAGCAGTAGGTGCACTTCTTGTCTACGACATAACTAAGAGGCAAACCTTTGATAACGTACGGAGGTGGCTCCGTGAGTTGAGGGACCATGCAGACTCTAACATTGTCATCATGATGGCTGGAAACAAGTCTGACCTAAAACATCTCAGAGCTGTCTCAGAGGAGGATGGTCAGACACTGGCTGAGGGGGAAGGACTCTCATTTCTTGAGACATCAGCATTGGAAGCGACCAACATTGAGAAGGCGTTCCAAACTGTTTTGACAGAGATATACCATATCATAAGCAAGAAGGCTTTGGCAGCCCAGGAAGCTTCTGCCGCACTTCCTGGTCAAGGAACGACTATTAATGTCGCTGATGCATCAGGGACTCAGAACAAGAAAGCTTGCTGTTCCACTTAAGGTAACATCTGAGGGAAGGGAAAAGATATGCTAGAAAGCGCAGACTTTTTCTTTTTCTGGTGGGTGAGAGAAGACTTGTAGAATATTTTCTTACTTCATTGAGTTGTGATAAGGAACCTTTTGAAGTTTAAAACAACAGCATCGCCACTAGGATAGTAGGATCCCCTCTTTCTTATGCTCCATAGCTTATGAGTTTGCCTTGAACATGGAACTGACTGATACTAGGATATATTGGGTGAGAACTTAGTATTGCAACTGGGGTAAAACAGTGGGGCAGAAGAGGCATTGTAAGTCTAGTGTTTCGCTTTGGCTCTTGTTTGTTGAGTTACTTCCTAACTTGTAATAAAAGTGTGTTGCCCTTTTGACATATCCTTTTTGAGATTGATTCGATTTATTTATCTGGTTGATCTTGTTCTGTGACATTTCCAAAATGCAAACCAAACACCTTTTAAGATGAGCTTTGGTATTTCCTTCATTTTGGCAATTCCCCTGTAATCTGTCTTGCTCTCGGTCATTCCCTTTTATTTATTTATTTATTTATTTTTGAAATTTTCATTTGGGTGTGTTCAGAATTACAGCTACAATCAAGTTCTTCAATTAAATTTTGTTACAGCCACTGAGCAAGAGAATGCAGTGGACTCCATAAAATAGTCGACACCAAGTGTGGCAGATAGGTCTGGATCATAAACGAGTATTGCCGCCCCACGTGTGTTGGATTCCCTTCTTTAAGCCCACGCCATCAGTTTTTTAGCAATTCTAAATGACATGTGCTGCCAGTTGCCGACAGTCTCAGAAATGTTTGTTTTTATTCTTGAGATTGTACTTTTTGATTTGGATTGGGAAGACGACCATTTTCATTATAAAGGTGCAAACAAACAAAGGCAGAAGCTTAATTATTTAATATTTTTAAAAAAACTTTGCCCTTTCTTTTTCATATAAAATGCGCATCTGGATTGATCAACTGCACTCCTATTCTGAACCACTTAATTGACAATCACCAATCAAATGTAAACAAAAAGAAAAAAAAGATGTTAATCACCCAGAAACTTGCACCAATGTCTCATTCCAATTCAAACTGTATGTTCTGAGAAATATTTACAGCATGAAAAAACCAAAAAAAAAAAAAAAAGGGGGTAGGGGTTGTTTGGTTTGGGGAACAGGGTTTCTGTCTAAAGAAATGCAGATAGAACCTCTCAACCAGCTGATGGTGTTCAAGTCTCAAAATATACCACTATGGAAGAGTATATAATAACTCTAACAGCGTGTTCTACCTATGAGCTATGGCCCAGTTCAAGGTAGCAAGTATCTAGGGGTTGCACCAAATTGTCAAATTGGCCTGCTGTTTTTTAGGTAGCACGTTGCCTAGGCCTCATGGTACTGGCATGGGTCGATCCTAACAACATTTTTTTTCTGAAAAACTTCATGGGGGTATTAATGATACCATTTGGGGTGACACCAAATCAACAAACGAGTCGCAGGACTAGAAAAGGCTTGGGATGTTGAATTCTTCCATTCTTTTGCAACAGGTTGGTTAAATATACAAGGAATCAAACAGGGTGGTAGTATGCGAAGCCTAATAAGGGATAGATGTAGGATCAGCATTTCCCATTTGCATTAAAATTCACTTTCTACCTTAAAAAATGGATCAAAGACGAAAAGAAGAGTGATGTGACCTAAAGTTTCCAGGACTTACTCTTCGATTTGTATAGTTACGCGATGAATCCCATATGTTTTTTCACAGTAATCCCTA
This sequence comes from Hamamelis virginiana, assembly GCA_017140935.1. Lineage (NCBI taxonomy): Eukaryota > Viridiplantae > Streptophyta > Magnoliopsida > Saxifragales > Hamamelidaceae > Hamamelis > Hamamelis virginiana. Next base: position 126,241 of record JAESVK010001227.1, read on the forward strand.
ATCTGGTGAAGCATTTCATTTTGGCGGACTCCAGGCTCCACTATTACATGGCAAGACAGTACAATTTTCCCGACGGTAATGGCCCAAACATGTAGGTCATGAATTTCCCGAACTCCTTTCATACTTTTGAGATCATTTTCAAGCATTGCAATATTGATCTCATCTGGCGTCCTCTCCATCAAAATACCGAATATATTTCTCAGCATGGGAAGGGTAGTGCTTAGAACAAGAACAGAGAATATGAGAGTGCAGACCAGATCAACTAACAACCAATCTGGTTTTGCCCATACAATGGCTCCAGCAATCATCACCCCAACAGACTGAATCAGATCAGCCATGAGATGCAAGTAAGCCCCTTGGAGATTTATGTTTAACATCTTGACCTTTTCTGGAGAAGTTGGAACAAGATTTGTTGTCTCTTCTTCAGATAATGTACGTAATTCCTCCTTTTCATGATCATGATATTTGTCTCCACAGGCATGATGAGAGTGATTGAGCTCCTTTTCATGATCATGATCTTTGTGTCCACAGGAATGATGAGAATGATTGTGTCCAAGCCACGTGACCATGATTAAGTTAACTAGAAAACCAAATGCTGCAATTGCAAACATTAGCATCCCATTCACCTTTGCATTTTTATGAAGAATTCTGTCTACTGCTTCATAGATTAAGACCCCGACAATCATCCAAATGAGCTGTATAGAGAAAAGGGCTCCCAAAACTTCAAGCCGATTGAATCCAAAAGACTGCCGTGATGTTGCTTCCCAACCAGAAGCCCATAATGTAAAAAGAGAAATGGAGAATCCAGCAACGTCAGAAAGCATGTGGGCCGCATCTGTGAGGACTGCAAGGCTGTTGGCTTTTACACCTCCAACAATCTCTACTACCATGAAAATTAGAGAGAAAATTATAAGCACACAAAGTTTGACTGTGGCCTTTGATCGTTGTTCTGACTCTGATGAATTATTGCTTTGTTTGGAGAAGGCACAACCAGGATTGCAAGATAACTGTGTTGGCGAACAAAGAACATCGGTGCCTTCTGAGACTTTCAGCATCGTCACTTCCTGCTGATGCTAGGAGGTGCAAGATTGTCTACTCAGTTTCCAACACATAAGGAAGAGTCATCTTTCAATGCTATAAAGCATTTATGTTGAAATGAAATAAAATACGAAAAGTAAACTAAAACCAGAAAGAAACCAAAATCTTTCATTCACATGTACACTGCAATGAAATCAAATTATGAAGAAAATTACCACCAGATATTAATAATGAATATGTCCCATTCACATGGCCATAAATTGGGTCATTCGACTGTAAGGCCACTTCCATTAAAGAAGCAGAGAGATGGGGCAATATCATCTATGGAAAGATAAGACACTACTTTCTACTATAAAGAGCTTGAACACAGGTGAAATAGGAAATAGTAGATAACCATAAATCTGTGATAGAAAAGACTACCCAGATGGCAGATACTGCATGTTCAGAGCGATGGCCCATCAAGCAAATAGCCAGACAATGGCAGCTTCTGGAGTTTTAAGTTTTGAACCAAGAGGCCTAGTAATGAGGATGCCATATGAGGAGAGACAATTAAATTATATCACCAACTAACATTTTTTTTTAATCCTTCATTTTTTTTCAAAATCTTGCTGTGAATAGCAAAAGATGTTAAATTGGAACAGATGGACAATTTCTGAAAGCTTGGTTCTGGAGAACCACAACCAAAATTGAGAATACAACTTTCTAGGATTTAATAAATGAAGATTCAAACATTCATCTCTGGAATTTCTCTTTTTAGTAAAAATATCTCGAGAGTTTAAAAGACCAGTTGTTTTCATAGTCTGAGCATACACAATAAGATGACAATAAAAAATTCACAATAATAAATTATTCTTTCTTTCAAATCAAGAAACCCAACTTAACTTGATTCAAACTCAACAGACACCAAAGCTGTCACAGCACAATGATTCAAGCATCATGACATTTCAAAGGGACTGAACAAATCCTTATATCCTAGCTACTCAGGTTACCTACATGAATCCTTGTTTTTCCATTCAGCACTATATAGCCTATAGGGCATATTCTCTGTCAAATCATATGTTATCATGATTTTTTCTCATTTCCCCAAGCCGTATGTGTGTGTGTGTTTTATTTATTTATTTTATTTTTAGCTCAGCCAACTGTCAAAAACACTTCTTTACTTCATCTAGGCTGCTCTAACTCTGTGAGCAACATTGAACAACTTTTTCAATCTCCCCTCTAGATAGATGATTGATACAGGAAAACAATCACTTCATAATGTACAAGATCAACGCACCCAATTTCTCAAATTCCACAACGAAGAGCTCATTTACATTTCCCATATCCTTTTAAGAGCATGGCGATTCACTAGCATATCCTTATTGTTCTTCCCATACAGTATGGCCAAAGGAATCATAAACCAGCAAAAATCAGGACAGAAAAGTAGTAAAACAAAAGCAAAATCAATTGATATATGTAAAAGTAGACAGCTTCCAAATAATTCAATTCCCAAAGAATAAAATCAACATCTTAAAACTCAGACCCGGGATATAATCAGAAAGACCAGGTCACAGTCATACAATTCAACCATACAACCCAAACAGACCTATTTTTTCCCCTAGTCAATGTTGTAACAAAGGCCTCTGGATTGCTTCAAACCAGCCAACCAGGACTTTAAGACCTCAAAACCATGACTGGTCAATGGATTCAGGAATTCAAAAATCCAGCTCCATTCGGATTTGAAAACACTCAGAAAAAATCAAAATAGGCCACTTCTAGGCATAAATACAAGACAAAGACATCAGGCATACTACTGAATATTCAAACTGGAATATTTAAGAGTCAATCATAAACGTCCATAAGTCCATAAAGACACGCATATTGTTACAGTCCCAAATGTTTAAGACTTTGATTTGACCTGTTCCATTGATCCTGAGGCTTTTGGCATATTGGGGAAGGTTCTTTAACACGTATGCATACATTTTTATGTATGATCAGGCATAATTTTATCATCTAAGCACAAATTAGTTGAATGAATCAAACATTATGAAAATACAACACAACCCCAATTTGCAAAATCAGAATCCAGATCAGAGAAAATGAATTAAAAAAATAATAATAATAGAACAATTCAAAGAAACCCAAAAATAATTCAATTGGGTTTTAGAAAAAACATCGTAGATATGTTAATGGGATTGATTGGTTGGTGGGTTTACCTGAGAGTCATAGGAAACAGAGAAGCCTTGAGGGACATCTAGGGTATTTGGAAGAAATTTCCTCATGAGTTGAAGAATATGATAGCCTGTTCTGTGTGAAATGGAAAGGGATTGAATGAATGGTGCCAACTCCACACATGGAAACACAGAAAGTTTCGGATTCTTTCCATATTGGGCTTGTCACAGGAGAGAGAGAGAGAGAGAGAGAGAGACGTCGTGGTGGTTAAGAGAAGACAAACAGATCGGTTCACCGTTTGCGTTACTCCAAAACGCACCGTTTTAAGCAGTATACTAACAAAATCTCCATAAATTTCAAAATTGAATAAATGACTCTTTTGAATTACAAAAACTTATAGAAAAAATAAAAAGACCATTTAAACCCTCAAGGTGTCATTAAATCAATTTAATATTTAAACTATCCATTTTATAATTGATTTAATCATTAAATTATATTGTTTATAATCATACTTTCATGGGTCACGTTCCCCTTACACCTTATTTTGACACTTATGTTTATAATTCGTTTTCAAATCACTACCCATAATAAATATTTTGACGAATCGACTGTTGGATTCAATACCTTTTTTATGCATATCTTTCAAAACAAAAATAAACTAGTTTTCATTGTTTTCTTCTCCTTGCACCAACATGCTAACAACTTACAGTTTTCATCCATGTTTTTTAAAACAACATTGTTCTTATCGTTTTCATCGCAAATGCATGTCTTCACTTATACCGTATCTTTCATTAAAATAACATTATTTTGTTGTTCTCTCAACTCTCAATCAAAATGAGATATCATTCATTTGTATATATTTTGTTATCTCTTTGCAATAAAAATAACAATTACTTTTATCTTTTTTTAGAGCCATCTCCGATACATTCACGTCATTTGATGCGCCAAAGTTAAAATTTAGCACCTCAAATGGCATCAATGCCAAATCTTGGCATCTATGTATTCCAACGCATTCATATTATATTTTAGCGCTCCTTCCAATTTTTTTTTTTTTTAAAGAGAAAGTATGACATTGTACAAATGGTAAGTACCTTTTGAGATGCCAAATTTGGCATTGACGATTGCTATTGCCAAAATTCAGCACCACATTGGAGATGCTCTTAATCTCTTTTTGCAAAACACACAACCACTTCCACCATATTCAATGACAATTACTTTCAACTACTTTCAACTTTGTGCACTAGATTATGCATTTGTTCTCATAGAATTAATAACCAAAGACATGTTTGAAATGATTTCATTTTAAATAATTACTCCCTCCATCCCATAAAAATAGGACTCTTCCAAAAAATACACATATTAAGAAAACTCATTAATGCATTGATTTGTGATCCTTTTTACCTTTTATTTCCAAAATTACATTTTTTCTACAATTGTATTTAGTTTCATGTCAAGGCATTCTTTGAACAATAAAGGGTAATATGGAAAAGTTAAAAGAAATATAATTTGACTTTTCAAAATGAACTATCATTTTAGGACAGCCAAAAAAGGAAAGAAGGTCTATCTTTATCAGACGGATGGAGTAATTTATAGTCTTTTTTTTTTAAAATTAGATTTATGCCTGATTTTATACATAATATTAAAGAGATTTAAAGAAAAAAATAAATTTATTCAACAATAATAAAATTAAAAATTGTCAAATTCGATAGCGAGTTAACGACATTATATAAGCTAATCTAAACCCTAGCAGTACCATTTGCTCTCTCCTCATAGTTTTTTTTTCTTTTTTTTAGAAAAATAATGAAGTATCCAAATCATCGGTTCAACTAATTATTGAATATAAGTAAAGTCACAGTTCAATTCAAATAAATTGATATAAACAATGTAATTGGTGACTAACGTAATGAAAAGAGTCGAATTTGAAACCATTCAATTCTTAAAATGTACACATCAAAATTAATTATTCTATCGCATAAAATTTTCATATTCTCATAACATTTTCATGTAGAGTAATTAGAAGTTCAATTATTTTTTTAAAATCGAATTACTATCAAGGCATATGATTCTCATGAAATTTTCACTTGGGGTAATTTAAAATTAAATTTTTTGATATTATTGCCAAAACCCATGGAGATCCATGTCCATTAATTAAGGAGCTTCATAGTAAGAGTAGGTTTATATCAAAATAAAAAAAACAAAAAAGGTTTAGGAAAATAGGAAATAGAAGTAAAAATTTTAAAAAAGAAAAAACAAACACTGAAAAGGGCGTTTCCGAAATTTAGCAGAAATTCCGAGGGCATCCATAGAAAGAATGGATTTATCGACTCAGACGAATTGACATAGACATAGGCTCCTCCGCCACATCGGTGTTGCAGTCCACCTCCTTCCCCGACCCCATTCCCTTCTTCTCCCACACAAACATTATACTCTTCGTATTTTATATACACAATATTATATTATATATATATTATTTAGTCTCCCTCCTTTGAATTGAATAGAGAATTCAAAAGGACAGAAATTTTATTTTATTTTTTCAAAAAAAAAAAAAAAAAAAAAGGCGAAAGGAAAGATTGACTCAGAACGAGAAGAACACCGAAGACCAAGAGAAATCTTCTTCCCCCCTCAGAAATCTAGGGTATCTGGGTTTGTGATTTTGTGACGTATATCGAAGCATTTAAGGAAGAAGAGGCGGATCTCTCTCTCTCTCTCTCTATATATATATATATGGCGCAACAAGGGCAGGGAATGGACTCTGATGTTCTCAACGATATTATCAGTCGTCTTTTGGAGTTCCGTCACTTGAGACCGGGGAAGCAGGTTCAGCTTATGGAGTCTGAGATCCGTCAACTGTGTACGGTTTCTAGAGAAATCTTCCTTCAGCAGCCTAATCTTTTAGAGCTCGAAGCCCCTATTAAGATCTGCGGTGCGTCTCCTTTTACGAGCTATTGTTTGATTGGAATTCGAAAGTGTATGAACGTTATCGATTATCTGTTGGGTATAAACGCAATGCATAGATATTTATACATACATATATATATATTCATATATTATGATTTTGTGTGCTTGGACAGGATGAAGAGGGAAAAGTTGACGAATTTCAGAAGCAAATTTTTTTATTTTTTTATTTTTTTGCATGACAATGCAGTTGGCAAAAGTCTGCATTTAGGCTATTGTGAGGGTTGTGAGTTTATCGCTGAATAGGATTTATAGCTAAATTAATGAATATTAAATTTAGAGTTTTTATATGGTTGTGAGTTGTTTTGTCATTGGGTTCGTCTTCCTTCGAGTTGTTTCTAGAATTAAAAAAAAAAAAACGCGGGTTATAGGGTTGATCAGAAAGCATAAAAGAAACTTGGAGGTGAGATTTGAGTAATGGAAGTGAAGTTTGAAAGGTTATTTCTAACTATTTCTTCCTTGATAGTTCTAATCTTCAACGATTAAGTGATGGATGGAGAGGTGATTCCCTTGAAGCCCAGGTAGCGGATCAAGTGATGGGTGAATGGATGATACTATTATTTCTTTGATGTTACCGTCCGCTATTTTAGCTTTGCAATCCATTAGAAAAGGGGGAGGAAGAGCCTTTGTTTATTTCAATGTAGTGGTTGATTTTATCTTATTTGTTTTTTTCTTTTATTTTCTTGCACTTAAATTTCTTTCTTCTTCTCCAAACTTTGGTGATTCTGGTGATTAAATTAGAATTGCTGCGATTAATGGGATTAGACTATTTTTGTTGGAGAGAACCCGATCCTTTACCAAACTGTCAAAGAAATGTGCTAAATTGAAAAGACTAGATTTATGATTGGCTTATTAGGAATGTTATGGAATTGTGTATATTCTTTAAGGGTATCTCGTGATTGGTTTTGAGGGGAAGCCAAAGCTCTATTCTGAGCATTTCAGCAATTGTTCAAAATCTTTAGTACAGACGGGGGCAGAGGAATGCGATCTCTGCTGTTCTCTATGCTCGAAGTAGTTGGTGTGTGTTTACGTTTTACCTGATGGTAGTTGCTACAACTCTGAATTTCACTTCTGTTTAGGTATTGGCTTTATTTTCTCCATTCATTTTGCATTTATTATTTATGATTTTGTTGATCAATGTGGTCAATTATTCTATACCCTCATTGCCCATTTACTGCCAAGCCTCTATTGAAAGACCATTGATTTTTTAGGACTTTTCTATTTTTATCCTTTTTGGAGCTTATTTAACTCGAGATACCTTAATATCTCAAAGGTTCTTTTTTTAGATAGGTCCCCTTTGCATTGTTAATTGAGTAGTTTTTGAAAGTAACATTTTTACCATTATTTAGTCTCATCATCCTCTGTGAAATCTTTTGGATCTTCACCAATCTTAATTTTTTTTTCCTTTTTATTTTCCTTATCCAGTTCTCCTATCAAGTCTATAGATGTTTGAGATGCATATTAAAACTGTTTTCCTCTGACTTGAAAAAGAAAAATATCTGTATGTATGTAACTATTTTGGACTAGGCCAGACCACAGGAACTCAACTTCAGGCCTAAGATTGGAGCTTGAGCTTAGCCTGACCTGTGTTCCTGACCTTGCCAAATTTTGGACCAAACAAGGCAAGATTGAATCAGCCCTGCCCAATTTGCACCCTTATTCACGACAATGGTGGAGCTTCGCTCTCTTGCACTTCTAGTTTTATCCCTAAAATGTCATCTAGCAGTCGAATCATGGTTTGAGCATATAGTTCATGCACTAAGTGACTTACGCCTCAGTCTCATGCCAAGTGTAATTCATCCAGGCCTAGATTTATGTGATGATGCTAGTGCAAACCTCCATATGTCTATTTTATTTGTACTCTAGGACCTTTTGGCCAAGATCATTTTAAATGATTTCTTAGGGCCTTCGTTAGTGTTATGCTTCATCCTGGCGCATTGAACGATAATCATTTGGTGGCTGGTCAGAAGGTATGGGCATAAGCCATGGATGATGAACTTGGTACTTGGTAGATGGCTTTGAAATGCAAACCAGAAAGTTGGGTGTCAAGTCTAATTAAGGATTCCACATGCCAAATCTAATAGGTTTGGTGTCAAGTTTTGCGAGTCCATGTCTTGGGTCATGAATAGTAGGCAGTTTGTCCAATGCCGTAAAATTGTGATAAAGAATTCAGTGTGACCAGTCAAAAGTATCAAGCGTGCTTCTGTTGCATTATTGCATATAGGGTAAGTGGTCCACCTCTGAGCTTATTTTGTGAAGTAACGATTGCTATTATTATTGTTATTTTTGTTGTTGTTGTTATTATTATTATTAAAAGGCCATGCAAGACCTAAGCATACAAACAACTGAATGGGGTTGGTAATTTCCAAATGCAACTTCTAGTTTTAATGAGAAGGAGAGAGAGTCGTAGGATTGGTGGCTAGGGTCATGAGGATGCCGTTATGCAAACTCTGATTGGAAATTATTCCCAATTTTGACACCTGGTTGGCTGGGGCTTGTGATGCACCAATTAGAAGTAGGGTTGCCCAAAATGTGGAATGCCCTCTTACTAAACCATGCTTGTAATGCAGCCAATTTGCTACCTACTGTTCGAGGCCCCACGTTTGATGGCTTGTGATCAATGTGGGCATCTTGAGGAAATCCTAGTGTTTGGGCAGTGGACCCACTGTTAGTGAACTCAAGCATGTGCAACAAAATATCCTTCTTTCAGTATATTATCAGTTTCGCTAATAGAGCCTAGCTTGAAAACACTCGGATTAGAGTTTGCTAAATTCTGTTTACATAGTATTTGTAGAACTAATTCCGTAACAGTGAGAGTTGATGATTTCTTAATTTAATATTGTTTGCTTCATTTGGTAGATGTGTCATTTGGTCATTTGTTATGTTGTTTCACTATATTTGCTTGAATCTTACAATCTCTTTAACTGGAAGTAACTTAAATCTTACAGTCTCTTTGACTGGTAGTAGGGCTGGAGGGAGGAAAATTTCTTTACTAAGCGAGCTGAAATTAGACCAACAGTTTTTCCTGTTATACTCGGACCCAAATTTATCAAATTTGAAAACTATGAACTCAGAACCTAGATGACGCAGTGCAAACTGACAGCCGGACAATTTTTGAAACAATGAAAGATAAAATTTCCCATGACAATGGAAGACTAGCAAGATCGCACTTGACCTAATCAGAAAAGTAACAAAACCAGGGTACCCAACTTGGCCTTTTGTGAGATCTTGTGCCGCATCAATTAAGTAAGGACATTGAGCTTGTGAAGTATAATTTTACACTGAAACTGATTGAAAGTCCCTCAAAGCTTTATTTTCTACTCCTTGTCATCCTGAAAGACTTTTTCTTGTTACCTTTTTTTTTTTTTTTGTGCATATCTGATTAGATTTCTGAATTGTCTTTTCGTGTACAGACTCTTTAATTGCCCAGGAAAATGAGTTTTTAACTGTTGTGCTTTTTGTCTTTTCTGGATTTCCAGGTGACATTCATGGGCAATATGGTGATCTTTTAAGGCTTTTTGAATATGGGGGTTTTCCTCCTAATGCTAATTATTTATTCCTAGGGGACTATGTGGACCGTGGCAAGCAGAGTCTGGAAACAATATGCCTTCTGCTTGCCTATAAAATTAAATACCCCGAGAACTTCTTCCTTTTAAGAGGAAATCATGAATCTGCTTCTATTAACCGGATTTATGGATTTTATGATGAATGTAAGCGCCGGTTCAATGTGGGGCTATGGAAAACCTTTACTCAATGTTTTAATTGTCTACCTGTGGCTGCTCTCATAGACGACAAAATTTTGTGCATGCATGGTGGCCTTTCCCCTGATCTAACAAATTTGGATCAAATTAGAGACTTACCCCGTCCAACTGATGTTCCAGAATCTGGTTTGCTCTGTGATTTACTTTGGTCGGATCCTTGTAGAGATGTTAAAGGTTGGGGAATGAATGACCGGGGAGTCTCATACACGTTCGGTGCAGATAAGGTGTCTGAATTTTTAATGAAGCATGATATGGACCTTGTTTGTCGTGCCCATCAGGTTATTTACGTTCACATCCTGTCACATTCTTTGTGATTTATGCAGCTTACCGAGATGGTTCTTTTTCCAGGTTGTGGAGGATGGGTATGAATTCTTTGCTGACAGACAACTTGTTACAATATTTTCTGCCCCCAACTATTGTGGTGAATTTGATAATGCTGGTGCAATGATGAGCGTTGATGAAAGCTTAATGTGCTCTTTCCAAATTCTTAAGCCAGCTGACAAAAAAGCTAGGTTCATCATATGAACAATGATATGATGACTGCAGTCTTGATTCTTTCTATAATTGCTGAGGTCAGTTTTATGCTATTAGATTTGTTCCATAAACTTGGTATTTGTTTTATTGTAGCGTTGTTTTTTAGCTTCATAAACTTGAAAATAGAAGCGCTTTTTTATTTATTTTATTTTATTTTTATGTCATTACTTAAAGTTAAATGTATTTCCTTGCATGTAATGGTATGCATAATCATCAGTTTTACCCATGGTTTTGGACTTTTACTTCTTAGTGGTGTTTTGCCAAATTTTCTTTGTTGAGTTGAGTTATTTTGTTCCAGTCAATACATCTATTGTCATATTCTTTGCCTTTTGGCAAGGAATGGGATTGGACTGTTGGATGACTTTGATTTTACATCAGAATTAGCAACTGTGTCTGTCTGGGCGTTTGATTTATGCAAAGCGACGATATAGAAATAACATGTTTATTCTCATTAATTATTATATAGAAATAACATGTTTATTCTCATTAATTATTTAATTTCTTCATTGAGATACTTGAGATTTGTTGCTTATATGAGTTTTCCCAATACTTCCCCGTTGGGATTAGTTACTACTTACTAGTGTACAAATCTATATTTTTTGGTAATTAGTTGCTTCACATCAATATACCTTGTGTCATTTGATGAAGAGGTAATTTATAAAAGTCAAAAATTAACATTTCTATTTTGAAAACAAGAATGTTCAGTTTTTACAGCTCACTTTGCCCAGGTAACTTTGAGACATCTGGTTCTTCCATATAGTTTGAGTACAAACATAGAACTAGTGAAAGACATGTACTGTGTAAAGTATCAGGGTTGTCATTTGATACATTCCTCTCGTTTTTGAAGACTAAATTAAGATTAACAAACACCCTTTATAATAAAAGACTAAATTAAGATTAACATAAATCAAAATATAAAATTTAAAGAACAATTGAACATGGCATTATGGAAATAAGAGGTTCCCTTAATGGTTTCAATGATCTCTATTTCTATTTCATAAAGATTATTTGAACTAGAGAGTTTGAGAAACTCTAAAATATAACAACCAACAATGAACAAACCATAAGTAATATTTATAAATTAAGGTCGTAGTGTAAAAGAAATAACTGTTTTAAGGTTTATAAAAGTTTTGAAAAAAGGAACCATAAACTATATAGAAAATATAATTTAATAATAAAATAGGATTAAGCTTACTTTATTAATTATCCTTTTGCAGCGAGGAGGTTGTCTAGGAAAAGAGATTTTAGAGGGCTGTGATTTTAATGGAGAAGATCATGAAGGACCCTAGAAGCATGGGAGAATAGGAAGATAAATTTTATTTCAGGTTAGATGATAGGCTTAAATAAGTGCAGGTTGTATGAAAGTGGGAAAAATAAAAAGCTAAATATGACCATTCAAGTACCTGGGCTGCAAATCTTATTCGGCAGAATAGTTGGTCTTCGTACTTACACCTCAAGGACAGAAGGACTCAAGTTTGACTTAGTCCTATGGAGCCGGCCACCAGGAACGAAGCCAGAATTTTGGTTGAGGGGGACGAACTTTAATTGATTTTAATTCTTTATCCCAATTTAAAAAATTGAAAACAATTTTATCAATTTTTTTAATGGTGTTAGTCTCAGATAGAAAAAAAATTGCAAAAAATTATAATTCACTGATAATTTGATAATCTATATTTCAATTCAATACATTTACAATTATCCTCGACGGGAATCCATTTTTTGAAAGCATTGTATGATGGCTTCATTATCAATGGCATCAAATACCCCTCTCTCAATATACACAACCAATCTATCATTAATGAATTCTACACTAATTCAATAACATCAAATATTAAATTGGACTAAATTACAATGAAAAGTCAAACTCGTTCAACAACCAAGCTATCATCTAGATTATGGAAATTTTTTTTGCTTTTCTTTTGTTCTTTTTTTTTTTTTTTTTTTTTTTTTTTAAGGAATTGGTTTTGTCAGAAAATTTATTGACTTTTGGTTTAATAAATCTAACTTTTTTGACTTTTCTCATTCCCAAAAGAATGGTTTTTTACTTTTCTCATGGTATAGGACGTGGGTGGAGGGACATAGCCAAATATGAAATGGTTTGAGTGTCAGAATACAGAATAAGGCATAGGGAATGAAATAGGGGCATGTAAGCAAACTAATGGGGTAAAAAAATAAAAATTGAGGGGGCATAAATCAAATTTTTGAAAATTTTCTAGGTAAAAAAAGTGACTCAAAATATCTTAGGTGGCATAAATGAAGTTCCAAAAATTTCAGGGGGAGCAGAAATTGAATTTCATAAAATTTGTAAGGTACAAAAAATAAAAATGAAAATCTGAGAGAGGGGGGGAGGCAATGGCCACCCCTCAACCCAACGTGGCTTCGTCCTTGCCGGCAACTAGTCAAATTTTCCTAAGCATTAACTAATGGGGAGTTGGCGGTGGCCTTATCCATGTTCAAAGATTAGTTGGGTCAAAGGTCCAGATATATAACCATGTTGGTAAAAATAAGAATAAAAAACTACCTAGGTGGTAAGACTGGGGACCTTCATTTCATATAGAGCCTTAATTAATTAAGTGGATTGGGGCCTTCATTTCACATGGGGCCTTATGCCATTGCCTTAATGGCCTTAAGGTCGTGTTGGCCTTGAGTATTATAACTGGAAAAATGACTTTTAGAATGTGAGAATTTGGTCTGTGTGCTGAATTTGAAAATCCTTAATTATTTCGAAGAAAAAGCATTACATATTTTGCTGCTCTACTTTTTATGTTATCCATTGAGTAAATGTATGCGTTTGCTTGCTGTTCAGGCGCATACAGTTATATACTTGCTCACTTGAACAATATTAATGTTCTTCTCTATGATTTAATGCCATTGTACTTTTAGGAACTTTTTGACTGATGGCATAAAAATACTTTCTTGCTTTTGGAAGCAAAAAAAAAAAAAAAAACTGGAAAGAAAGTTGTGTTTGGTAATGAATACTCACAGTAATTTTGGAAAGTAAAGAAGCAGCAGCAAAATATTGCTTATTAGTTGTAGCTAAAACTTATTGCTTTAGAAAGTAGAAGTTGATATTTTGTCATACCATATTCACCACCTTCATTACAAGTCTACAACTGCTACCATTACCCACCAGCATCAACTCTTCCAGATCCACCATTTTCTTTTAGAAGTGCCACCACCATCGTCGCCACCTCAACCAGTAAGGGCCCCACCATTGTCGCCGCCACCACCATTGCAGTGTTACCATGCAATCATCAACACCAACACTTAATTACCATAAACACCACAACCTTGACCATCATTGATACATGTGTGAAGCATACTCTTGATAACTATTTTACGGTTTCTTGAAACTTTTTCTTTCCTAGATGACATGCTTCAATTATGACCTGAAACTTGACCACAGTAATGGGTTTGTGGCATTCCTTTTAATTGATATCTATGTTCACTTTGAAAACTGCACGTCTAATCCTTAATGTCTACTGCTATTTGCCTATAGCAATCATTTACTGATTTTAACCTGTCCCTCTCCCTCACTTGCAGTCGTCTGGCTATTTGTGATTTTGGGGAGAACACTTCAAGACGCTTGACTTCTGAAGCTTCTTCAAACTCTCGGAGCTTCAACTGTGGAATCATTATGTCGTTATTCTTCTTGAGGATATTACTTGTATTTCTATTAAAAAGTATTGTGTTTAAAGGGAGGAGTTTCAAGACTTCTCTTGGTTTGGGGGACACTGTTAACTGGGGTGGCGTGGCAAATGCCATAATATTTCTTTTTTCTTACTTAAGAATTTTCTCGCGGAATCATGGTGCCCATGTAAATACATTTGTTTTTTGTAAATTGCTGTCCACTTGTAGAATATGGACACCACTCACAAAATTGCCCCACTTTGAAGATTTTTCGTTTTGGATCCTCGAATAGCTTGTTTTTTTCACCCTTGTGTTATGCCCATCAACTTGAGGTGATGGGGGGCTGTCTCTTATAATGTGTGAACATTATACCAGCCTATTTTAAGATGGTTTTTGCTGCCCATTTTTGTGGCAATGAGGCATTGTTTGGAGTCGCATGGGACTTGATCCATGGGACCGAATAACATCATTCTCATGCATAAGGTTTAGGGGGAAAGCTATATCTTCTTATGTATTCCATGGGCTTGAATGATACTGAGTACTGACTACTGATGCCTGTATGGGTTTTGCTCATGGCTTTTAGAAAAATCCGATAAGGGTTAGAGGCCCCTAACTTTTTAACTTGTAACTGGTATGGAAGTAAGTAATTATAGTTCATTTTTGCTCGTGTGCTACTACTGTATAGGCAAATCTTGACCATCTTTCTCGTACCAAATTATATAATGCATAATGTGACATCATAATGTGATAAGGACCTTGGTGTTGTGGAGATGTGATGAGTTGCACACCAGGTGTCAGGCTCACTGGCTTGTGCTTTGTGGAGGTGCATTATTAGTGCTTGAATACCATCTACGCAGCACTCACCATACTTGTTTGCCAAAAATGGAAAAAATAGCCGCTCCCATACCCTGCTTACGATACAATGTAGTGACCATGACATCTCCACTCAAGAAAATAGCTAAAGGAACAGAAAAACAAGTCAAATGTCGCAGCTCACTAAATCCAAAGTCTGATATATTTAGCAAGGAAAATGTTATTACGCAAATGAACCAGCTGCCACCCTCCCCTCTTTTACTCTAGTAGCTAGACGTGGAAGCTAATACTACCCCCACCTCTCTATGTTGCATGTTCATCTTTCCTTTCCTTTTTTCCTCTACTACTCCAAGCCCTAGCTAGACGCTAAAAACTATTTAATTACAACTTGACAAACAAATTAAACCTACCTCTCTCTCTCTCTTTCCCTCCCTCCCTCCATCTCTCTCTCTCTCTCTCTCTATATATATATATATATATATATGGTGCTATGGTCAGGTGCACATGATGCATCTTGCATCAGGTGTCCTCTTGTAAAGCCACTTGCACTGTAAATTTTGAAAACTGACCGTTGGATTAAATACTCCTATAATGCATGTCATGCTTGCCAAAAATCATAGTGATCCAACGGTTGGTTTATGAGAAAACTGATTATTAAAAAATGATAATATTTTAAAGAACAAAAAGGTCATAGTTTTTCGAAGTTACATTTTTCAAAAACCAACCGTTGGATCATGTGATTTTTGGCAGACATGACATACATGATAAGAGTATCTAATCCAATAGTTAGTTTTTCAAAATTTTCATCACAAGTGACTCTACAATGGGGCACCTGATGCAAGAAGCAAGAAGCATCAGGAGCTCCTGATATTAGAAGTTCTATATATATATGTGTGTGTGTGGGGGGGGGGGGGGTTTTTTTTTTTCAAAAAAAAAACCTATCCCTACATTAGCAAATGAATATCGATGCATTATTCATATGCTCAAATATGAAGTCTCTCTCCCTTAAAAGGAAAAGCACACGCCATTAGAGTATTTCCAATGCATTCATATATCATTTGATATGCCAATGCAAAAATTTGGCACCTTAAATGGTACCAAATGGATCAGTGCCAAATTTTGTCACATATGTGCTCTAACGCATTAATAATGATATATTTTGGTATTTCTCATTTTTTGAAGGGAAGGTATGATATGCTACAAATGACAATTGTCATTTGAGATACCAAATTTGGCAAACCTTATATGTCTATTGCCAAAATTTAGTACCTCAAATGATACACCTTTGGAGCAATTTATTTGGATGCTAATTCCAAATTTTGACAATGACAGCTCAAATGGTATACCATTAAAGATGCTCTTAGACCAACATGTCATTTGCTATGTAGGCCTGAGGGCACTTGAAAACTTATTAATAATATCAATTTTAATTTTATAAAATATATAATTACAAGTTTCTAACCATATTTTTAGGAGATAATTAGAGGAGAGAGACTCAAAAATCCTATCATGTGTACCTAAACACCTATTAAATTTAAATTTATCTACTTTTTAAAAGAATATTAAAACTTTAAAACTAAAACTTGTTTTAAAGGTTTTTCACATAGTGAGGGCAATTTTAAAAATATTTGAAATTTCTAAAATTTTTGAATTAACCTCAAAAGATTTTAAATTTTGGGTGCGCGCAGGTGCCCCACTCTAAATCCACCTTAGTATATATATAGTCATATTCCTGTGAGGACTTCCTTATATGAGGACTTGGCTTTTTGGCCAATGTAAAATGGGTATTTTGAAAAACTGACCGTTGGATTTAATATTCTTCTTATGTATGCAAAAATTACAGTGATCGGATCACTGATTTTTTAAATACAATCTGTTAAGCATTATTAGGTATTTAATTTTTCACAGTCTATATTTAAAAAAGTAGTGGCCTTATCACTGTAATTTTTGACATGCCTATCATACATAGGAAGTGTATTAAATCCAACGGTCAATTTTTTAAAATATCTATTTTACATTGCCAAAATGTCAAGTCCTCAAATAAGGAAGTCCTCACAAGAGGCCATAACCTTTAGTCAATCCATATATATATATATATATATATATATATAAAAGAGGCCATAACCTTTGGTCACTCTATATATACACTCTTCAGATCGAAGCCCTACTGCAATGAGACTTTACTGGGTTACGGTGAAGATGGTAGCTTTATATGTGCTTATCTTGCTGCTGGTAGGTGCAATAGAAAGCACCACCAGTGCCCCTTCATTTGCTGTACTTGCCGGAGATGAAAAGCCTGTGACATCTCATAAACCGGCACAACCACAAGGGCGCCCTACCTATGGACAGCCTCCGCTGGGGCTCTCACCGCCCTTTCATGGCATGCCCCCGCCTATTCATTGGCATCCTCCTTATCCCAAATACCCACCACCCTCTCATGGCTACCCACCACCTTCCCAGTCTCCGCCACCCTCTCACAAATATCCACCACCCTCTCATGAGTATC
This sequence comes from Hamamelis virginiana, assembly GCA_017140935.1. Classification (NCBI taxonomy): domain Eukaryota; kingdom Viridiplantae; phylum Streptophyta; class Magnoliopsida; order Saxifragales; family Hamamelidaceae; genus Hamamelis; species Hamamelis virginiana. The sequence continues at coordinate 143,629 of JAESVK010001227.1, forward strand.
CGCCACCATCTCCCAAGTATCCACCACCTTCCCAATCTCCGCCACCCTCTCACAAGTATCCACCACCGTCAGTGTCTCCGCCGCCCTCTCACAAGTATCCACCACCACCATCTTCCAAGTATCCACCACCTTCACAGTCTCCGCCGCCCTCTCACATGTATCCGCCACCATCCCAATATCCACCACCTTCCCATAAGTATCCGCCGCCTTCTCATGGGTATCCACCACCCACTCACGGACAACCACCACCCTCTCAAGGGTATCAACCACCTTCTCACAAGTATCCGCCTCCTTCTCATGGGTATCCACCACCCACTTACGGACAACCACCACCCTCTCAAGGGTATCAACCACCTTCTCACAAGTATCCGCCGCCTTCTCATGGGTATCCACCACCCACTCACGGACAACCACCACCCTCTCAAGGGCATCAACCACCTTTCCACTACCCACCACCACCCTCTCATCAATACCCTCCTCATGGACACCCATTTCCTCCAACAAAGAAGCCACCCCCAACTCCATATCAAAAGCCATCTCCACCTCCAAAATATACTCTGCCACCTCCGCCATATGATCATAAGCCACAGCGCGCATGAAAGCCACCTACTCCATACCAGAACCCACCACCATATAACAGTATACATACATATATATATTATAAGACTGGATCGACCATGTTCTACTAGAGCATGTACGTACGATACCTGTATTTCCTCCGTTGCCGTGAACCGAGATGACTCTTCTCCTTAATCTCCCGAGTCTCGTGCGATATGCATGAGTGTTTAAAAATGTATCACTGTGAAGGGTAATAATTTTACTATGTATCACTTTGTCTCTTCACTTTTTCTGTCGTCGTCGTCGTCCTCCTCCTTCTTCCAATGAAGAGAGAAAGTAAATAAATAAAAATAAGATGAAAAAAGCTTCGGCCCCAATGGTGTCTCAAATTGGTGTGAATGTGTGTTTGCAGTTTTCTTGTCCCAAAGTCATTTCAGAGAATTTCTTAAGAGAAATGTGCTACGCATTGACATTTTCAGCTGCATGAATGTCATTGGCATTATGTCAAGATCTCTAGATTGATCATACATACTGCCCATGTGGCAGTGCTTGCTTCCAGCCCTTTGACCCACGGTTTGATTTCATATTATTTGGACTATAATTCTGCAAAATATATGTACGTACCAGCACTATATATTTTAATATTTTTAATAGTTCTACCAAAAGAAAGAAAAAAAAAAAAGCAATATTTTTAATATCACTCGACGCGGTGAGTCGGTAACATGACAGAATTTCTGTATGAATAAATTTTTAATAGTACATACTTCCTAAAAGCATTGTATAAGCGGTAGTAAGTTGAGCACTATTCTTGCACTAATTATTTACATTAATTTTTGTACCAATTCATAGATATGTTCATTAGGCACATTTAAGTTTTTTCAAATCTTTTTAACCTCGTTAGCTTCAAGTGAGCATATCTAGTAAGTCAGTGCAAAATAGTTTGTGCAAATAATATTTTTATATGCATTTAAGATTGTCGTCTACACACTGGGGCGAAGCTATGTGGAGATGAGGGGGGCAACTGCCACCCCTCAATTTTTTTTTTCTTCTTAGTTTATACCCTATAAATTTGTAAAATTTTAATTTTGCCTCCCCTTAAATATTTTTAACCCTTTCATTTTACCTTCCAATCCCTCACTCTCTTTTTTTCCCCTTCTATAAAAGCCCTAATTGCACTCCAATGCTTTCAAAATAGAAGATAGTTGTCCATGTATTGAATTGAAATATGATTTATCGGCTTCTATTATAAGGTGCGCTTTATGCAAAGTTGCATAAGGTGACCTTTATAGGAGTAAATGTAGATCATATTTTGAAAAATTGATTGTTGGATTAGATGAATTGCTTATGAATTTTATCTTCGCCAAAAATTATAGTGATCTAACTATCAGTTTCTGAAAAAACTAACTAGGAAAAACTAGTGACATCTTAAAGAAAAAAAAAATTCACAATTTTTTGTTGTGACATTTTTCAGAAACTGGCCATTGGATCATTGTGATTTTTAGCGAACATGAAGTTCATTAGCACATCATCTAATCCAATAGTCAGTTTTTCAAAATATGGTTTGCAATTATCTCTATAGAAGTCACCTCACGCAATTTGGCCATATATTAGTCACTTTGATTTTGCGTAAGGTACACCTTATGATAGAAGCCCTGTGATTGATCATATATCAATGAATTATAAATTTTTGGAATTTTTTCTATCTCAAACTAATACGATAAAAAATTAAACAAATGTGTTCACGATTTTTTGATTTGAATAAGGTACTAACAACCAATTAAAGGCCACATTTGTACTAGCTTTACCTAATATCATTTTCGGATAACTATTTTTTCGCATATCTCTTTAGAATTATGCCCAAATCAACTCTAGAAATATTAATTTCATAGTATAAGTTATTGTGGCAAAAATTAGGGACCTAACTTTGACCAACTATCCTATATCTCTTAAGGCTTCTAAATGTGATTATCACTTATCTCTATGAACCAAGTAAAATATTGAGTTCTAAAAGTGATTTTAAGCAAAACTAGTTCAAACGATGCCAAAGTTTGCCTCCACTGAACTAAATTACTGGCTTCGTCCCTATCTACACATGCATGGTTGCTTTTATCTACCCCAATCCTAATGCATGTCTAAAATGATAATTGATGCGTGTTTCATTATCAAATTAATACAGTAGATACTGTACGTCCCGGTGGAAAAATCGATTTCGAGATTTTGCAAGTGAAGGTCTTGGTGCGGGTGTGCCACGGCCAGTTAAAGCCCAAAAGACCATTTGAACACGACCTCTAGCACTTGAATGAAATTGGAAATGCATTGACAAGAGAAATACTTATAATGCTTGAGATTACAACCATAGAAATGGAAATCGACATACTTGGAATGAAAATATGCTTGGAAATTGAAATGCAACACTTGCTTGAAGTAGAAATGCTCGAACTAAACTAAAGAAACTTGAAATAAACCTGATCACCTCACTCGGTCACTTCGCTGCTCACATTCACTGCCAATTCCGTTCACCTCACTCACTCCATTCACAGTGATGGCACTATGTCCACAGTGTGCTTGTATCTCTTTATATATATATATATTCTTCTTTTTTTTTTGTTACATGTAGAGAATAGAGTGTATACTGCTCCAGATCTAAGAATCTGAGATCTACATCCCTCTCTTTTGGTAAGTTTTTTCAATCTTCACTTTGCTTCCATAAAATAGAATTGTGCATAGTCTCTCTAAACTGTCTGAAACTAAACTATTTGCATATGAACTCTCTCTTAGTCTCTTTAGTAAATGAACAGAAATATGTGAAATTAAATTTCAACCAGCTATGAATTAGTAGATTGAATATGCTTTTTATCCAATATTGTGCTATGAATATTCTGATTTTCTTGGTTGATTTTATCAATATGCTGTGAATTATTCACAATTTCACTCAATTTATTTTAATTATAATGTAATAATTAGAATAATTTGGTTTTAGAGGGTTTATTAAAAGCCAAATGGACCCTTAGAGAATTATAGAATTCTCAAGAACCTCTAACCTTATAGACATTTGGATAACTTTTTGTAGTTTCTTTTGGATAGGGCAATTTGAACATGGACTCTTAACCTTTTTGACCCGTTTATTTCGTCCCGTCCCGTCCCACCATAGTAAATAGGATAGGATGGGCCGGTAATGGGATGAAGTCTTTTAATTGGGACGGAAATAAGATTCTCAGTCTAGACCCATCACAGGTTTGGGACGGGAATGAGATGGGGTAATTGAGAAAGGTGTGACCCGTCCCATCCCTATTTGCATTTGGCTTAAGAGCATACGCGGAGCAGAGTCTCAGAGATTCGCCTCTAGTGCCGTTAGGGCTTTCAGTGTACTACGTTTCTCTTTGATGGGTTTGAATCACTTTACCTTTTTGCATCTAGGTCTGTATATAATTTCGGATTTGTGTTAGGGTTCATTGAAAGTTTTGCCTCTGTGATCGAGATCTAGTATCTTTGAACTGACCCTAAATCATGTTCATGTTCATGCACTACAAGAAGAAAGAACCCAAATGCGAAGAAAACGATGGCTTTGGGACGGGGAGAAATCAAATTTTTTTTAGGAAAGCGCTATTCGTGCTCCATGGAGTGCCATCTGCGCACCAACCATGATTTATAATGGGGCCAAGTACCAATTATACCCTATGGCCTTGTAACTAAAAAAAAAAAAAAACTCACATTTTAATATATGATGCACTTTTTTAGGGTCTATTGCAGAATATATTAGGAAAAATCGATTATTGGATAAAATAATTAGAATGTCATGGCTCCTAAAAATCATGGTGATCCAACGATCGTTTTTTGAAAAAAAATAAATGATGGCAAAAATTGTGATATTTTGAAGAACATAAAAAAATACCATTTTTCTCAAGGCTAGTTGCATATCATATTTTGAAAAACAGACCGTTGTATTATATACCACTCTTATGAACATCATGTTTACCAAAAATCATGAAGATGCAGCTATTGATTTTTGAAAAATGTCGCAATGAAAAATTGTATTTTTTTTT
>JAESVK010001227.1:158984-181060 GCA_017140935.1 Hamamelis virginiana
GAGTGATAGAGCTGGATCGCTACAATATAATAAAATGTGTTGCATGTAGGCAAAGGTTGCCAAACATCATGTCAACTGGACAATCCTTACCATTAAAATAACAAATAGACATTGAACAACATCTACAAAGAATTGGCTGAAAGATTCAAGGTAGACAACCAAAATGGACGAACTAATATAATTGATTTTCTTTTCTTTTCCCTTTTTTTTTTTTTTTTTGCAATTGCAAATAACTTATTAAATTTCTCACCCATCTTTGAGTAGAGGTTGTCCTGTCAATAATCATAACAAAAACAGCTACTACAAAATTTCATAAAGCAGATAATCAACTAAATCCATTCTCTTACCTTTGAGAATGCCTTCTGAGCTGCTTTTTCTGAGACTTCTTCTGCATTGCACAAAAAAAGATGATAAACTTAAGTAAAATAATATTTCAATAAATAAGCCTGTTTGTAAAATTCTAGAACATAAAATTGTATGATATATAAACTTGTCATATAAGATCACAATAATCACAATAACAAAAACATATGGTAGAACCTTCAAAGGATCTATACTATCATAACGACAGTGGAAGGCATGATGGTGCATGATTTAACAGAGGATATGGTTCTAAATAGAGCAGAATGGCAAGATGATTCAAGCAGCCAACTTCAAGTAGATGGGATATAAGGCTTTGTTAAGTTGAGGTTGAATTGAGTAATTGTGATCAAATATCAAGAAAGAAAGTAGAACCTTCAAATCTATGCCATGGTAACTATAGAGGAAAAAGCCAGACAATTAAACCAAGCATATGAATCAGATCTGATAAACCAACAAATTAATTATGGCAAGGTATCTTAAAGGTCCACCTGTAGTTTGGAGAAAGGTGTGGTCCAAGGTGAATAATGATTAATGGGTGCTTGAGCACTGCTGTTGAGGGGAGAGACTACACTTTTCCCAATCTCTTCTACATTAAAGAGAACCAGCTTGCAAAGGTCTCCAATTGTGTGGAGGCCCCTAGGAAGATTGTATTGGACCATAGATTTTTATAGAAGGCTTTAAAGGGGGTCCTGGGGGTCCTCTTTCGTTTAGTTTTTTGAGCATCTGTAATTAGATATTAATGGGATTCCTTCGTATGTACTAGACTTGTAGCATAAGATTGGTCCCTTGCTTTGCTTTTGGCTGATTCCAACGACTGGTGCTTTTCTTATGTACAAGTCATGAGATTCCTTCATATGTAATAGACTTGTTGCATGAGATTGGTCCATTGCTTTGCTTTTGGCTGATTCCAACGACTGGTGCTTTTCTTATGTACATATTGTACATCACTCTTTCACATTATTATATTTATCTTAAGTCATGAGAGAGAGAGAGAGAGAGAGAGAGAGAGAGAGATGGGCTGCAAATTGAATGCTTCAAATTGTTAAGTATATGTACAGAAGTGGATATAGTTCGTGACAGATCTTAGATCCATTGTAGAATAGTCTGTTGTTCAGATCTAATTTAGGAAATTTAATAGGTGCTACCTGAGTCCCTTCTGGATATAGCTTCAAGTTTCTCTTCCAACTCCTGCTTTTCAAAAATGAGGGCAGAAGCACGGGCTTGCTCCTCTGCTAATCGAAGTCGCTCTTGCTGCCTTGACAGTAACTCTTGCTAAAATTTTGAACCACCATGAGATACTTATAGATTTAACATTACAACAGGAATATCAGAAAATGCCAATTAGCACATTCTAACCTGTAATTTCGATCTTAAACTAGCTAACTCCTTTTCCAAGGCTTGTATGTGATCGGGTGAATTTCCCATAGAGGGAATTCCACCAGGAGGACCAATCATTGCTTGTTGCTGTATCGAGTTTAATTCTGCTCTCAAGGCTGCTGCATCTTCCTCGGCCTATATCAAGAGAAACAATAAGAAAGGAAAATTGACCCACTTCAAATATTAAAGACAAAAAGTGCTTGCATACTCGGTATTGTTCTTCTTCTGCTTCCTTAAAACGTTTCTTGATTGTGCGAAGCTGGGCTGACAGATCCTCCTACACTAAAATATCAGAGTTCAATGGTGAAGTATAGGAGGAAAAAAAAGTGAAAAATCATAGGAAACTATAAGAGATAAGAAGATAAGATTTTGATGGGGTGTACCCGTGCAACAACTGCTGCATCTTTCTCCATAGCAACATCCCTGAGAGCTTTTCTCAAAGATGGTACACTATTCTGCTCCTGCCATTAGCAACAAAAATTAAAAGAAGTGGAATCAGGATAAGATGATTAGTTGGGAAATTTTATTTAGCTTGTTTAAAGCACATAAGTATTGCATGTCCTTCTAAGTGGTGCTAAATTGCCAATGTGTCATGGAACTAGGGCAATGGGTTTTTGATAATAAAGAAAATACGATATTCCGGCTAAGCGATTCCCAACATTTTCAAATACCTGGGTTAGATTTCTTATCTGATATATTTTGTGCCTCAAAAAAGTACCAAACAAAAATAAAAAAGAAAAGGGTTAAGTTAAGATTTAGACAATTATTTAAAAATACGAAGCTGTAAAATAAAAATAGGTCATAATTAAACAAACTTTCCCTTCTAATCATACAAAATTTTGTTTCATTCTGGCATGAAATGGGTGCAAACAAGTGCTATATTTCAAGCCTCCAATAATATAAAATCCAACTATAATAAGAAGATTATTCTCGTGGGTTATTCCCCTTGCTCTGCCCAATCAGAAAATGCAACAAAACAGATAATGAATTATAAATATTAATGAAAAATATCCGATTATGTAAAAATTATACTAGATATATCCCATTGTTGGGATGGATTCCACTTTTCAAATAAATGTATAATGTGCCCATCCACCAATTATGAATAAAATTAAAGACGTCTCAATTACCAAATCATTCAAACGCTTCTGCAGCATGTCATTCTCGGCTTCCTTTGTCCGAAGCTGAAATAAAGAGAAAACAGAATTTTCAGTATGAATGATCGCTACCCAAGAGTCTCTTTGTAGTTAATTTTCAAAGCAAAAGAAAAAAAAATGTAACAACAATACCTTCGAAGTTAAGTTATTGTTTTCTTCCTGCAACTCTGCATTGCTCATCTGTAGGTCTTTTAGCTGAGATACTAAACCACTAACATCCGTCTGCTTTAGCATTTAAATTGTATGAGAATCTAAAATTAGAATAACATAATGGGATAAAAATATGTCCATAACTTGAACATTCAAATAAAAAGCCTCCTCAATCTCCATCACTTTCAACAAAAAATATAAAATTAAAAAAGGTTCCTGGACAATTCTTTTGGGAAAAAAAAAAAATACTAATGGTCGCCTTGCTGAGAAAATGTGTATATATATATATATATATATATATAAACCATTAAAATTAGTCTTCATTTTTTTTAAGCAGTTGAATCTTTAAATATTATAAGCCTCACACAACTATTTGGCTAAGTTAAGGCAAATATTACATGTACTTTTGATACATTTTCCTTCACTCATCTTTTTCGCGTCAAATGGGCCGAAATGCTGAGTGGACATTTTATTGCGAAGCTTAATGGGAATTTTACCATGCTGTTTACAGCATACATGCGTACATGTATGTATGTATATATATGCATATACATATAAAAATAGAAACACACAACATTCATCTGCAATAGCATTTTACAATGTTGTTTAAAACTTAAAGGGAATTATACCATGTTATTTTACTCAACTTCGGCTTTTCAATTAAAAGCTTTTCTACACACAAATAAACTTGGAGATGCAAATTGGGAACAAAATTCAAATAATTAAATAAAATTTTGAAAAAATAAAATAAGTAATGGAGAACATATATTCCTACCTCTGAGAGTCGATTTGCACTCTCTGATTTTTTCATCTCTACAACATCTGTCCGCCAAAAAAAATAAAATAAAACAACAACAAAAATTCAATAAAAAAACGCATCAAAGATATGTTTGCGCGGTATATATATATATACACACACACGTATGTACGGACCATTGGAATTTAAAACTTTGCTTAGATCTGGTCCTGAGGAAGCTTTACTTAATCTATCAGCGGCTCTCTTCTGACGAATTTCATCCAGCTGAAATAATAACAAATAAAATAATCACCGATAAAATTTTCGAATTCGCCACAAAAACAAGGTTAGATTGTGCAAAAGCAAAACTAAAGAACGATACGAAGTGATGATGATGCGAATACGAGTATGAAGAAGAAGAAGAAGATGATGATGATGATGATGATGAGATCTGTACCGTTCGTCGAGCAAGAGATGCGTGACGTGCGTCCATGGCAGAAAGATGACGAAACGCAGTGAATGATTTCCCTCTGCAACCGTGGATTTGGCGTTTCAACGCTTCTCCGCGAGGTTGCACGAATTACAGAGAGAAATCGCAACTAAATTTTTCACGATTCGCCGACCGTCGGGCATATAAGGCCGAAAATTCTCTGTCCCAGGAGAAGGCCCAAAGCTAGGCCCATATACTCTTGCATTTCGTACTCAATTTCCACTCTTTGAGCATGGGCCTAAGAAGTCCATGATTGATTGATTGGCATCCACCCAAAAAAAAAGTGAGGGCTTGTTTGGTTTGGAAAACGTTTTCTATTTTCAATTTTCAAAATGTGTTTGGTTTGTTATATTTGGGCCTGTTTACTTCATGAAAATTTTCACAATTTTTATTTTCTATGAAAATTTTTAAAAAATAATTTTCATTTTCAATTTTCAAAATTTAGAGAATGCGTTTACTTTGGAAAAATGAAAACTGTTTTCAAAATCTAAAAATAGTGTAAATGTGTTTACTAAAACTATATATTATCTCTATATGTTTTATTATTTTCATTTTTTGGTTTTCCAGTTCGTCTGCATATTTTTTTCCATGTTTATAAGCATTGCCACGATATAATCATTGTTTTCAATTTTTGTGAAAATACAAAAAATGTCTTTTTGATGTTTTCACATTTTCTTAAAAACTGAATTCATTTTCTTGAAAACAGTTTTCATTTTTTACAAGTAAACGCGTTTTTTGGACCGTTTTCTATTTTTATTGAAAATGAAAATTGTGAAAATTTTCACAAAGTAAACAGGCCCTTTGTTTCCCGTTTTTTTGAAAACACGGAAAACTTTTCTAATGTTTTTCAAATTTGACATATTTTGCATTTTTAAGAAAATATTTTTAATTTTTTTTTTACATGAAAATACATTTTTCTATTTTCGCTAAAATAAAATTTTAAAAATTTTCACAAAGCAAACTAGTCCTAAAAAAAATTGCTTGCATTCTCTGGTTCATTAGTTTCAATTTTCTTCTCCTATCCAACTCCAATTTTGTCTCCTAATTGGCAATACAAAATTTTAATTTCATCCAAGATGGTGATACCCTTTTGTGTCTTTCAACAAACCATGTGTGCGTTGTTAACCCATGTAATATAGTTTGTTCTTATTATGTAAATATTATAGTGTTCTTTATTTTATATTTAGAAAAACTAAAGTGATGGAGGAAATTTTGTTACTTTGATAATGGATTTAGGGTTTATGAGATAGGTTTCTATTATTTGAAATTATTAGGGAGAAAAAATGGGAAGATTAAAGTTTGATCCCCCTCAACTATCATTGATTTACACTTTGCACCCTTATAAATTTAGTTGTAACATATTGATCTTCATAATTTTGATTTGTAACATTTTGTACTTTTCTGTCAGTTATACATTTATTTGTTTGACTGAAAAGTGATGTTAGACTTTTTTTTTTTTTTTATGTAGTATTTATTCTAGATTTCTAATATATCAATAAGTATATCGGTGAAGTTTTATGATTTTTCTCAATATATTTTATTTATTATGAATTTTATTTACTGTATAGGAAAAATAATTCATAAAAATTAAATTATATTGAGAAAAATCATGAAATTTCACCAATATGTAAGATAAATAATGAATAACAAAATAACAAATCTAACACCATTTTTCAATCAACTAAACAAAACACTAGTTAACAGAATGGTGCAAAGTGATACAGATCAAAACTATAAGGGTTAAATGTGTTGTAATTAAAACTATAGGAGTGCAAAGTGTAAATCGGTGATAGTTGAGGGGTCAAATTGTAATTGCCCCCCCCCCGCCCCAAAAAAAAAAAAGAAGAAGAAGAAGAAGGAAAATCACGTGATTAGAACGAAATGAGAGTATTATGTCCGTATGGATGTGTATAACGAAATAATAGCTTATTGTGAGTTTCAATATGATTGCTACATGTACTTCCATTCTATTTGTTGAAAAATTATCTGGAATGCCGGTTATATATAACTTTTTAGACACATAACACTATTACCTGAGAGGCACACGATGGGTGTTACGTGTCTAAGAGGTTATATATAACCGACTCACCGAATAATTTCTACTATTTGTTAAATCTTATGGCATGATGGTTAGCCCATAAATACCAATGTTGTGCACTTCATATACAACTATTTTCATTAGGTGTGAGTATTGGGTGGGCCATAGGCTTTTTGTGTGTGTGTGTGTATTAAGTCTAATTCAGCTAAAGTTTGGACCTAGATTAGTCCTTAAGAAAAGGCAAGATCACTCGCAAATGTCCTCTCTTTTTTTTATGATGAGGGTGACCGAGCCAGTTTACACACACCTCGACTTATCCCTGGGTGATCGCAATATCCTACTAATCATGGATACTAGGTAAGACGTAAGGCAAATACCCTGTGTATGCGGCCCAGGATACTCGAAACAGAAACAACGGACTTGGTATACCGAAGCCCAACCATCTGAGCTACTCTCCTGGGTTCAGGGCCGGCTCTGAGGGCAGGCCTAATAAGCAACCGCCTTGGGCATCCATATTTTTAGTAAAATTTAGGGGCATTAAATTTGGTCTTATTAGTGATATAATACTTAGACAACCAATTTTTATTCAAGGACAGTTCAAAGGGCCAAATCCCAATATGCTATATATGTTCTACTATTTAGCATCTATTTTTTGTTGTTGCATTTTTCTTTAGAATATAATTTTTATTAATTTCTTGGTATCATTGTTCTATGTATGTTTGACACATTTATGGAAAATATAGTTGAATTATATTCATTTAATGGAATTATATTCAAAAGTTGTAATCAAATCTTATTTATTAGTTTGATATATTTGTAATGATGATAGTAGGTTTTGGGTGAGCCTATTGAAAACTCTCATTGTGAATTGATTGTTTATTTGTTTGATATATTTGTAAGGAAAATTCCATTCGTCCTCCCTTTTCGTCTTTCCTTGTGCATCTTACCAACTTGGAACAGTAATTTCGAGAAATCCACAATTGGATTTGATATTTCACTTATACTTATCATGAATGCACAAAATCACATTGATCCAATGGTCAATTATTGCAATTTAAAAAAAAAAATAGTAAAATATAATGAAAAAATTGTGAAAAACTATCACAGTCTATTTTTTGAAAAACCAACCATTTGATCAATATGATTTTTTGTATTCTTAATACGAATAAGTGGAGCATCAAATCCAACAGTCGATTTTTCAAAATAACTGATTGAACTTTCAAGTTGGTCAAATGTACAAGAGAGGACAAAAAGGGTGAACAAAAATAATTATTGTATTTGTAATGATGATATGATGTTCGGGATGAGCCTATTGAAAACCTTCCTTGTGAACTGATTGTTGTAGGTCTGCTTTATTAATTTAATTATATTTGTAATTATAATAGGAGGTTCGGGGTGAGCTTATAGAAAACATTTTTCCTGATTTGATTGTTATAGGTTTTAGCTTCTTATATATATATATATATATATATATATATAATGGTGAATCAGTGATGGGAGGTTTGGGGTGAGTCTATTGAGAACGCGCTTTTTGTTAATTGATTGTTGTACATTTAGCTCATGAGAAATTAATGATAAATAAATAAAATTTTACTTTTTTTTTTAGTCGATATGTAGTAGGGGCAACATTTTAGGAGCCCGCCTAGTGCATCCAAAATCTCAGGGCCAGCCCTACCTGGGTTCACTAGCAAATGTCATTTGTCCAATAGTTGGGGTGTCGTGGTTCGATTGCAAGACCTCCACCTATTTAAAGTGCAATTATTGATTGCTTAAACTACCCTATGGGATCTTGAGGAAGTAAATTTAAGAGACTGTATGGAAATTTTAGAAAAAAAAAATTATAAAAATTAAATGAGGTTAGGTCTACTCTTTTAAAAATAAAAAATAAATTAACCTATAATTGGTTTAGAAAATAATAGTATTTATATTTTATTTTTTATACAAGGCAGAATAGATTGACCTAAACAATGAATTTTTCAAACAGTGGTAAAACAAAAACAATCAAATTTAATTTTAGTTAGTCAAAGTTTCATATTTGCTCAACAAGCCTTGAAATTCAAGCCTAGGGACCATGCTGTTTTCTTAATATATAGACTGATTTGCTCATTTACTACGGCATGCCAAAGTATTGTCTGGGTGGTGTAGTTGGTTATCACGCTAGTCTCACACACTAGAGGTCCCCGGTTCGAACCCGGGCTCAGACAACATCATTTTTTGTTTCCTCCTCTGCATTATTTTTTGCCAAATGCTCCCTAGAGTTCTGCAGAGGGAGAGAGAGATGGGCCATGGATTCTTAATAATTTATATTCTCTTTATCACTCTTCATTATGATAACATTTAATGTTTGCTATGAAATTTATTTCTGAAGCAATCGGTGTTAGTTACCATTGTGTATTTTAAGCTAATTAAGGCAAATCATATGGTAGGTTCCTTAGCTGGGTCAGATGTGGAGTACGTGGTGGAATTAGAGCTGGCACTGAGTTTGGGTTTAAAAAACTACCCAATTCAATTGATCTCTTCATAAATGGAGTGAAAACCATAGCCTGAGCCTGACCCATTTATCAAGGGATCAACCTGAAATTGACCCACCAAATTTAAGGTTGGGTGTGTTTCGGGTTAAATTTTGCAAGCTTTTTGTATGACAATGACTATGGATATTCTTTTTTTTTTTTTCCTTTGTTGGGTTGGGGGTTGGGAAATGTCATGTTTTGACCCAACCATTTGAATCTTTGTACCCATTCGGCATAAGTAAATGCTTGAAAAATTATACTAGTGAGATTAATTAATCTCATGAAAATAGTCGAACTTGGAATCTTTCATTTATTAAGGCGTAAGGATCAAGACAAACTGTTCTACACTATGAATCGATTATTTGTTAATCAATGTTAAGGATAGTACTTCTATCATCACACATCCTAGCAAAACCCGTTAGTTGAGTTGGAATTTTAAATTCTTCTAAATAATCCGAGGAAAGGGAGGAAGAGGTCATGATACCGTGTAAAGATAGTAGACATCAGGTGTGTGAAAATACAATTGTGTTGATTTGCATGAGAGATCATGTACTTATACACATCTAAAAATTTATTAAAGAAACTAATCTTAACAGAGACTGATTTATATATCATTTAAGGATTGAATTTAATATTCAAAACTCATGTGACAAGTTTGGTTAAGATTGGATGAATCTCTTGACAGCTTTGTAATAATATGAGTAGTAATTGTTAACAATTCCTCAGTGTCCATCAGCCATAGACAGCCTCTTGTTGTCTCCTTTCTGTTCCATTGGTATTGGCATTGTACGTATTTTTCAATTTCATATGACTTTCTTTTTCCTGCTAAACAAACAATCCTTTTATGGCTAAGGAAAATGTTACATGGCCGGTGCTGGCATTCGATTCTTTATGAAACATGCCCCCTGGCCTTCTGCTAATTAGACAAGCTGTAAACTCGATCATTTCTGGATTTCAACTGTTTAAGGAATCTTTAGCTTTATTGGCACTAAAGTGAAACTTTATAGGATGTAGACTATTTAAATCACTCTGCTTAGACAAATGTAGGCCATACATTGTTATGGGCGCCGGTTAGATCTGTAAAGAGGATGTATCATAAACACTTCTTTTTCCTTCTTCTTTTTTAACCACAGGCTGTTGGCTGGCTGTCAATCATCATTGATTCTGATTTAATGTGAGTTAAAAGTTGAAAGTGGAAATAATCCCGATCCTGTTAGTATATGCCTATTTTGATTAAAGCGAGTATGAAGCTAATAAATTTTTGGGATACATATTTTAGAAAACTGAACGTTGGATTAGATATTCTTCTCATGAATGTTACGCATGTTAAAAATCACGGAAATACAATATCAACTTCTCAAGATCTAAACTACGAAATATTGTGATCACTGAAAATTATCATCAGTGATATTTTTTAGAAACCGACTATTGAATAATTCTGATTTTTAGTATGCACGATATGTATAAGTATAATATATAATCCAACGGTTTGTTTTTCTAAATATATATCCCATAATCATCTATTAGCTTCATTCAAGTATGCTGATGTGCTAGAGCTCGGATACCTCTCCTCTGGATACATGTCACTAAACCCAATTTAAAACATATTTTTACATAAAATAACTTGTTTCTGCGGTGGTATTAGATTGAAAATTATTTCCAATATGAAGGTCATTTTAGTCAAAAACTCATTTATACATCGAGTTAAAAACTGAAAGAAAAATATTTATGTTCAAATAAATTGCTCAAAGAGTGAATTCCAAATAACGTAGCTCATGATCTAACCCTTCTCTGTTTTAATAAATTCTTTATTGATAATAAATGAAGGTTCATGATTCATTTGAGATGTGTTTTTGCACAAACTTTTGGAACATATAGCATTACTGAAAGAAGAGTGGGAAGAATCTAATCTAAAAAGAAAAAGGTTAGCGAGCATAATGTGTAGGACAAATCCCATGATTTATGTTAAGAATACTTATGAATTACGCAACCTTGCTGTTAAGAGAAGATTAGTCTTTTTTAAGTGTTATTACTCCATTACAGGAGACAGAGGGAACTGGGAGAAGGAAATCACTAATCAGTGATTCAGTGATGAAGAAGGAAACCTTGTGTTTTTGCATTCCAGGCCGGAAACAAAAACAATCCAAGAATGAAAACTCTGAGGAATCTCCCAAACCTCCCAAATCTCGCCGGAGCGGCAAAAGAAGAGAAAATGCTTCTGAGGATTCTCATGGCGCCGGCCATGATGGATCTGCTGCTGCTAATACTGGAAGCGTTGATGCCGCTGGCATGGCTGTTGTAATGGCGAGCACAGCTCATATATCTGCGATGGATGGCGGTAGTGCTCATGGCGGCGCTGACGGTGGCGGTGGTGGTTGATGTTGCCGAAAGTAGGTAGTTTATTATTATTATTGTGGGGGTGTTTGGAAGGAGAGAAAAATTATTTTCCTTTTGATTTCATTTGATAATGCGTGCTAATGCGTGCGATCCTTTGGTCGGCCATCGGCAGAAAGTTGAAGCTTCTGATGGGATTCGTAAAACTAATAGCTAGATCATCTCACGCGTTTGACACGTGCATGTGTGGAATATATCAGAGAGAGTGGCAAATTGGTTTTTCTTGTATTGTTATTAGTGTATTGAGTATTAATGTGTTTGAGACTTGAGAAATTGTTTTCTTTTCTCATTTTGTTTAATGTTTTGTATAATTATGTTGTTGTGCAAGTGTTGTTATCCTCACAATTGTTCCTTTTGCATGATAATATTGTTTGGTATTTTGTATTTAATTTCTGTTCTTTTCCTTATTTCTATCATATAGAAGTTCATCTATGAATCCCATGGGAGAAAAATAAAAATAAAATATTTAAAAATGTACTTACAAATGGATTCTCTTATTTAATTAGCTCCCCATCTCGCATTTTCTAAATTCCTTATCTTACATTTTTTATTATATCTAAATAAAAGCTAAATTATTTTGATTTTAAAATTTTATACGACATTTATATCTGTCAAAAATTAGTTTCGGAAAATAACTTGCTATTGTGATGTTGTGATATTAACTACACTTGGTAATGACCCAAATCCATGTGTTTAGCCAATGGGGGTTGGTTGAGTTGGTAAGAATCGATCACTTCACTTGAAAGGCCTAGGTTTGACTCTCGCTGCCAGCAGTCCCTCTTGGTAAGTGATCTATAAGTCCAATATAAGTCTTCGTTGAGGCCTACGGCTTGCCTGGCCCTGGACTGGGGTAACCTCCCCTCACCTAAACTTTTTTTTACCAAAAAAAAAAAACATGGGCTTGTATGGTTAGACATTTTGGAGCAAAATTTTTGCGGTGGATTGGCTACCTCATTGAAAATAGATAATACTAAATGCATGTTTGCCTTAACTTTTTAAAAATTTACTTTTTTGGAATTATTTTTTACATATCTTTGTAAAGTTACGTTCCAATCATATCTTCATGTCACAATTTTCGTACTAGAAGTAATTGTGGCAAAAGTTAAGGCCTTTTAACTTTTGCCATAATCACCTATAGAATGAAAATTTTGCCAATCATCCTAATAACCTCAAGTTGTTTAGAAGCGATTATCATCTCATCTCACTTATACCCTTGTAGCCTAGTGGCATGTATTCTTGCTTTTAAGAGAAAGATATCAGATTCGAGCACATGGAAGTACATTGATACTAATTTGTTAGTATTGGGCATTTTGGGATGTGTAGCTTCTATCATTTGAAAAAAAAAAAAGAAAAAAAAAAAAGAGAAAAAGATTACCATCCCATTCTTAAGTCAAATAAAATTTTGAACGCTAAAAGTAATTTTAAGAAAAACTAATGCAAAAGGATATATACAACTCTCGAGCAAAATGATCTTTTAATGGGCTAATGGCACAGTTTTCATCTTTGAGCCTTGGGCTTAAGGCCCATTGTCAATGATGAGCATTGGGCCAATTCTTGGGCCGGGAAATGGCCTTTTTTGGGGGATTTGTACTATCCTTCTGGTTTTTTTATCCCATATTAAAAATTAGATAACTTGAATTGATTAAAAATTCAAAAATTAGGAACATATTAGTCGACATATCAATTAGAATGACGTTGCCGAATCAATACAAATAAAAATAATAACTGACATAACACGCTTCTTATATTACTATGTTAACATAATAGGCTAATGTGTCCACTTATGCACTTCATGTCAAGTATCGCTTGCCATGGTGGAGCAGTCGAGCAGAGATAGTTTATAACTAGGCCAAGAGATTGACTCACCAATAGAATTGAGTGGTTTCATCTAATGCTCAACTTTGGGCTTAAAATTTGGGCTCCAAAAGAAGCATGTATAACTTTTGGCAAAATGCCAAAACTTGTTAACCGAGCTAGCCCGACATACTTTCTAGTTCTGGCAAAACGCTGAAACTAGCTAACCGGCTAGCTTAAATCCTGGAGACTCAAGTGTAAATTTGACCAAGTGGTGCTAGCTCAGTTGGCGACTTGGCGGGGAGGGTTTGGGTTAGGGGTGTAAGATCTCGAGTTCAAGATCCAGTGCTAGCATTATTGTAAATAGTTTGATATGTATTATATAACCAGTGTTGTAAAATCCAGGCCAGACCGGTTGGTTCTACCGAGAACCTGAAATCGGTCTTTTTAGTAAAAATTGGTCATCCTGGCAATTGAACCAGCACGTTTACAGGTTTATTGGTGGGTTAGGAGAATCGACAGAGTTTTGGTCAAAAAATAAAAAAATGCGAAAATGACTAAAATAGCTCCAATCTTTTTAAAGCCTCTTAAGGCCAGGAATACTAAAAAGGTAAATTAGTCTAAAAAACTCCCAAATATTCTTATCTTGCGTTTGAAAAAAGAGGAAATTGGACAAATGTCCTATTTTAGAAGTTTTTCATGCTTAAAGTCCTCCCCAAAGATCTTTTATGCCAAAAGTTCTTTTCGCATGAATTGGACAAAAATACCCCTCTTCCCAACAACCTTCAATGTCACCTCCACCCCCAATCTCGGATTTCACTACGCCGGAAACCCGTTTCACTACGTCGGACACCGGATTTCACTACGCCGGAAAACGCATTTCCGGCATTTCACTACACCGGAAAATGCATGTCAGTACGTCGGAATCTTGAGTTTCACTAAGCCAGAATCCGATTTCACTACGCCCAAAAAAAAAAAAATCTTTTATTTTTTTACATTTTCCCATTAACCAAACAAAAAATAAACCATTACAAAGAAAAAAAAAATAAAAAACAAAAAAAATTTATTTTTCCTACATAGAAGTGAAGGAACTGTTGGATCAGGTTCTACTCCTCAATCAATTAGGTGTTTAGCTGGATCAATTAAGTTAACACCCAAACAATCAAGTCCCTTCTCTATACTCTCTTCTGTGGATCCATTACTAGAGCATAAGTCACATATCCAGATCCATTTAGTAAAAATACCTTCCACATCTAAACCTCTTTTGCTTCAAAACCATTCATCAAATAACCCATAAGCTGGAAATTTTCAAGCATGAATGGTTCAACAACTAACAGGTATCCCTGGTTTTAAACCTTTGGCTATGAAAAATGCATTTCGATTGGGAACAAATTATGATGTAACTCCACTAAGTAATGGCATAATTGGCCAAAAGTCCTACTTTAAAGATGTTTATTGTCTAGAGTCCTCTCCTATTTTATTTTTTTTGAAAACTCCTTATTAAAAAAGTTTTAATGTCTAAAGTCCTTTTTTTATAATTCAATTTATTTTATTGACAAATTTACCCTTTGATTCCCAGCTTGTTCCCTATGCATCTGGTCCCCCCACTATTTCTCTCTCTGTATCTGGTTTGAATATAGAACTCCCTAGTTCTACGTCGGAGACGGAACTCGCCGAAGCCCTTCCCACGGTTTTCTTTCTTCTCCCCAACGTCGGCGTTGAGCTCTTCCTCTTCTTCTTTTTATCTGGACACAATCTGCAGAAGAGATCAAATCATAACAGTAGCGCCGACGAAGCTTCAAACAGATCCGATTGGCATAGATTCAATTCAACGGTCGTGGCTACACTTAAGAATGCCTGGAACTCTTCATCGTGATCTCAGGCCATGGCAGATCAATGATGAAGGAAGTGGCAAATCGAAGTGATGATTGAAAGTTGGATTGAACCGCAAACAACCTTAATTGAAAGTTGATTGGAAGTGATGATCTCAGGCCATGGCAAATATGTTGGGAGAAAGTGAGGAGACATGTTGGGAAACATGCTGAGAGCATGTTAATAAGAATTATCATCAAAATCAAGGCAAATTTACAACAACCAAAACGATTTCACATTTAATTTCAACGAATTCATTATGACGGCAGGATTCACATTGGCGACTCCTCCATCTCTGACAGATTTTTCGGCAAGCTCTTTCCCCATCTCCCGCGTAGATCTAGCGAGCTGCATTTTTTTTTAGAAAGCTACTGATTGGACCACAATCATGCCTTAAATTATGGTAATGCTATGTTTTCTTATGTATTTAATTGCATAATAAAGGCTAGTATTTGTTTTATTCATAGGAATATGCTAATTTTCACTTTTGTAGGAAAATTGAATAGAAATGTTCAAATTCAAATACACAATGAAGAAGACTTGCCTGAGCATCAATTGGATAAATATTTCCATTAAAGAAGATGATTGATGAAGCATGGAGGATAAAAGAGGAAACAATCCAGCGAAAAAAATCAAGAATTTGCGGACAGAAAATTTTGGCTATCGATAGCCAGATTTGGCTATCGATAGACATTCTATCAATAGCCAAATTCCGCTATCGATAGCCAAATCCTGCTATCGATAGCCAAATCCCGCTATCGATAGACATGAGGCGGCTGTGGGTTGTTCTAGATATTTTGAGATATTTTCAAGGGCATTTTGGTATTTTGTAATTTAGCCTATAAATACAAGGCTCCATGTGACTTTAAGAGGGTTCATGACTTTTGCTCTGAATCATTACTCTGCTATTTTAATTAGACTTCAAGTTACAGTTCAATTTCGCATTTTATTCGGCAGTTTACTTTTTCAGCAATTTCCAATTTCTGCAATTTTTCTTTCAATGCCTGGCTCAATTCTCACTTGAGGATTGTTCTTTAATATTCAGTCTTTACTTTCAGTACTTTACTTTTCTGTTATTTTCCTTTTTTATGCATGGCTCAATTCTCACTTGAGAATTGTTCTTTACTTTTTCTGTCAGTTTCTTTATTTACTTAAGCAATTTTCTTTATTTATTTCTGCCATTTTCCTTATTTCTTCAGTCATTTAATTACTGCTTTTGTTTTACTTTTCCATCCCGTGAACCCTTAGAGCTTGTCATGGATAAAGGATATTCTCCTCCATTGATGTGTAGCTAATACTCCAAGCTTGGGTGAGGATGAAGTTGGATTCGTTATACAATCCTATTTTATAAACATCCCTCTATTTGTATTATGTGATTGCATAGTTGTGAAGGTTTTACCGCACACTATCTCTAAATATAATATCATATAATTGTACATCTGTGATTGCAATTATATAATTATGCAATGGTTCTTACTGGTATGAATACAAACCAGCATGCTTTATTCCTCATTTAAGATGGATAGCGATATTCCATTCTTTTCAAGGATAAACCTGCCGGTCCTGTATTCATAATCTTTTTGGGACTTCCTTCTTGTAGTTGGAAGAACCACCATACATAATTACTATATTGAGGATTTTATAAGATAAATTGTATAATTGATATTCAATGGGCTTCTCACCCAAGTTCTGCTCATTCCACCAACTTAATTGCGTTTTTAACTAAGCTGTATTAATTTACTGCGTTTTCGCTTCGACCCAATCGGAGCATTTCCCACCAACCAATTTAATTGACAATATTCTTTCCACTTGAATTAATTCTAAAAAGTCTTTTATTATAAACCTGTATTTCCCAGTGGTTCGACACCCGTGCTCACTAGTCACAATCGAATTGAGATTATCAGTCACGAGGTTTTATAAATTAATTATTCTTGATCACTGACAAGGAATAATCTCCCTTGTCTCTGAAGCGATCAAATTTTGGCGTCGTTGCCGGGGAATTACGGTTTATTTACAAAGAATATTTGGATTTAATTTAAGTAGTAAATATTAATACTGTTCATATTACTATATATATATTCTTTTATACTGTTAATATCTATATATAATAAATATTATTTATTATTTTCACTACAGGTGGCTGAAATCAGGAATTGGGAGCTTCACTCCCGCGCGCTTAAAAATAACAAATTAAAAGCTAAAGATTAACTGCTCACTATTTGTTTATTGAATTCCGTGATTATCTGTGGAGACCTATTTTATGCGGGGTAGAAGGTCGTTGTCATTAAACGTAATTCCTTTAGACTCTGAATTAGAAAGAACTCTGAGAGCTGTTAAAGCTTCTCAAAGTCAGTCCAGTGAGTCAGTACCTTTGCATCATTTAGATATGGCTGAATCATCTGCACACACTGTCATGTTACCTGCGGATAATATTCAAGCGCCTCAAGGTCTTAAAACTCTTAGGGATCACTTCATGCCCAATAGTTTTAATCCACCCTCCTGTATCCAAATCCCGCACATTGAGAATCTCATCTACGAGATTAAGCATGCTACCATTCAGATGCTTCCTACGTTTTATGGGTTAGATAGAGAAAACCCATATGACCATTTGCAGGAATTTTTAGGGATATGTTCTACTATTCGAATTCAGGGTTTCCATCCAGAATCCCTGAAATTGTTTTTATTCCCGTTTTCCTTAAAAGATAAGGCCAAACACTGGCTTTGTACTCTCCAAACCCCTGTCCCTATCACTACTTGGGAACAACTCCAAAAGTTATTCCTGTCTAGATTTTACTCTGTCGGTAAAACTCACCAAATGCGACGAGGTATAACAAACTTCGTCCAACATGAACAGGAATCTTTTCATGAAGCCTGGGAAAGAATGAAAGAACTTCTTAGGTTATGCCCCCATCATGATGTACCTAAGTGGCAAATCATAGAGTCTTTTGTTAGAGGTTTAACTGAGGGTGACACGCAGACTGTGAAATCTGCATGTGGGGGAGCTATTTTAAGTAAAGGTGAGGATGAGATGTGGGCTTTATTTGAAGCGTTGAGTGAGGATTCTTTCCACATGGCCTCAATGTCTTTAGGTAACCGTGATGATGCGTTAGTGAAGAAAACGCCTCCCAAAAAGGGCGGTATTTATGATATAGACACCCAAGTTTTGGCAAACAAACAAGTTGAGGCTCTGTCTCAAAAGCTTGACCAGTTAATAGCGGCACAAGGGCAATCTTCAAAAGCCCATGTGAAACCTGTCAACTTGGTGTGCAATATTTGCACTGACCCAGCTCACGAGACCCCATATTGTCCTATGGCAGGCCAGTACCCAGAGTTTGTCCAAGAGCAGGTTAATGCTGCTCAAGGATATGCACCACCTAGGAATGACCCATATTCCAACACTTACAATCCTGGGTGGAAGACTCACCCCAATTTCCAGTGGTCTAGTCAGCCTAGAGGATCCAATCCTAGTCAGCCTGCAAGACCCACATATAGCAGTAACCCTACTGTTAGTCTACCCTATAGACCACCACTGATGCAACCCCAGTATCCCAGTTATGGTGCTCCTCAAGCACCTGCACCCCAGTATCAGAGTCAAGCTGTGACTCAAACACCACCACAACCTCATAGAATGCCTGGTTTTGAGGAACAAGTCCTTGCTACCCTGAAAAGTCTAGAAGCTTCAGCACAACTCACTCATTCCCATTCCCAATCTATTTCCAAGTTAGAAACCCAAATGGGCCAACTTGCGGCTTCATTTAGTCGCAGAGAGGAAGGGAAATTCCCGAGTCAGGCTGTTGCCAATCCGAAGGGAGCTTTTGTAGCTGAGAGTTCTACTTCTCAGAACCCTCAATATCATGAGGATGTGCAAGCAGTGACGGTTTTGAGAAGTGGTACAGCGGTGGATAACAAAGTCGGGGAGGAAGAAAGAGGTAAGGAAGAGAGAAGTGAGATCTTTGAAAAGAGAAAAGTGAATGAAAAAGAGAGTGAAAAGAATAAAAGAGAGGAAGAGAATAAGAGAGAAAAAAAGAAAAAGAAAGAAAAAGAGTTAGATAATGAGAGGGATCACTTTCCCTCTAATTTAGATGATCCATTGGCATCATATGTGCCAAAAGCCCCATTTCCATCTGCGCTTTTAGCTCCTGAGAGGAGAAATAAGAAGGGGGCCGCTATAGCTGAAATGTTAGAGGTGTTTAAAAAAGTTCATATCAATATACCTCTTCTTGATGCTATCAAGCAAATTCCTTCTTACGCCAAATTTTTGAAGGAAATGTGCACACAGCAAAGAAAGGAGCAAGTGCACTTGTCCAAATCTTTAGCCCCTGTAGACATAGCTAGTGCAGTGTGCCAATACCAAGCTCCCATTAAAAGAAAAGATCCTGGTACGCCAACCATACCCTGCTTCTTAGGAAGCCATTATATTGATAGAGCGTTGGTTGACTTTGGTGCTAGCGTGAATATAATTCCATATTCAGTTTACGCTAAAATGGAGCTTGGGACACTCCAAGCCACACCTACTATTCTTCAATTTGCAGATAGGTCTACTAAGGTACCTAGAGGGATACTGCAGGATGTTCTGGTAAAGATAGATTCTTTTGTCTTTCCTGCAGATTTTATAGTCTTGGATATGGAGCCCGTTGACATCAATAGGCCACAAATCCCTGTAATCATAGGAAGACCTCTCTTAGCAACTGCTAATGCAGTCCTTCATTGTAGGACTGGCATCATGAAGGTGTCGTTTAGGAATTTAAAGGCTCAATTACAAGTCTACAATACAGCTGTTCATCCTCATAACTTTGAGGACTGTTCTATTGTTGATCTTATTGACAAAGAAGTACAAGAGGCATTGCCTTACACTCCTACATCTACCTCCCTAGTTTCAACGGAGGATACCAAACCTGAAACACTCATGAAAAAAATGGTGATTGTAGGAAGGAGGCCAAAAGAGAAATGAATTTGAGTATGGAGGCATTTAACGTCTGGCTGAAGACGTAAAACTTAGCTCTTCTTGGGAGGAAACCCTTGTTTTCCCTTGTATATTGGCGTTATTTTGTTTTACCTTTTGTTTGTGTTTACAGGACATCCTTGTTGCGACATTCCTTGGAACATTGAGGACAATGTCAGCTACAAGTTTGGGGGGTGTTGTATTCATTTTATTTATTCTATGATTCTTTTTGTCAAATATATTGCATTTTATGTACCGTATGATTCTATTTCTCAGACAAAATTTTTGACAAATAATGCTTCATTTTTCTTATTCTTTTTGTATAAATTATAGCAATTCTCGTGTTTTCATTGATTGTATAGGCTTGGTAAGTTTAGAACCAAGAGTTTTAATCTTACATTTGTATCTTGCCCATTGTTACAATATTGATTCACTAAATGTGACTTTACTATGATTAGCCTGTATTCAATTTATGCACATGCACGAACTTGGTTTAATCTTCATATCTCTCAATTCGAGTATCTTGTTGAAAATTTTTTTTTATGAAGTGGAAACTTGTGACAACGAATGAACAAATTTGAACCATTCAATTCATTCTTGGGACTCATATATTCAATATATCATTTCAATACTTGGTTGTTGCTTTATGGTTATACTTTGCATATATGTTTAATTCCATGTGTATTTAGAATGCAAATAACCTGTTAATCAGTTGAGAATATTGTGCATAATTTGGAAAATGATTTTAGGCCTTCTTTCGAGTCCTTGTGCCTTGTATATTCTTGCTAGTGTGTTAGGATCAACCGTAGTACCCTATTTCGAGCTTCAAAGTTTCCAGTTCATTTGATAAACGTAGCAGCCTTGGGTATCTAGAGAATTTAGTGTAAATAGAGCGGTGTAAGTCATTTTAGGAGTTCTAGTATGTTTACCTTTACAGTTAAAAAAAAAAAAAAAAAAAATCAAACTCACATAACTCAAGATTCCGACATGCCTCCAGTACCCGTCCTAAGACCATCTACGAGAGGACAGTTCTCCAGTCAGCCACCAGAGAGTGCGCCTCCTACGAGTTCACATTATGTGGAGGAGGTTCCTGATTCTGAGCACCCTGAGATTGGCACGACCTGCGAGCCTCGCATGACTTAAGATTTTGAGAGTTATACAGTGATGGAGGAAGGGTTGAAGAAACTACCGACCCGGCGAGCTCCGCAACCATGGCATGAGGTTCTCACAAAAAAAAAAAAAAAAAAAAATTTCAATGTCGAGCGCTATGTGGATTCGAAAGCCTTCAAACACGAAGGCCTGCTCGTACAGACACTGACAGACTGACGCCTCAGCTAGCATTGCAGAGGACCATGTGAGCTGATATTGAGCAGAGAGATGATGCACAGTCTTGATTTGGGATCTTCTTTTTTAGTATTTAGTTATCTTTTGGGTTAGAGTTTTTAAGTTGTTATGGGTTAGTATAGGGTTATAGGATGGTTTAGGGTAGCAACCTTGAACATATATATCAACCATCCTATTTTTGCTGTCTCAAACTTCTTTTGTTACAACCCAAATACATTACAATCCTATAACAGTCCTTTTTGATTTCAAATTATATGCACTATTCTCTTGTGATTACTTGTTTATTTAAGTTTTTGAATATGTATGAACTGAATATCTATGCATATATGACTTCGTTTCTTTCATCTTCCATTGGTTAAATTGAGCTTAATGTATGAGTATTAAACTTATATGTATCCAATTGGGACACATGGTCACTAACATTCCTTAGCGAACATTCTTTGCGAGTGACCACCAGTGAGGCTTTGAAGTTAAAGCTTGTTTAGGGTTGATACTTATATTCTTATTGCAATTATGTTGATTATATCAAGTTCACCTTCACTACACATTGAAAATTGGCTAATTACCTGTTAAAGATAGCATTTTCTGTATCAAGGTTCTCAATTGTGTATTTGGTATATCTGTAGATAAACTCTAATGCTTGACTTACGTTTTTTTTAGTTTTAACATTTGTTTTCTTCATCTTTTGATTCTTTTATTAGTAACATGTTTGTGGGTACCATTTCTGCAAACCCTCACGAGACTTCACTCGTCCGCTAGGGGTAATCTAGGGGTTTAAAAGGCTTATTGCATGTGCTAAATACAATCGCGATTCCCTGCGAAAGTGGCTTTAAATATATAGGTTTAAGTTTCTTGTTAATATGAGTATAGCTATTTGCTAAGGGACTAGCAAAACCTAAGTTGGGGAGT
>JAESVK010001227.1:200930-232888 GCA_017140935.1 Hamamelis virginiana
AAACACCCCAAACACCTCTCCTTTTCTGATTTTCTCCCCTGAAGCCATCATTCAATTGGGTGTTGTCATAATGATGCATTGTTATTTGATTACAGATTAACTAGTGAAAGGAGAAAAATTGTCAAAGGTTTGATAGTTTATTTTGTTGTATTTATAGTTTAGAGTAGCAATTTTTCCTATAATTGACGGGAAAAATTGTGTAATATCTTTTAATTGAAAGATATGAGGTTAATCTTATACTGAGCCTCTTAAATATCAACAAATAAGTATTGCTATATTAATATAGCAAACGATCCTTGGAGTATATAAAAATATATACTCCAAGGGTCCGTTTGTGTTAGCTTTTGTTAAAATCACTTTTGGATAACTATTTCTTCACATGTTTCTTTAAAATTATGTTTAAACCATGTCTTCACATATCAAAATTGTCATACTAAAAAAGTGATTGTGACAAAAACTAAGAGGCTCCAATGGTTATCACAATCACTTTTAATGTAAAAATTTTGTCATACATCCTATCATTTCTCAAGTTGTTTAAAAGTAATTATCATTCATCCACTTTGATCAAGTCAAATTTTAAGTTCCAAAAGTGATTCTAGAAAAAGTTAATGCAAACGGGCCTCAATATACTTTTATACAGAACCAATTCTGTAAGGATGTCCTTATGCTCTTATCGTAAGGGCACTTTCACTGCGAGTTGTATTTTTGAAAAATTGACCGTTGGATTAGATTATCTTTATATGTATGTCATGTCTGCCAAAAATCACAGTGATCCAACGGTTGGTTTTTAAAGTACAGACATTTAAACAACTTTGGCAGCATCCAACGGTAAATACCGTCAAAGGGTTTCATGAACTGTATTTTGAAAACCGATTATCGGATCACTGTAATTTTTGGTGGACATGACATTCATAAGAAAATTATTTAATTCAAAGATCGATTTTTTAAAATATCATTTCTATGGCTTCCAGAAAGGACGTCTTTACAATAATGAGCATAAAAATGTCCTGATAGGATCGCTTCCATGCTTTCATATACATTTACATGTGTTGTGTTAATTGGTTGAAAATCAATGGAGGTTACCATGCCGACTTATGATGGTGTGTGAGAGGGTTATACAAACCAACCAATAAGCCATAAGAATTACAAACCATAAGAAGTACAATTCCTCCATATAGATTTTCATTAATATTCACTTGTTCAACTAGCTTTGGTATTCAGTGTCCTATTGATTCATAAATATATCCTTTCATTTCTAGAAATAAATAAATAAATGTATGAAAATACATTCATACTGATATTTATTAGTATGATAAGCTCCACTCAATTTTATTTTTATTTTTTTAAAAAAATAGGGGTTTTGGTAGTCCAGATTTTTTGGCCCAACCACCCTATCCCCCTCTCTGGCCCATCAATGATGTGATGACAAGTGACAATTTTATGCTACTCACTTACGTATCAATCTTTTCTTAAGATTTATTAAAAATTTATGGCACTTACTTAGGGCATAAAATTGCCACGTGTCATCACATCATTGGTGGGCCAGAGAGGGGGAAGGGTGGTTGAGCCAGAAGATCTGGACTCGTTTTGGTATCCCCATGGGCCTATGGGTTGATTTGACGTATAGGACTGTCATGTCTGTCACCAAACAAACCGAAATTTGTTTAGAGAGATGGAATTCTCTTTGTTTCCAAGTGTGGCGAAGGCACCAAACGAGGGTGACAGTGTTCCAGCATCCTACCGGGCCCCATTCCAGATTTTTGATTTTGACACACTTCTAATCCCTACCCTACGTATCACATTCCCAAGCTTTTTTGAGAATTTTTTTTTTGATATTTTATATCTTTTCAGAATTTGAAACATAAAATAAAAACCATGTAGTAAACCATTTTTATTTTTTAAGAAAATAAGAGTAGAACATAATAAGTAGATTCACACAATAACACGTGCACACTTTTACAAAGTTGCCTAATCAACAACACCTTGAAAAGTTGCCTAATCTTTGCAAAAGTGCTTTAAAATCATATGAGCTAGAGAGCTTACAATACCATAAAAAATTAAGATATTTGTGCAGAAAGCATGAAGAAACATGCATTTAATATATATATATATATATATATATATATATAGGTGCTATGGTCAGGTGCACCTGATGTAACCCTCTTGTAGATCCACTTGTACTGTAAATTTTGGAAAACTGTCCGTTAGATTAGATACCACTATAATGTATGACATGCCTGTCTTAAATCACAATAATCCAATAGTTGGTTTTTGAGAAAATTGAATGCTAAAAAATGATAATATTTTAAAGAACAAAAAAGTAATAGTTTTTCAAAGTTACATTTTTCAAAAACCAATCGTCGGATCACTGTGATTTTGGTAGACATGACATACATGATATGAGTATCTAATCCAACAGTCAGTTTTTCAAAATTTTCTTCGCAAGTGGCTATATAAGAGGGCATCTGATACTAGAAGCATCATGTGCACCTAATATTAGAAGTTCTATCTCCGTGTATATAGGTGAAAATTTAAGAGATAATTTAAGAAGGAGAAAAGTAGGTATAATTTTTTATTTTTTTAAAATGAGTTTTGTCGGAAAGTTGTGATGGAGAAGGCACAAGTAAAGAAAAGCTAGTTTGGGAGACTAAATTATGATAATATAGGGTCAAAGGAGGAAGATTGTTGATCGATTGGAGAAGTTACAGGTAGCCAGCTACTTGGCCTTTGTGGAAAGATAGAAATGAAAATTAAAAATCTTCGAGAGAATTATTTTTTCTTCAAAGGTTGAATTAAGAATGATCATTTTTAGTGGTTGATTGTGTAATGATATGTTTCAAGAGTTCAACAACACTAGCTAGCTTTGTGTACAAATTTCTAGTGGAGAAATGGCAACCACCAACTCGCACCTAGGAGTCGGGTCCATCTTTGATTCAAATTAAGTGGATGTGGATATATGTGACTTTTATAATCGGTGGATTGTGATTAGGAATAATATATATGTACGTGTACGTGTACGTAGTTCAAAAACATAAAATTACACATTCAACAGGACCAGAGCGTCAATCCATCTCATCAAGAACTAACATCATATATATATATATATATATATAAGAGTATGCTTAGCTAGCCAAAACATCTGTAGCTCTGTTACAACATTTAGGCATAGCTACAACCTTTATATATTGCTCTATCCTACTCCAAACTTCATGCTATATATATATATATAGAGAGAGAGCTGATCGATTGCAGTTTGGACTGTACGGCCATTTGGCTGTGTTCCGGTGGTCGGTTTCAAATTCCGACCTTTGGATATGATGCTCACCTCCTGCATGCCATGCCTGCAAAAAATCATGCTGATCCGACGGTTGGAATTTTGTAAAATCAGCCTTAAGCAGACTGAAATTACTAAAGACTATATATAAATTTCATTTGTA
This sequence comes from Hamamelis virginiana, assembly GCA_017140935.1. Classification (NCBI taxonomy): domain Eukaryota; kingdom Viridiplantae; phylum Streptophyta; class Magnoliopsida; order Saxifragales; family Hamamelidaceae; genus Hamamelis; species Hamamelis virginiana. The sequence continues at coordinate 204,368 of JAESVK010001227.1, forward strand.
TTTAAGAATGGTTTAACAAAATTCCAACCGTCGGATTGGCATGATTTTTTGCAGACATGGCATGCAGGGAGTAAGCATCATATCCAACGGTCGGTATTTGGAATCCATACCCACTCTTCACACGCATCTACTAACACCATATTTGGCTGATTTTCACCCACTCCGGCCTTCATCCCAATTATGAAAAGCGCGCGTAGTTAGTTTATTGGTTTAGTTCGAAGTTTTACATACGAAACCACACTCATCTATTTGTTTTATTATTTGTTAATATTAAGGATTGGGAGTAAAGATTGGCTTTTATCTTTACCCAAAAATAATAAAAAAAAAAAGTGACTAGGAATAATGGGACAGATGGCAAGAAGATAAGACAATCTCCTTGACCAGAGTTTCACAGATCTTGAAGGTACAATAGTTGCACTAGGGATTTTTTAAAAAGATATAAAAATTCTATGGGCTGAAAATGAATTTATTTCAGTACCATTTGATAAATTCCTTCTTATAAATTTGGTCAGTTTTATATATTAAAAAAAAATGTATAAATAATATTTTTTTATTTAATTTTTAAACAAATTTATTATTCCCTCCGATCTAGAAAAATAGGCATTTTCTAAAAAACACTTATATTAAAAAAGCTCATTAATGCATTGACTTGTGATCTTTTTTACATTTCATTTCCAAAACTATCTTTTTTTTCACAATTACATTTAGTGTCACGTTAAGGTAATTTTGGAATAAGAAAGGGTAATATAAAAAAATTAAAAAAAAATAATAATTTAATTTTTCAAAATGGACTATCATTTTAGGATAGCAAAAAATTGAAAGAAGACCTATCTTTATAGGACAGAGGAATATTTCTTTTATTTAAAAACACCTAAATCTGAAAATCTAAAATGTGATATTAGGGAAAGCTTTGGGATGGTCACTAACCAAAATCAATAGTTCATTTATTGATTAAAAGTACACACAAATTATAACTTTCTATATTTAGTGGAACTCCATATTCCATTAATTTTTTTTTTTTTAAAAAAAAAATCCTCCTAACTATTATTTCTTTTAAAAAAATCCTCTTAATTTCATACCTAGCCTCCAATCTCAAAAAGAGTAAAAATAAAACAGAACAGGCAAAAAAACAGAATACAAATAAAAATGTTTTTAACTGTTTACTTTTCCCCTCCCTCCTACTGTCGGTGATTCAAACGAAAATGTTTTTGCACAGTAACAAAATTTATAATATATACAAAATTACTCTCTCCATCCTTAAAAGAAAAATAGGGCTTCTTTTCTTATATATGGTAGTCCTAAAATGATAGTATATTTTAAAAAATCAAATTATAATTCTTTCAATTTTTTCATATTATCCTTTATTATTCCAAAAAAATCCTAACATAATACTAAATATAATTATAAAAAAAATAATTTTAAAAATAAAATATAAAAAAAATTACAAATCAATGCATTAATGAATTTACTTTTTATATATATATATATATATATATATTTGAAAGATACCTATTTTTACCGAGTACAACATAACATTAAATTAACCATCAGAAAATATAATACTCCTAATATATTTCCTTCATTAACTATAATTAATCCATATCTACTTTTCTATATTAAATAATAATAATAATAATAATAATAATAATAAAAATAAAAGAAGCTTCATTTGAAATGGAAAACCAGAGAGAAAAGCTGGCTCGATTGCTATTTCTTCATGTATTTGTATCCATATCCCATTTACATTCCCTTTCTATTCATGCATTTCCATTTTCCTTCCCCACAAACAACCCCCTTCTTTCCTTTTTTTTTTTTTTCCCACCATACCCCTGGGTGAAGCCTTACACTCACTCATCAACCCTAATTTTAAAGGAAAAAACAAATAAAAATTAATAACTAACGAAGTGATAATTCATGCATGTCTACGTGTCTCTCCTGAGATCGACCACGACAACACTGACGTTGTCAGTACTATGCCTCGCTAAAGCAAGCTTTGTTAGAAGCACGGAGGCGTCCGAGCACGCCTCGTCGGAGCCGGTTTCAGGCGAAGGCGGAGATGCCGCTGACTTGCCACGTAGGCACATACGCGCCACACCACAGGCTGTCTCGTTCGACACCACGTCCCAGAGGCCGTCGCTGGCCAGTATCAGACAGTCGTCCTCAGCCGTTCGATTTGTTATCGTCACCTCTGGTTCGCAACTCACGTATGGCTTCAAGTAGTTGTCACCTGTAAATAGATAAGATAGCGGCGTAATATTATCAGGTCAAGCTATTGTGAGCTGAGAGTGGCCAGAGAGGGCATTGTGAAAGTTTTTGAGTGTTTGGTTTACTGGTTTCTTACCGATGGCTCTTGACATGGCGAGAACTCCGAGAACCCGTGGACCTTCCCAGTATATGACCCGGCCTCCGGCAGCTTGGATCCGATTAAGCTCGTCTGGACGATCAGGCTGTAAGCACGCATCACGAGAAAACGTGTCATCACACAAATTAACAAGAGAGAAAAATAATAAACAATAAAAAAAATTAAGGATATATAAAACAATTTTACGTCAATCAGAACCATCGGATTAAAGTGATCCAATGGCTATGGTGACAAGGCGGAGGTGGCTACAATGAACACGCATGTATGATTTTCTATGTCTATCATGCATGTTCGTTTCATTCTCATGTGAATCTCGTTCTATTTCTCAACTAGCATCCAGTTTATTTACTCATTTATTTTTTGCAGCTGTTTTTGCTTTAGTTGTTTTTACTGTTTTTGTTGCTTCTGTTTTGTTGTTTCCGATATTGTTCCTTTTACACTCTCTATTTGAAAGTCATTCGAAAGTTGAGCGATGGTTTTCAGAAGCTAACCTTATGATCGGAGGAGAGAGGAACGGCCTTGCCGTTACGACACAGAACGGCACGAGAATCACCACAGTTGGCAACGATAATCTTATCAGGACTCAAAATTGAAATGACTGCAGTAGATCCAACTGCATCGCAATCCGGCGTTTGAAGCTCGCATCTACAGTTGGCGCCCAACACAGTTTCGTTGCATCCAATCACCTCCTTGTCCATGCGAGAGAAGCTTCGCGCCATGGCGCTCTTCCAATCTTCCGATGCTTCGCGGTTCTCCAGCTCCTCCTTCACCAGCTCATGTAACCGATCTCTACACTTCATCGCCACCTACAAAGAAACATTTAAGAAAGCTCATATTAAGCGCTACATCCAAGTACATAACTAAAATATCTATGAAGAACAAATTAAGGTTTATACATGAGAGCAGCCATGGCCGTCGTAAACGCCGAAATAATGTAACTTGTTCATGGTTTTGTCTTCTTTCCGGCAAAGGAATGGATGGATAGCCACTGCGTCTTCCATGTCCCTCCTCCTGCCACACACTGACGCGAAGCCGTACTTCGGAAACTCGTCGAGAACCTCCGGTACCGGAGAACCAAACGGAGTCAAACTCAGAGTTGAAACCGTCACAATCGGAGACTCATTAGAAATTGAGATCTTCGCGTCCGATCTTTCATCATCTTTCTCAAAACTGAATCCTCCGTCATCGGAATCACAATTCTCGACGGCGTTATCGCACTCACGCGGAAAAGACGACGCATAATCATCTACCTTCTGCCGCTTCCGTCCATTCTCCGTCTCCGAAGTAGACACATCAGAGACGAACTTAAACCGTCGGATCTCCATTCTCCGACGCCTCGCCACTCGTGAACTCGGCTTGCACGGCGTCGTTGTCTCGTTCTTACTCACCACTCCACAGCAGATCTCCGCCATATCAACTAACGACAAACCCCGGCCCCCCTTCACAACCACAAGCACATATCAGAAAACTCAGCGAGTTAAATTAAAGAATTCGCTCGAGCGGTCATGAAGATTTTTCCTTCACGTAGGTAGAGACCTGCAATTCTTCAACAAAGAACCTTTTTTGCTCTTTAGAGCATGGTTTTGTTCGGGCAGAAACTGCTGCCCGTCACCGTCACGGGCAAGCCTGATCTGGCACCATTTCCCTTTTTATGAAAAAAATAATATGACGTAAGTGCTTCCCCGCCTAAATGAACACATCATCACCGTTCATCTGTCAAATACATCCTTCTCTCCTCCGTTAAAATCTAACACGTGTACGTCCTTGCCTGGGTACGTACAGACGTGGGCGAATCATAAATAAACAGCTCGACGGAAGCAACTTCCTTTCCTGACACGCATGTGGTCCAAGGCGACGTTTGGATTTCCGGTTTCTTACTTTTTTTATTAGGGGAGTTGTTAACACGTGTCTGCATCGTGGAATACGAGATTGAGCTCCGATTTTAAAATTCGACCTTTATTCCGCTTGGGTGTCGTGGCCCAATGAGACGTGTCTACGTATCGGGATGTGATTTTGACGTGTGGGCCCACATGTCTACTTCGTTGACGCTTATAGAATATCTGAGGCCGGTTTACTCATGCATCGCCACGTGTTTAAATCTCGAGACTCCAGACAGACACGTTTCTAGCATTAAGTTTTTCAACTTTTTGGAAATTATAGTTTTGACACTTTAAGTATTAAAGGTTTACATTTCATACCTCTATATTTTTAATTCAAAAATATTAACCCACTATCATTTTAATATCTTTGGATGTACTTTTAGAATAATTTTTTAAAATTACTATATTTTTCTTTTGATTTTTGATATATTTTGCAATCGTATCAGTTAATTATTTAATTCTTTTAATAAAAAGTAGTGCTAATTATATATTTACAAACAATAAGAGTGAAATTTTATAATTTTTATAAATTAATTATGAGCTTTTTTTATTATGACAATATAATTCATAAAAATTAAAATATTAAAATAATAATTATGAAAGTATATTATAATTTAAGATAAATATTAAATGAAAAAAATAATAAGTTAACTCAATTTTTTATTTAAAAATTAAATAATTAATTTACATATGGGTATAAAATGTTGGAAATCAAAATGTGGAGGTCAATATAATTAAATTAAAATTACATAATATCAAATTTTAAATAAGTAATAGTTGAGGGCTAACTCTCTCGTTAAATTTTCATCCGACCCCACAGAAATTTGATTCCTTAATCAAGCCCTTTGATTGTTGCTTAAAAATGCAATCTACGGTTTACCGTACACAATGAAGTGAGGTGGAAATAGCACAATCATTTCGGTAGTTTTTTCTTTTGACGTGGATTAAGGTGATTGGACAACGTGTATAGTTACAAGTAGGATAGTACGGTGGTAGGGACGAGACATGAATAATTGAAAACCGTAGGGAAGCTTCCACGTGTAAAATGTAGCTGGCAAGCAATTGTACTCTCGTGGTGATTGAAATTGACAGGAGGGCGAAACAACCACGTGAAGTGCAAGGGGCCAGAACCGCCAGGTCACGATTCTAACCCAAGGTGACTTGACCTGGGTTACTTTCGACAGGAATGTCTGGTTAAGTCTTTGTCTTTCAAGCGAAACGGTGGAAGTGTGAAAATGGCCCACCAAACTAACCAAATTACAGCCGAGTCTCGTGTCTCGATCCCCAACACGCCGGTATTTCGGTATGCTGCATACAGGATGCATAGGTGGCGTTAGCTAATCTACTAATTATTATTAATTTTTTAATTATTATTTTAAATTATGCTGATGTCTTTATGTATTAAATTTTCACATTAGAAGTGATTGTCGTAAAAATTGTGATTCCATTTATTACATCATGTAAAATTTTAAATTTGAAAAAATAATTTTAAGAAAAGCTAAAGCAAATAGGCTTTAATTCAAGTAAAATTTTTAACTCCAAAAAATAATTTTATGAAAAATTAAATCCAAACAATACCTAAATTGGTTCTATTATTATTTTAAAAATCAAGTTGCATAAAAAAATAAATCGAATGAAGATAAATAGGATTGTCTTTATTCGATTCTCGATTGTATGTGTTCTATTCCAACTTTGCCAACATTATTTAAATATTTTTTTAAAAAAAAATATATATTTTAATTAAATAATAATCTTTTTAGATAAATAAAATATAAAAAAATTAAGATAAAAATATGCATAAAAAATTAAATGATAACTTATATATTTTTTTAAATAATATAACTTAATGAAATGGTTTAAAATAAAACTCTTAAACAATAACTTCTACTTCAAGTAGTAAGTACTAAGTATAATATAGTAACCAAAGAAGTAAATATTAACTATATAGAAATGCTAATATTAGGTCGACTTGACATAAAGTTGTATCAGGTCATTTTTATATGGCCAGTTTCAGATAAAATTTTGTAAAATTGACCGTTAGATTAGACACATCTCTTCTGTATGTTATGTCTGCAAAAATTACAGTGATCCAACGTTTGATTTTTAAAAAATGTTATTATAAAAATATGCAACTTATTTTTTCTTCAAAATATCACCATTTTTTTTACGATCAGTTTGTTTAAAAAATAATCGTCGGATCACTATGATTTTTTGTAGACAAGACATATATAAGAGGAGTATCGAATCCAACGGTTAGTTTTGTAAAATCTCATATGAAATTGGCCATATGGAGATAACCCTGACGCAATGCATCATGTTGACCCGATAATAGCATTTCTGATTAACTATATTCAAGATGAAATAATAACAAAATATAAATAAATAAACCAAATCCATGAATAAAATAATGACACGTGACATATATTATAAGAATCCATTCCTCGGTTTCTTGTTGATTTGATACAATTATAAAAACCATATCCACCGGAACTAAATTGAATTTGATTAATTTAGCAATAAATTAAATTATAATTGAACCAATAATTATTTAGGATCAAACTAAATTAAAATGATTAATTTATTTTTATTTTCAGTTTAAACTAATTAAAATCACATTTATAAATACAATCATCATAAGCACATAGAATAAAGGACACGTGGCAGTGAGACAGTGAAGGAAGGGACGCGTGTTGTTAGATGGTAGGGTTGGAGAGTAGAGGCTCGCGGTGCATCCACAACGTCGAAACTCGAAACTCGAAACTCGGAACTCGAAAGTAAAGGGTGGTTCGGGGAGGGTGTGGGTGGTTTTATGCCTGGAGAATCCTATGCGAGTAGTTTTAATAATTTTAAAAAAGAAAAAATATTAATTGAATTTTTGTACTATTAACGAAAAATATATTGTATCTTTAAATTATCAATTATGATATATTGACTTCTATACTATCAATTTGTAGCAAATTGTATCATTCCATCAGCTAATTGGACTTCCGTTTAATAAAAAGAAAATCACTTGCGCAGGGCCGGCCCTGAGATTTAAGAGGCCCTAAACGAACTTCCAAAATGGGGCCCTACGTAGTACATAATAGCATAATTTTATATATATATATAACTACCAATTTTTATTATTATATTTGTTAGTACACATACAAAGTTTGATGGTGCATATCATTACTATAATCATTTAGTAAAAGAAAATACAATTACAAAAAAAGAGGTTGAATGGAAAAACATTCCGGCTCAATTTCACTATCTTCATCCACAAAGTTTTCATTCTCAGTCACATTCTGATGTTTTTCAGTCAAAACTTCTTCAACTGAACTTGAAGCATCTGTTTGTTTATTACTAGTAATAAACTTGTCAAGACCTTCTGCTTGAGATTGAATAAATTCTTATATTTTTTGCTTCTTTTTCCTTTTTTTCATGTCTAGAAATATTATACTTTCTATTAGGAGGGCATAATTATATGATCAAATCTAAAACAAGAAAGAAATTAAAAATCAATTTACTTCTCTAAAAAATTCATAAGAAATTTTCAATATTTATATGTCAAAATTTATTTCTTATATGATAATGTTTCGATTAAAAAAAAATTTAGTAATACGAAGTTAATACAAAAGCACGTCTAAACTCCTAAATCAAAATCTAAAAATCCCACTTTCATAACGAAGGGCAATAATATACTATAATACCAAGCAAATATAAAGTCCTAATTCCTAAATTAAAATCCTAAATAAAAAATTTAAATCCCATATCAAATAAATAATAATAAAAAATTTGGGGCCCCTTAAAATTGGGGGCATCAAGCAATTGCTTTAGTATGCAAAAGCCAAGGACCCGCCCTGCACTTGCGTTCGCGTGAAAGTAATGTTGGCTGAAAAATAACTTCATGTGAACGTACATAATTTTCTATCGTTTAAACGAATGTCTTATTAGCTAATAGAAGAGTGCAATTTGGATAGTTCAGGGATGGAAAGAGATTTTTATTGATAATTCATGCAGTCAATTAATAATTTTTCCTTTTCCTGAATTTTAAAAGAGATTGCTTTCCAATCAAAAAAGGTTGGATGTATCATGTATGTATTTGTCGGACAATCACTTTCTCCCTGTCGTTTGATTGTGGTAGGATTAGGACTCTGTCTCCTACTTCTAGGGGTTGAGTTGCACATAAAGTCAAGCCAATTGTTTAATTACATTTTGATGTTCTATACTTTAATTTTATTAACAGTTTGCCCCTCTAAATTACTTGTATTATATGCTTTGCATTCCTTCGATTGAATATTTTATAAAATTCATAAGTGGATTAGAATTCGTCATAATAGTAAAAATAAGATTGCGATTATGCACTTTAATGGAATATTGTATAGGTTTTTTTTTTTCCCGAAAACTAGAAATCTAGCTAACCTGATGCAGGGAGCATTCCAACACAACCGTTGGATCGTGGTCTACAAGATAGACCTAAAAAAGATTTTAAGAAGCCAGGATATCTAAATGATTATTTTAATTAATTTCCTACTTTATTAGTTTCCTAGTATTATTAGTTTTCTTTTATCATTAGGATGATCATAGTAGAGTCCTTATTTTTGTTGGAGTCAACTAGGATTTCCTAAGAGTTTTCTATATAGTGATGTAATGGGTGATGAACCAGGCACTTCTTATTTGATTAATAAACATATTATTAAGAGTAGCATTCTTGTACTTCTTTTATCTTCTTCTCAACTTTGTGCTCGTGGCTTGACAACCACCCGATGCTTAGTTAGAGTCGTATCGCTTGTTTGATCTAATAGTATTCTTCGCTGCGTGGTAAGATAGTGACGGGTGGATTCCCGCTCGCATCATAACCTTAATCTCAAACTCTCTATCTTAATAAATTAGATATCACCAATGTTATATAACCAAAAAAATTCTTCTAAAAATGAATTTTAAATGAATCCAAGCACTTCATTGACTATTAAAGAGAGATTTTGCTATAAAAGAGAAGGGTTGAATCATCGGCTCCATCATTTGAGATACATTTTTGGGATAAATTAATTTTGAAATATATATATATATATATATATATATATATATAGTCCTAAATGCTTACTTTAGTTAAAGTATCTTTAGTTAAAGTAAGCATGAATTTAATAGATAATTATGACTACATATTTTGAAAAACTGACTATTGGATTAGATATTCTTCATATGGATGCGATGCATGTCAAAAATCACGGTGATCCAATGATAATATTTCAAAATATAGGCTGTGAAAAATTATGAGTGAAAAATACTATAGTTTTTTCTTTGTAACATTTCTGAGAAACCGACCATTAGATCACTATGATTTCAGGCATACATGACATGCATAATTATAATATTTAATTTAATGGTCAATTTTTTAAAATATACATCCCACAATTATTTATTAACTTTATACTTACTTCAACTAAAGTAAGCATATGTGACAAGATTATTTCTATATTTTTCTTAAAAGTGAAAATTTATTATATTAGGGAAATAGGCCAACATGCTGTTGTATATAATGAGTTGTTAAAACACCCCAAATGCCGAGAGTCACAGTATACATGAGATTACAAGTATGCCTTTTAATTGAATATTATGATCAAGGCTGCAAACGAGCTCAGCCAAGCCGAGCTTTGATATATTTGAGTTTGGTTTGTTTATTATTGACCTTGTCCACGAGCTATTAACAAACGGCTTGATTAATTTGCAACCTTAAATTACAATAAGAGAAAGTTAAAAATTAATATAGAAAGCTTAAAAAATGACTTCAATACACTTTGTTTATATTGGAAATAAAAAAATTCAAGCCAAAAAAATGAAGTCATGAATATGTTGAGTTTATTCAAGCCTAAATTATAATTTTTTTTGAGTCTAAACAAAAGTTTTTAATGAGCTTGTTCACGAGCCAACTAACAAGTTTGTTCACGAATACAAATGAGCCAAGTTTAGGTGTGCTTAAGCTTGACTTGTTTATTAAACGAGCCTAAATTTAAGGCTTGGACTTGGCTTATTTACTAAATAAAAGAATTCGAGCCGAACCCTTATCGAACGCGTTTATAAACCGCTCGTGAGCGGCTCAACTCATTTGAAGCCCTAATTATGGGATACATTTTTACGACAATTTTTGGAATATGCGCAAGTCATACTCAACTACAAGGCCGAGATTGTCAACTAATTTGTGATGCTGTAGGCCTGCACACTGATGAGAAGCGCTAGTTGGTGACAGAATATTTAAAATTTAAGAAATACAAACAATATCGTAATGCTGAAGCAATTCGTAAGTGGCCTTTCAATTTTAAAAAAAAAAAAAAACAAAAAAGGTTATCAAAATTGTATTAAACTTTTGTGACCATGAATTCGATCTGTCCATCTTATATGATGATGTCAAAAAGAGGTAAAATGAGATATAAGATTAAGTCGGAACGTTAGAATGAGACAGATTCCGATCTCTTACGACGGTCTGGTATTTTTTCTACAAAGGTCCGACGAACAAATTAGTTCTAAGAACGAGTATAGAAAAATATGCACTAAATTGAGTCGTTGTTACTTACCTTGCACGGATGAGGTTCTTCTTATTTATAGGGTGATCATGGAGATGATTACTTGATGTCCAAGTTTTAGCTTTTTGAGAAGATATCTAAATCATTAAAGTTTGACAACAGATATTCTTTAAATATCCAAAACAGATGTCGGATCTATTAAATGGACAACATATCTACACAACTGGCACTGAACCGTCATAAGATAGGCGGATATAACGGATCGGGCTCTTCTCATAACTTGATCAGATCAGGCTCTTCTCATAGCTTGATTAGATCGGGTAATGACAGAGCATAACAGATCGGGTAACCTTTTAGCCACGTGTTGATCATCAAAAGTGGTGACGGTTTTTACCCTCTTCATTATATATACTAAATCTACCATTAGGTTTTTTTTTTTTTTCCCAAACGATATGCATTGATCAAATAATACATGGATCAAATCACTTTCATGAGAACTTGAATTCAAAACCTTAAGATTTGAAGTAAAATTACCTTCCTAATTTTAAAGCGAAAACCCAAACAAATTTGTTAAGATTCAAACCAACTCTGAGGTTTTCTCATTGATATTCGGTAATATAGACCTTCAAATCTGATAACTCCAAATTGAAAGTCTTGCAAAATGTGCAAGAGGGATCATATATGTATGCATGATAATTAATTAAAAGCAAAAGCTAGCATGCTGAATATTGATAGCCTTTGTAGTTGATAATTCTACAGATGTGTACTTTACAGTCGGTTTCTTTATGTTCATACCAGCATTGTTTATCTAGAGCCACAAATAACTAGGTGGTTACAACAGTATAAATTTGAAAATACCATACCTTATTGTATAAAGTTGGACCTCATGGTATAAATTTTAAATTCAGTGACTTTTAGATAATTTTTTTATTAAAAAAAAAAAGGTGCATAGAGGTATCGTATCTGTTAGGAACCAAGATCCAACTCAATAACTTAAGCGGAGTTGTACATGGGTGGACGAAACTTCTGCATACAGGAAAATTGGTGGCCCATGGACCCTGGGCAATGATACGGGAGTGAGGGGAATGGAAATATGAGCTCACCAAAGACCTAGTTCTAATGCCATGTTAGAAACCAAGATCCAACTCAATAACTTAAGTTACCAAGCGGAGGGTCTCTAGAACTTATTAACCAATCTTGAGTAATGTGGGAAATCAATGTGGGACAAATCTTTCAACAATATCAAATGAATACCCTCATATTCAACATATATTTGACACTATCACGACACTTATGGAATAGTGGCCCCGTATTTCTTAGCTAGCAATTCATAGTTATCAGTAAAACTAGTGTTTTAAAACTTAAACCGGCTCGATTGGTTGAATCGGATGAATCGGGACCCGGGTCTCCCTTCGGGTAGATTAAACCTCAAAAACCCAATTGAGTAGAAAACCAGCTTATTTTGTGAAAACCGGTCAACCCACCGGTTGAACCGCCTGGTTTCCGGGTTTGGCAGCAGATCACTAAAATAGGTTGGGTTTTTGACAAAATAAAAATTCATCCAAATAATTAAAATGGACCCTAACTCTCATAAAAAATCTTAAAGAAATGAGGGGTAATTCAATGAGTTAATTAACCAAAAATCTCTCTCAAATGGCCAAATTTTAGACTCCTCATATTCGGAGCGCTTCTTTTGTGTTTTTTAATAAAAAAACATGAGGACCAATTATACAAAAAAAAAAAAAAAAATACAATACAATACAATAATCTCACTTACCATTGTTTTTACGAAGAAAGCCATTAGGCACTTCTTTTAATTTTTTTAATGAAGAACATGAGGCCAATTAACAAAACAAACAAAAATATAATCCCACTTATCAATTTTTTTTTTACAAAGAAAAGAGAAGTACCCTATTTTTAATAAATAAATAAATATATAACTTATAGTTAATATATTTATGACATCATAATGATGTCACGGTTCAATCCAATTGATCCGATGGTTGAATCGGTTAACCCTTAATCCGATGAGTTTGCCGGATCAATCTACTGTCCGAATTTTAAAACATTGAGTAAAACAATTAAAGATGGTGTCTGATTAGCATCATAAATCATATTATTAGCATTGCTTTTATCCCCATTTTGTCATACATTCTAATTCAAATATCATTCTTTTGTTGCATTTGACTTAAAATTCCATTTTAATGTTTTATAGGTTTTTGTTGTCAAAGAGTGGGTTGAAGGCCCTCTTTTCGGCGATCATTTTTGTTGCAAAGTAGTGGAGCATGCTTGGATTGAGCTTGGTGAAGTTCGGAAGCAAAACGAAGCATTTTGGCAAAAGTTGTTTCTCACTACCGGTAGTAGAATCTTACTACCAGTAATAGGAATTACCAGGAAATTCAAGCAGGGAACCAGTGAGCTTTTCAACCGGTAGTAGGAACTTACTACCGGTAGTAGAGGACCCACGCAGCAGACTTTTATTTTTCACTTTTTGGTGGCAAACTTGTAATTTCTTCCAACTTTATGTTAACCTAAAACAAAGGATATGGGTTTTTACCCAGCAGCCGTGAAAAGGAGAGGGGGTTACACACCAATACGTTTCTCTCTCTTAGTTTCTTCTTCTCTTAGGTTTTCTCCATAGATTTTTAGGGCTTTTAATTTCTCTCTTAGATTTCCTTCTAGGTTAGTTAATATTTAGTTTAATCACTTGGTTTATGTTAGATTTAGTTAGTTCTTACTTTATTTCACTTGTAATCCATGGTTTTAGTTGTTTCATCTTACTTTTGGCTTGAAGACTTTGTATTTGCATCTTTTTGGTAATATAGAAGTATTTATTTCAGCTTTTATGTATTTATTGTCTTTCTTTGTGCATTTACTCCTATGTATGGCTAGCTAATCACCCAAAGGTGGGTTCTATGGTGGATTTCTTCTCCAAGCCCTAGGTAAGTGATGCTCTCTCATCTCAAAAGCTTTCAAATATCAATGGAATGAAGTTTAAACACTCTCTCATCTTTTGAATCCTTGTAATTTCATATTCATGACCATTTTATGACTAGTTAGGCTTGTTGTGTTTGGTTCATGAGCACATATGCAAATTACTTGTTTGTGAAAATGCCCAAGAGAGTTTTGAACTTTATTCTATCATTTATTTCACTTTATTTAAGCCTTCATTGTCAAATCCTCCAACCAAGACCATAGAGTAAATGAAATCTTGATTGAGTTTAGTTTGAGAGCTCATTTATCAAAGGTTTGGAAGGAATGAACCCATAGGACCCATCCCCTTTATTTCACAAGTTTTTATTCTCAAATTGCCATTAATTTGGCACAAATCTTTCACAACAAACAAACCCCCATGTTTTACATTTTCTTTGCATTTATTGGGTAGCAAGACCTAAGAATCGAGTAGAACCTATTCCACTCCCTGTGGATATGACCTAGGGACTCCTAGAAATTATTGCTTGACGACCGGTGGATTCCTACGCTTGGGAGTTTATTGCGCATCATATTTTTAGTTCAAGCAATTGGCGCCGTTGCCGGGGAGTGGCGAGCGTTCTAATTCTATTCGAAGAGAGCTAGTGGTAATTTGCAATTACATTGCAAATCCGGTAAGTTCTTTTCCCTCTTTTAATTTATGCAAAAATTCTTTATGTACATAATTGTTGTGAATATTTTGGTTGGGGTGAAATTAGTGCATGTCGGTGTGGATTCGTGATGAGCAACACCGTCTTGTAAGAATTACACCTCAACAAGCTCCAAGAAATCCAATAGCAAGACGTCTATTTCACTTACCTTCCACTCCTTCAATGGAGCACACCGAAAATCAACATTTTCCTATAAATTCAAATGACCAAGGGTTGCCTCATGACCCACAAAGACCTTACGACCCTCCGAGACAAGGAGATGGCGTTGTTCCGCCGGCAACCCCGGCGGTGGGAAGGGGGATTCCTAATCCCCATGCTCAACCATATAGAGAACCCCCTGTCCCTTTGGCTAATCTAGGGAGGACTCTTAGAGAGATTTTGAGACCTACAAGGACCACCACACCCTCATGTATTTGCCTCCCTCAAGAGGCCAACAACTTTCCCATGAGACCGGAGATGATTCGTCTTCTCCCTGAATATAGAGGGTTCGATTCTGAGAATCCCTATACTTACATGAGAGATTTTGAGGATGTGTGTAGCGCGTTCCTTTCTACAGGATCACCCATACATATCATATGCTTGGTTTTATTCCCTTTCTCTCTTAAGGACAAAGTGAAAATATGGTTTCACTTTCTTACTCCTAATTCAATCCACAATTGTAGTGATATGCAACGTATTTATCTTGATAAATTCTTCCCTCCGGGGCGCACTAATGCACTTTTGAGAGCAATCCAAAATTTTTCTGAAAAACCGGGTGAATCTTTTGCAACTGTATGGGAAAGATACAAAGAGCTTCTTAATGCTATCCCTCATCATGGTTTGGATATAGGCCAAATCATTGGCTACTTTCATCAAGGACTTTCTTTATAAAACAAGCAATATATCCAAATGATGAGTGGGGGACAGTTTTATGAGAAGAGCCCTGAAGAGGCCATACAGTGTTTTGATTCTATAGCAGAGAATGCCCAGAATTGGGAGACTAATTCCTCTCTTGATGCTGCTAGAGTGCAAACTGTGCCTGTGGGAGGAGGAAAGCATCATGTTAAAGATAATGATGACCTCCAAGCCAAAATTGCTACATTGACTAGGAAATTAGAGGCCATAGAGTTACAAAAAGTGAGTGAGGTGAGCACCGTACCTAAAGTGCCTACAACACCTATGGGACCTAGGATTGAGGACTTGTGCATAATTTGTGATGATCCCACTCATTCTACCAATGATTGCCCTAATCTTCCCCAAGTCAAGGGAGCCATCCAAATCGAGCAAGCTAATGCTCTCAACTACCAAAGGAAGCCCTTCAACTCTCCATATTCTGAGACTTACAATCCGGGGTGGAGTAAACACCCTAATTTTAGTTGGAAGAGTGATGGGGGAAATGCTTCCTCAAGCAAAAGCAACCCACCTCCAAATCCTTTCCAAAGCAACCAAGGTTTTCAAGGCCAAAATTTCCAAAATCAAAACTTTCAAAACCAAGGTTTTCAAAATCATGGTCAAGGTCCTAATTACCAAGGTCAAGGGTTCCCATCAAACCCTACCCCAAATTTTGGTCCACCACCGGTAAACTCGTACCTACCACCCCACAAGAGAAATTATGATGATGTGATTGCACAACTTGTGCAAGGTCAAGCTCAAACCAATCAAGCCATAGGGGATATGAGAACCCAATTGACTAAGTTGACCACCACTTTGGGTGCACTTCAACAAGAGAAGGGAAAGTTTCACTCTCAACCCGTGCAAAATCCACAAGGTCAACATAGCATTGGATCCTCAAATTCCAATGAAGGGAACCATGAACATGCCAAGGCCATTACCACTCTTCGAAGTGGAAAAATCATTGATAAAACCATCCCACCCAAAGATTCCAACAAAGAAGTTTCTATAAATTTACACAAGGAATCTAAGGAGGATGAGAAAGAAATTGAAAATGAGCCTAGCGTTCCCAAACCAAGTGGTGTTGATGTTGGTTCAAGCCAAGAGAGAGCTAAATTTATTCCTGCCGCCCCTTTTCCCCAAAGACTTAGGGCACCTAAGAAATTGACCAATCATGCGGAAAATTTTGAATTGTTTAAACAGGTGAAAGTCAACATACCTTTGTTGGATACTATTAAACAGGTGCCCTCGTATGCAAAGTTCTTGAAAGATTTGTGTACAGTGAAAATAAATTTGGGTGTGCATAAGGAAGTGTTTATGACCGAGCAATCCACATCTCTCTTGCAAAATACCTTGCCCCGTAAATACAAAGACCCCGGGACCCTTACCATTGAAATAACCATAGGAAGTTCCAAAGTGGGTAGAGCTTTAGTAGACTTGGGGGCGAGTGTCACTTTGTTGCTATATTCTGTGTATGTGGAATTGGGGTTGGGAGAACTTGAGTCAACTGGAATCAAACTTCAATTAGCTGACAGGAGCGTTAAGATACCTAGGGGAGTAGTGAAAGATGTGCTTGTGCAAGTTGATAAATTCTATTTCCCCGTGGATTTTGTGGTGTTAGAGACCTATCCTGTGGTTGATCAAGGGAGTCAATTCCCTGTGATTCTTGGTAGGCCTTTCTTGGCCACAGCTGATGCCTTGATTCAATGTAGGAGTGGTTTGATGACCATTACCTTTGGGAACATGACTGTAAATCTAAATATTTTCAATTTGATGAAGGAAGTGGGGGAGGACTTGGAGGATGAGTTGAAGGAAGTTAGTAGAATTGATACTCTAGTCCAGCACCAATGGGATCTTTCCGCCCATGATGATCCATTACAGTCATGTTTGGTGAGTGAAAATGTTGAAGAATTTGAAGTGAGTGATGAGATGGAGTTTCTATACTCTATGCTCAATGAAAAAGAAGTTATGGAAGTGAATGGGTGGGTGCCTCGCTTCGAAGCATTGCCACCCATTGAAAAGAGTCTTGTGCCATCAAGTATCCAACCATCGGAGTTAGAATTAAAACCATTGCCCTCAGAGTTGAAATATGTGTACCTAGGTGACAATGAGACTTATCCCGTGGTCATTTCTTCTCACTTGGAGATTGACCAAGAGCTTAGATTGTTAGAGGTGCTTAGAGCTCACAAAAGTGCTATAGGTTGGTCCATCGCCGACCTCAAGGGAATTAGTCCCTCTCTTTGCACCCATAGGATTTATCTTGAGGATGATGTCAAACCTTCCTGCCAACCTCAAAGGAGATTGAACCCTATTATGAAGGAGGTAGTGCGAAAGGAGGTTCTGAAGTTGTTGGATGTGGGGATAATCTATCCCATAGCGGATAGCAAGTGGGTGAGTCCTATACAAGTGGTGCCCAAGAAATCGGGCATTACTGTGGTAGAGAATGAAGAGGGTGAATTGATTCCCACACGAGTCACCACGGGGTGGCGAGTGTGCATTGACTACAGAAAGTTAAATTCATCTACTAGGAAAGACCACTTCCCCTTACCCTTCATTGACCAAATCCTAGAGAGAGTTGCGGGACATGCCTTCTATTGCTTCCTAGATGGGTATTCGGGCTATAACCAAATAGAGGTTTCCTTAGAGGATCAAGAAAAGACTACTTTCACATGTCCCTTTGGGACATTTGCCTTTAGGAAAATGCCTTTTGCTTTATGCAATGCTCCTGGTACCTTCCAGAGATGCATGACTGGGTTATTTAGTGACATGGTGGAGAAAATTGTAGAGGTTTTCATGGATGACTTCTCGGTTTTCGGGTCTTTGGTTCTGAAAAGATGTGAGAAGACAAACCTGGTGTTGAATTGGGAGAAGTGTCAATTTATGGTGACACAGGGAATAGTCCTTGGGCATATAGTGTCTTCTAGGGGGATAGAGGTTGATAAAGCCAAAGTTGAGTTAATTTCAAAACTTCCTTCCCCTAAGAGTGTAAAAGATGTGCGGTCATTTCTAGGTCACGCGGGTTTTTATAGGAGGTTCATTAAAGGTTTTAGTAGCATTGCACGACCTTTGTGTAATCTCCTAAGTAAGGATGTCCCTTTTGAGTGGGGGCATGACTGTGAGGTTGCTTTTTGTAAATTGAAAGAGATGCTAACTTCACCTCCTATCATGCAAGCACCCGACTGGAACTTGCCCTTTGAAATTATGTGTGATGCTAGTGACTTTGCCATAGGAGCGGTGCTAGGGCAAAGGGTAGATAAGAAACCACATGTGATCTATTATGCTAGTAGAACGATGAATGATGCTCAAAGAAATTACACAACATCTGAAAAAGAGTTGCTAGCGGTGGTTTTTGCCCTAGACAAGTTTCGGTCGTACATCTTAGGTTCACCCATTCTAGTCTTTACAGATCATGCGGCATTAAAATATCTTTTGACAAAACAAGATGCCAAACAAAGACTGATTAGGTGGATTCTACTCCTCCAAGAATTTAATTTGACAATTAAAGATAAGAAGGGAGTTGAGAACGTTGTCGCCGACCACTTGTCTAGGATATCCTTTGATGATTCTGCTGACACCCTCCCCATTTCAGAGACTTTCCCTGATGAGCAACTGTTTGCCCTTTCAATTTGCCCCTGGTATGCTGATTTGGTGAACTATATTGTTACTGAACAGGTTCCTACCCACTGGAGTACTCAGGATAGGAACAAATTTTTGAGAGAAGTGCAAAGCTATTTCTTTGATGACCCTTACCTTTTTAAATATTGCCCCGACCAAATCTTGAGGAGATGTGTGTCGGATATTGAAATACCGAGTGTTATATCTTTCTGTCATAGTGAGGCATGTGGGGGTCATTTCTCTGCTAGGAAAACTGCTGCAAAAATTTTACAATGTGGTTTTTATTGGCCAACTCTGTTTAAAGACTCTTTTGAATATTGTAAAAGCTGTGAGCGTTGCCAACGATTGGGTGGTGTCACTAGAAGGCACATGATGCCTCTCACACCCATTATTGTGATTGAGATTTTTGATTGTTGGGGCATCGACTTCATGGGGCCCTTTCTATCATCGTTTGACAACCTTTATATCCTTCTGGCAGTGGACTATGTGTCCAAATGGGTTGAGGCAATCCCTTCTAGAACGAATGACCATAAAATTGTTTTGAAATTCTTGAAAGAAAACATTTTGTCTAGATTTGGGGTACCTAAGGCTATTATAAGTGACGGTGGTTTGCACTTTTGCAACCGCCCATTTGAGGCATTAATGAAAAAGTATGGGGTAACCCATAAGGTGTCAACAACCTATCACCCACAGACAAATGGCCAAGCTGAGTTAGCCAATAGGGAGATCAAACACATCTTGGAAAAGACGGTTAACCCCAATAGGAAGTATTGGTCACTTCGCTTGACCGACGCCTTATGGGCATACCGCACAGCCTTTAAAACTGTTTTAGGCATGTCTCCCTATCGCATAGTCTATGGTAAAGCTTGTCACCTGCCAGTCGAGATGGAACATAGGGCATTCTGGGCCATTAAGCAGCTTAATTTCAATCTTGATGCAGCAGGTTCGCAGAGAAAGCTCCAACTAAGTGAGCTTGAAGAAATTAGGCGGGATGCCTATGAGAGCACTAGGGTGTACAAGGACAAAATGAAAGCTTTTCATGATAAAAACATTGCTCGCAAATCTTTTGAGCCAAATCAGAAAGTCCTCCTGTACAACTCTAGGCTGCACCTCTTTCCTGGTAAGTTGAGGGTTGGGTGGGGCCTTTCATTGTTAAAACTGTATTCCCTCACGGGGCTGTGGAGATTGAGAATCCAAAAAATGGTAACATTTTTAAAGTGAATGGGCAAAGACTTGAACCATTTTTGGAAAACTTTTTGCATGAGACTGTGGTCGAGGACCTGATGGACTCAGTCTACCATGATGCCCCATCTGAGTAACCTCTGGTGTTACTCTTTGTATATAATCTTTAGTTTTCTTTTTCTCTTTCATTTTTACTTTGCTTGTGGATAGACTAACCCCTTTTGCAGGATAGTGATGTGATTTCAAGTCCACACAAGTGCTTTTGGAGCCCTTTCTCAGCCATCTTGTCCCTTTTACTGTATCCTTCAATGCATTGAGGACAATGCAAAGTTTAAGTTTGGGGGGAGAGGCATACACTTTGTGTATAATGTACAAACAGTCGCAAAAGGGAGTAGTTTTTAACTTTTTGAACAGTTTTTAACTTTTTGAGCATATTGATGATTCATTTTGTGAGCTTTTACACTTAGTTGTGGTCATTTAGTGTTTTTATGCTCCCCTAGATTGAGAAATTCATAGTTATGCACTGTTTTGAGTGATAAATTTTGCTCTTAATTTGCTTTTGTTCGTTCAAGCTGCTGCAGTGGTTCAACCCCTGCTCACCATGTTGATGTAGTTAATACCTTATGGTGAACTTGCTAATTGGATGCACTTGTGTAGTTTCAAATGTCATTTTTCATGTAAACCCCATTGTTCATGTATTGTCTATGCATTTCCCCATGTTTTCCATGGTGTTTCTCTTGTGATTTGTGGTTATTTTTGCCTTTCTGCTCATTGTGCCTCAGTAATGCATTTCATAAGCATTTGAAACTCATTTGCTCAATTTGGAACACTTCGCACATGTTTGAATATGATTGAAGGCCCCCTTGGTGTTTTGAGCCTAATTTCTCAAATATTAGTCACCATTTGTTCCCCCTTTTGAGCCTTGTTTCCATATGTTGTCTTTAAAGCTTAGGAAGCCTGAAGAGTGGTGTATGGGTTGTTTTTGAAGAAGCTGAGAGCATCTCTATGATTGGGGATTTGTTTGCGTGGTGGAAATGTTGGAAAGTGGGTCTTGGTAGCCATTTTGGTGTTGTGGTATGAGATCTAAATGCTTGGAGTTGAATCAAGCATAATTTTGCAGGTTGGTAATGGTTGGGCTGTGTTTATTCTTGGTTGAAGAAATTTGTCATTTTTTTGGGTGTTGATTTTTGAAAGAAGAAAAGAAGCAGAGGCAGTGAGCTCATGAACCGATAGTGAGTTTTATTACCGGTAGCAGAAATCATAGCAGGAATTAATTTATTTTTGAGAAGTAGAGGCAGTGAGCACATGAACCGGTAGTAAGTTTTACCACTGGTAGTAAAGAGCCTTCTGTTTTTTTTTTTTTTGAGTAGCAGCAGGCCGAGATATTTTAAGTGAACCCGATTCTCTCTCCTCGAAGCAAGTCAGCCCTCTCACATCCATCCATTTCTTACGAATGTGATTGAAATTTCAGTCTGCCACATTGGCAGGTGGGATGTGAAGGCCTTTTTAAAAAAGGTGGGATGTGATCTGACTTGTAAAAAGCGACTGACATGATCTGACTTTCAAAAGACAAAAAGAAAGTTAAAAAATAAGAAAAGCGGTTCAATTTTCAAAAAGTGATTTGAAAGGTCAAAAGCCCTTTGCCTTTCTCTTCCCTCTTTCCCTTCTCAGTCTCTCTACCCCGAAATCTTCTCAGACAAGTTTCCATCTCTCCATCTCCCCCATCACCATCTCTCCATTTTCCCCATCACCGTTCCCTGCCACCATCGAGCCAACCCACCAGCGTCGCACTCGCCGCCCCTGCACATCGCGCCGCTGCACCATCGCGCTGCCGCGCCATCCACCTTCGTTCACCACAGCGCTGTGTACTCTCCACCGCTGTCCATCACCGCCGCTTCTCCTCTCCATCTTCTCATCTCTCTTCATCTCATATCCCCACCATTGTAGCCGCTGCTCATTAGAACCCTGATTCGAAGCAAGCCCTAGCCGCACTCACATCCATCCAAGCTCTCACCACCGGTGCTGCAAGCCGATGAGTTGCTTCCATCACCAGTTGTCACTCCAGTAGAATCGGTAAACTTAAGAAAGCTTATTTTTGTCACTGCTAGTTGTTTGGGTGAAATTTGGAATTGGTTAGTATTGATTTTTTTTTTTTTTTTATAGCTGTTGGGAGTGGGTTGTATTTGGAAATTGGGTTTTCATTTCTGTTGGGAAGCCACTGTTGTGGGACTGGATGTGCTGAATTGTGGGTTTAGTTGTTAATTTTTGTGTGCTGCATTGGTGATGCCTGGATGTTAGGCTTTGTGATTTGCTGCTGCTGGGGGATTGGATTTGTTTTCTGGTCCTTTTATTGTTGATTTTGGAGCTTTTGGTTGTAATGTTGTGTGATTAGTTTGGACTGAGGTAGTTGATCTGCAGAGTTGGGGGTTGAAGTTATTCTGAGTGTGGAACTTAATTCACTGTATTCTGTTGGTTTGCCAACTCACCATGGCTCGTACGAAGATGGTCAGAAAGAGGAAGGCTACTGCTAGCCCCTCTAAGGCAATTCATAAATCGAAAGGGGACACCTCTCAGCCCATCAAGGGGAAGGGAAATGCCACTGCTAATCCCTCAAGGAGAGTCACTACCAGAAGCAGAGCAAATCGGGTAGAGGATGAGCCCATTGAATCTCCAGTAGAGGATGAGCCCATTGAGCCTCCAGTAGAGGATGAGCCCATTGAGCCTCCAGTTGAAGATGAAGACAGGCCCTACATTGGGTCTAGAAAGAAGGTAAAAATCTCTTGGGAGGACTCAATCAGCAGAAGAACTGCGTCTTGTGAGCGTATAGTGGACGATAAAAATCTGGTGGAAAATGTAGTTGTCACTGTCCTTACAAGCCTGGGATTGAAGCACATGTTTGAGAAGGTTGAGGGGTACAAATTGGCTTTGGTCAGAGACTTTTATGCGGGGCTGTCCTTGGTAGTTACTGAAGGCGAGCATATTTTGCGTTCCAAACTGAGGAACAAGACACTTGACATAACCCCAACAACCATAGCTTCTCATCTACATTACACCAGGCCACATCCCAGCACTATCACTTATCCAAGTGCTGATTATAAAGCTATGCCAGAAGGGGAATTGGTACTGGAGGTCTGCACCAGCCCGGATGACTTTAGAGGTCAGTTCACTCAAGGATTGCTGAAAGGCAAATACAAGCTGCTGAACTTGATTGCTCATGCCAACTTGAAGCCAACAGAATCTGATAAGTTACCCAGCTTTGAATATATTAAGTTCTTGTATGCAATCATGGCAAGAGAGGTGATTGACTTTGCCGAGATTATTTGGAATCAAATGAAGGATTTTCTTACCAGTGCAAGCAAGAAGTGTAGCATGCCATTTGCATTCATGGTGACAGAGATGTGTGTCAAGGCAGGGGTTCCTAGGAGACAAAATGATCATTGGCACTCAGCTGAAAAGGGGCCTATCACTTCTGCTTCTGAAAGTAAAAGTAAAACAATGTTAAAACAGAAAATTGCAGTACCTGCTCCAGCCCCTCGCCGATCCGGTTCTGCTGCAAGGTCTACCCCTCAGCCCTCTGTCCATAATCCTCCACCTCCTCTACATGTTCAAAGGGGATCCGTATTCCTGCAAATGCACAAAAGGATCGAATCATTGATGAAACAAATGATCCAGAGGCAGGACAAACTTGAGGAGAAGATGGAGCTATGTATGAAGAAGCTGGATCAGTTGATAGCTGAGAAAGGGGATGGTGGCACTGATGCCCCCACAGATGTGGAGCATACAGATGACCCAAAGGGCAGTACCTAGGATATGGTTTGAAGTGTCAGTGATGGGAAGTGCTGAATGGTGGCTGATGTTTGGAACTGTTTATTTTGGAATTGGAATTTTTTTTTTTTGTTGTTGTCAATTGGGAACTTATTTTGGTTTACTTAGTTTAAATTCTAGTTTATTTCTGTTGTGATGAACTCTAAGGGTAGAGTTGGTTTTTTTTTGTGGTTGTGGTGGTTCTTTTTGGGTAGAAATCCTTAACCTCACTGAAAACCACCGCATTTTGGTCCCAATCTCTTGTAACCCAGTGTCATTACAACCTTATTAAAGACCTTTTTGATTTAAACTGTGTTGTGTTCAA
Source organism: Hamamelis virginiana (assembly GCA_017140935.1). Taxonomy (NCBI): domain Eukaryota; kingdom Viridiplantae; phylum Streptophyta; class Magnoliopsida; order Saxifragales; family Hamamelidaceae; genus Hamamelis; species Hamamelis virginiana. The sequence goes on from JAESVK010001227.1 coordinate 228,547, forward strand.
GATTGAACATTTGGTATTACTATGCATATGTTGATGTGTTTTTGTGTTTTCTCCTCTCACCATTTAAGTTATTTGAACTTGAATGTTTTCTTTTGAAGGATATTTGTAAAATCTCTATGGTTATGCTTGTTCTTAATTCCATCCTTTTCATTATGTTTGTGTATCTGTGTGCTCTCATGATAGGTTAACTCTTTGGTAATTATTGCATTAATGATTGGTGAATATTTTTGTCTGAGCATAAGCTTACTTTGAGTAAACTTGTTCAAAGGTTTGCATTACTTAGGAATAGTCAATCTTGGGAGCATATGATGTTTAAATGACCATAGCTTGTGTCAGGAAGGTTTTTCTAGTCTCTGATATATCTTTTTGCTATGGACTAGCAAAATTCAAGTTTGGGGGTGTGATTAGCATCATAAATCATATTATTAGCATTGCTTTTATCCCCATTTTGTCATACATTCTAATTCAAATATCATTCTTTTGTTGCATTTGACTTAAAATTCCATTTTAATGTTTTATAGGTTTTTGTTGTCAAAGAGTGGGTTGAAGGCCCTCTTTTTGGCGATCCTTTTTGTTGCAAAGTAGTGGAGCATGCTTGGATTGAGCTTGGTGAAGTTCGGAAGCAAAACGGAGCATTTTGGCAAAAGTTGTTCCTCACTACCGGTAGTAGAATCTTACTACCAGTAATAGGAATTACCAGGAAATTCAAGCAGGGAACCAGTGAGCTTTTCAACCGGTAGTAGAAACTTACTACCGGTAGTAGAGGACCCGCGCAGCAGACTTTTATTTTTCACTTTTTGGTGGCAAACTTGTAATTTCTTCCAACTTTATGTTAACCTAAAGCAAAGGATATGAGTTTTTACCCAGCAGCCGTGAAAAGGAGAGGGGGTTACACACCAATACGTTTCTTTCTCTTAGTTTCTTCTTCTCTTAGGTTTTCTCCATAGATTTTTAGGGCTTTTAATTTCTCTCTTAGATTTCCTTCTAGGTTAGTTAATATTTAGTTTAATCACTTGGTTTATGTTAGATTTAGTTAGTTCTTACTTTATTTCACTTGTAATCCATGGTTTTAGTTGTTTCATCTTACTTTTGGCTTGAAGACTTTGTATTTGCATCTTTTTGGTAATATAGAAGTATTTATTTCAGCTTTTATGTATTTATTGTCTTTCTTTGTGCATTTACTCCTATGTATGGCTAGCTAATCACCCAAAGGTGGGTTTTATGGTGGATTTCTTCTCCAAGCCCTAGGTAAGTGATGCTCTCTCATCTCAAAAGCTTTCAAATATCAATGGAATGAAGTTTAAACACTCTCTCATCTTTTGAATCCTTGTAATTTCATATTCATGACCATTTTATGACTAGTTAGGCTTGTTGTGTTTGGTTCATGAGCACATATGCAAATTACTTGTTTGTGAAAATGCCCAAGAGAGTTTTGAACTTTATTCTATCATTTATTTCACTTTATTTAAGCCTTCATTGTCAAATCCTCCAACCAAGACCATAGAGTAAATGGAATCTTGGTTGAGTTTAGTTTGAGAGCTCATTTATCAAAGGTTTGGAAGGAATGAACCCATAGGACCCATCCCCTTTATTTCACAAGTTTTTATTCTCAAATTGCCATTAATTTGGCACAAATCTTTCACAACAAACAAACCCCCATGTTTTACATTTTCTTTGCATTTATTGGGTAGCAAGACCTAAGAATCGAGTAGAACCTATTCCACTCCGTGTGGATATGACCTAGGGACTCCTAGAAATTATTGCTTGACAACCGGTGGGTTCCTACGCTTGGGTGTTTATTGCGCATCACATTTTTAGTTCAAGCAGTGTCAACATATGTACGACCAAACTAGTATAACAAATAACAAAGGGGTCAAAAAGTGTGGTGGATAATCAATTTACACAGCCTATCAATTCATCCTTTCTTAATTTTCTGTCAATTTTTTTTAATGGTTGAGGCAGTTAAGAACTACGTTTCATGAAGCAAAAGTTCTGAAGTCAAAATTTTACACCTTTATTATCATAATAAACAAGATTTGCAGGTAATTTCATTTCTAGCTAATGACTAGTCTCAGTTCAAATCGGTAGGAGTAGGCCAATAATGGCTTTATATTGGAAAAATAAAAGAGTAAATATCTAATTTTTATTTTCGAAGAGCGCATTCAGAGAAGTTAAACCTGCCATCGGTGGAGAGAGAGAGAGAGAGAGAGAGAGAGAGGGGTTTGGAACCAAAAAAAAACCACAACGAAAAATGGTAGAAAAATAATGAACTCGATTCTCTTAGTTCCGCTGGTAAGAGCATCTCTATAGTGGGGGTAGGGATGAGCATCGGCCGGTTTAGGCCTTCAAATTGAAGTGCTCGGTTTTAGCATTGCCAAAACCGTGTGAAACCATTGGGGTGATTAAAACCGGCGAAATTGGAATTGATTTTTAGGCTCAACTCGGTTGGTCTGGGCCGGTTCTACATTGGGCTTTTTTGGCCTATTTATTGAATTGTATTATTGAAAACATTTACTCACAAAGTCACAAATGGAGGCCTATATAGTTGGGCCTTACAACCTGTTAATACACAACCTATTACAACCTTTATGCACAACTTGTTAATACAACCCAATACTCACAAAGTCACAAATGAGGCCCAACTATTTGGGCCTTACAACCTGTTATTATAAAATGGCTTGTTCAAAAAATAGCTTGTTCATCCCAAAAACAGAGTACGTGTATCAGTAATGTTTATAATATATAATGTTCGGCCGGTTCGGTTATGAACTTGGTTTCCAGCATCAAAACCGTGCACAAAACCGAGAAGCTCGGTTTTCCAATTTTTAAAACCGTGGTCAACCGGGGTTGAAAAAAAAAACAGTCAAATATGCCGGTTCGGCTTGGTCAGTTCCATTCGGTTTCTGCTCACCCCTAAGTGGGGGTGCTATATGGGTTGCTATTGCCAAAATTTGGCATCAACACCCAAATAACATGCTCCAATGGAATGTCATTTGGAGTGCCAAATTTTGGCAATGACACCACTTGATGTTATTCGGCACCTCAAATTTGTCATGTCATACTTTCTTTGAAAAAAAAAAGAAAAATGTCAAAATATAATATTTATGTATTGGAACACACAGTTGCCAAAATTTAATATTGATGCCATTTAGAATGCCAAATTTTAATTTTAACACAACAAATTTTAATTTTAACTCACCATGACCCTTCTTTCTCGGTGATGGTGTTATTCTTATTATTATTAATTTTTTCCACCACTAATTCTATGACTATTTTAAGCTCTGTTTGGATCTTAAAATTAAGAGGGACAAAAAAAAAAAAAAAAGAAAAAAGAAAAAAAGAAGGAAAAAGAAAAAAGAAAAAGAAAAGTGGATAAAAGTAGTTGAAAGTGAATTCTTCTATCATAAGCATAGTGGTCGTCCGTGATCCACCGTGTATAGGGGCGGAGCCAGGAATTTGTTTTAGAGGAGGCACTATTTTGATTAATTAACAATTGTGTGGCGGTTCGGGGGCAGCGCTCCCAAAGGCAAGAATATATATATACTTTTATATGAATTTAGAATTGATATGCGTTCTACATTTGATATTATATATTATTCGCATCTTTGAACATAACCAATTTATTAAATTTCGTAAATTTAGTTTTATTGCAGCCTTGAAGGTACTTAAACTCCAATTTTAATTACGTAATTTAAAATAAATTGACTACACTTTCTACAAATTGGATATTTAATTAGAGACCGATAAAATAATAAATACTATTCTAAAATCACTAACTAAGGCCAAATTTTAAGTTTAGACTTCAAATAGAATTAATGACCAATGATTTAATGACTATTTAAAGTAGTACAATTATAAATTTGGTGGCTAAAATTTATAAAATAAGAGCTTTAAGGGATGAAAATAAAATTTGAATAGGGGGTACTCTTATATTTTCTACCAAATATATACTAAATATATATAGAATTTCATTTTTTTTTTAGAAATTTATTTTTTTTGCAAAAGTTGAGAGGGGGCGGACCCCGCACATTACAGAGGGTCATGATGTGCGGCGGAGTGCACTTGAATCAAATAAATCATAACTAATTTCAATTATTCTCATTCCCTTTGAGATCCAAACATGGGTTTGAAAATTATTCTTTTCCTCGTACCCAAGTTAAATATGCTATATTTAAGTCTCGTAAAGAGTAATAAAATAAATGAAAAATATTGTCGATTGTCTGAAAATAAATTTTATTTTCAGAACAATATTGTTATACTTTTTCATTAGTAACTTTTCCAAATCTAAAGAGACACTTAGAAGAAATTAATTAAGCAAAGAGAGAGTTTTAAGAACAAACAG
>JAESVK010001227.1:237888-252294 GCA_017140935.1 Hamamelis virginiana
ACATAATTTGCAAAACTCATCAAGAATTAGGTATTTTAAGAAACCGACAGGCGACAGTTGAATTAATTAGATATTGTTATGTTATATACATCATATGTACCAAAAATCACATTGATCTAACGGCTACTTTTTTAAAAATATTACAATTTTAAACTAAACTGTAAAAAAATTATATGAATCTATCGCAGTTGGTGTTTGAAAAACTAACCGTTTGATCAATTTGATTTTTGACATACGTAATATAGATAAGCATAATATTTAATCTAGCGGTCGGTTTCTCAAAATACGTATCCCAGCTGGAAATTGCAAACTGCATGTCAAATTAGAACTAAAAATTATGTTTCAAGGGAACTTGACCCTTAATTAATATATGGAGCTAAAATAAAAACCAAAAAACAAAAAATGGAAGAGAGAGAGGGAGGGAGAGAGAGAGAGAGAGAGAGAGAACCCGATTCCCTTGGTTCCACCGTTAACCAGAGCGGTGAGTCCTTGAAGAGACCATCTGCTTTCTATTGCTTGGGCCATGGTCGGTCTCTCCCTTCTTTCTTGGTGTTATTCTTATTATTGATATATTTTTTGAAGTACATAAACCTTGAATGAATTGTTGCTGTATATATAGCAACGTAACCTGTAACATGTGCGAGTCAAGAGACTTTACCTAATTTGATTAATTAGGGCTCATTTGGATAATCTTTTATTTTCTGCTTTTTTACTTTTAAAATTAAGTAAATGATAAAAGTTTTGAGTGCAAAAAATTTGATAGTTACTTTAAAAAGTTGATGTAGTAAAAAAATTTTACTTTTTTAATTTTTAAAAATAATTACCAAAATTTTACGAGTTTTTTTTCAAAATGACCGTTTAAAAAGAAATATATACCAATCTGACCTCCATTCAAAAATATATACCAGACTGACCCTCTGACCGGGTCAAAAGGCATAAACCGCTGTTAGAAACAGCGGTTATTTAAAAGATACATAAACCGCGGTTTGAAACAGCGGTTTTTAGAAAAAAAAAAAAAGAAAAAAAAGTAGAATCACATGCATACCCACCTATGCACATCCAACATTAACTCATACCACCCAGCAGTACCACAGCCACCCACATCCTTCTTTCAACCCCACAATAATACCAAGCCTGAAAAAAAGAGTGTATACGGGACAAAACCATGCCAGTCTTTTGAAGTGCTAGCCCACCATGGTTGATGTTTGTGTTGATGCCAGCTCCCGTTGGTCCTAAATTGGTGCCAATCCCTCCTAAAACTCCTGTGGGCGTAGCCGAGTATGGAGTCGTGGTCGAGGGTGTGGTCACGGACGGGGTTGTAGTCGAGGGCGTTGTAGTTGAGGGTGTGGTTGGGGTTGTGGGTGTTGCAGTGGTGGGAGTTGTAATGGTGTGCCTGCGGCACTGAACCAAGAATGCAGCACTGAACCAAGAAGGCACCGTGGCTGAAACTTGGCATACTGTATATGGGTATCGAGACAGGCCTGAACTTTGTGTAGGGAATTAAATCCACAAAAGGAAAAAAATAATAATAATAAAAATCACCCGCACAATACACAACAAAGAGTTACTGTTCACGAGCCTAAACAGCACAAAGGAATGCTCTAAATCTGATCTTCACCGTTAAGATTGTAGAACACTAAATCGTGAATATGCCTATCAAATTTCAGTTCAATCGGACCATGAACGCTTGTCAAATGGAGCACCTGAAGAAATCTGGTCTATTGCTGTTCTTCCTTTCACGTGGAACAACTCTCTCCACTTTAATTTCCAATTCGCTTTCTTCTGCACCTTACACACGCCACTATATATATGAATTAAAAGTGAGGTACTTCCCAATAAAGAAAAGTGAGGTAACTTCCCAATAAGGGCAAGTCGGTTATATATATATATATAATCTGCATTTTTACACTTCCCAATAAAGAAAATGCCGAAATTGGCGCTGAACCTGCATCACAAATTCAATGCACCGAAAAGCAGTCTCAAATTGGGTGGATTCCCAACACTTTGTTCATGGGAGAAAAAAAAATCACTTTCTGCGCGTCATCACTTTATCCATGTGATTCTTTTTTTTTTTTTCCCTGATAAAACGGCTGTTTCAAACAGCGGTTTATGTATCTTTCAAATAACCGCTGTTTCTAATAGTGGTTTATGCCTTTTGACCCGGTCAGAGGGTCAGTCTGGTATATATTTTTAGATGGAGGTCAGATTGGTATATATTTTTTTTAAAAGGTCATTTTTAAAAAAAACTCAAATTTTACACTATAAAAAATATAAAAAATTTCCTTTTTTACTTTTAAAAGTAGAAAATAGAAAGTCAAAATTTATCAATTTAGTTTCCACCTCTCAAGTCCATTTCAAATTTCCATAAGTAGAATGATAATGTGATAACGTGTACTTTAGTTTCCACCTCTCAAGTCCACTTCAAATTTCCATGACTTGAAGGATAATGTAATAACGTACGTGTACGGTAGCAAGCCTAGGGGATGTGCTTGGTCAAAAAAGTTGGCCGATACATTCCAATTGATGTGACAATTATGCATCATTTGGTACGATAGAAGATATTGTTAAAATTTTGATATCTTCAGCAGTTCTTTATTGTTAAGATCATGATACCATACCTGATATGATATTTCAATTCTATTGCCACTAGAGGGGAACAAGGATTCTATGCCAAAAATTCAAGTTAGAGAAATATATTAAAATTTAAAATTAAATTTATTTATGGAAAATAAAACCAATATTTATTCAACTTTAATAAAATATGTTATGCAATTTAATATGTTCAGGATTTCTATAATAAAGTGATCTCTATAAGACTAAATGTAGATAAAATTTGGAAAAACTTACTGTTGGACTATATGAACTAGTTATAAATTTCATATTTGCCAAAAATTATAGTAATCCAACGGTCAGTTTTTGAAAATATCAATTGGAAAAAATTGGAGACATTTTAAAGAACAAAAAAATCATTTATTTTTTATTTATTTATTTTTTTTTATTGTAGCTGTTTTTAGAAACTGAATGTTGGATTAAATGAACTAGTTATGAATTTCATATTTGTCAAAAATCAAAATGATCCAACGGTTAATTTTTGAAAAAACCAACTGAGAAAAATTGGTGACATTTTAAAGAACAAAAATGTCACAATTTCTCACCGTGACATTTACTGACCGTTGGATCATTACGATTTTTGGCAAACATGAAATTCATAAGTAGTTCATTCAATACAACAGTCAGTTTTTTCAAAATCTATTCTACATTTAATCCCATAGAGGTCACCTTACACAACTTTACGTAAGGTGCAATTTATAATAGAAAGAAAAAACTATCTCTATTTTGTTTTTTCACTTTTCTCTACATTCAAAAGAAAAAACTTGCTTGGCCGGTCACAGAGAAAGAACCCGATTCCTTCGATTTCCACCTTTCTCCAGAAGAGACAATCTGCTTTCTTTGCAACAACTACATGCTTAGAGCATCTGCAATGCTCGTTTTTCTCCTTGTGTTAGTGTCAGACTAACAATGTAAACCGTCCAAATGAGCCGCAATGCAACACTTCAACTCAAGAAAATTTTCGTCAGACTTCACTGACCGTTCTAACTGCAACGGCTACTTTGAAGTGTGAGGTGGAATAAAGTTACCGTTGTCGACCGTTTCAACCCAAATCAAATGCCTATATATACTACTTAATTCAATCCAATACTCACTCAATTCATGCAATTTCATTTTTTTTAGCAAGAAATTTTTTTAAAATTTTTATCACTCTCCAATTTTATATAAAAATTCATCTCTCCAATTTTTTATAAAAAAAAAATCATTCTCTATTTCTTCACCACTCTATTTTTTTTTTTTTTTAAATTTCACAATTCTATTTTTCTATAATTTCCAACAATATATGGATCCTAATAATCCATTCTTTAACAATCAATTTTTTCAACCAAACAATTCTCAACCCCATGCACAATTCAATTCCCAAGTATTTTCTCAACAATCACAATATGATTTTCAATCCCAATCCCAACCCCAACCCCAAACCCAACCCCAACAATTCATGTTCAACTCACATAACCCCTGTAACTCATTCAGTGAACAAATTTTTGGCGGACAATCTCAATTCCCATGTCATCAACCGTCCCAAAGTAGCCATTTCCAACCTCTCACAATCCAAAATCAAAATAGTGCTTCAACTAGCCTTGAAAAAAATAGGAAATCGAATTGGTCTAAGAAAGAAGATGAAGTACTTTGCCAAGCTTGGCTCAACATTTCTGAAGATCCAGCCACGGGTACCGATCAACCTAGACAAAGGTTATGGGATCGAATTCTAGTTGAGTCTAATAAATTATTGGGTTGCCATACACAAAGAGACAGTGTTGGTTTGATGAACCGTTGGGGCATCATCCAAAGATTCATTAACAAATTTTCAAGTTGTGTGCAACGCGTAAATAGGAATCCAAGCAGTGGTGGAAATGATCAAGATAATGTAAGTTGATTTTACAATTTTTAAAATTTTTTTAAATTTTTTAAATTATTGCATGTATAATTTTATTTATTATTTGTTATTTATAGGATGATGCTGCAAGGATAATATACAATGATAAAGAGGGGAACCAATTTAAATTTTATGGTTGTTGGCTACTACTCAAGCAAAGTCCAAAGTGGTTTCACTACACCACTGAACAACAAACTAGAAAAGACAAATTGAAGCAAAGGAAGAGAGCTAGGCCAAATTCACATGTTAATGAAATGGGAGATTCCTCTAATCCATTCACTCCAGTATCAACACCGTCTTCTGCTGGGGGCTCCATCAACTTAGATGATGATGACACACCATTTAGTGGAGAACAAAATGAGTTACCACGACCCCCTGGACGAAAAGCTGTGAAAACTGGCCGCCGCAAAAAGAACATTGATCATGCAGATGCAATAAAGTTATTTGCAAACGAAATCAAATGCATGCGAGAGGAGCAAAAAGAAATATTTGTGAAGGAGATTCAATCCAAAGAAGCGCAAAAACAATTAAAGTACGAGAAAGATATTATGATGACTGATCCAGAATCGATGCCTACTGAGGATGGAAAAATATGGATCATTGCACAGCAAAAGACAATTTTGGCAAAATTGTCGCAAGGGGGAAATAGAGATGCATCAAGTGGAAGCTCTTTCTAGTTTAAATTAATTATTATTTGTGGCACCAAATATTTATTTCCAATTCCTGCAATTATTATTAATTGATTTTGTCACACAAATTAATTGTGTCAGCTGTTATTTTTTATTTATTTGAATATTAAAGTTATCAACGAGCCAATAACTTAAAGTATAAAAATTAAATATTTTAATTTTAAGACTAATTAAATGAATATTAAATATTAATTTAGTAAATTTAAAAAGAAATTAAATTAAATTCAAAATGTATTCCGATTATTAATTGTAACTGAAATCATTAAATCATTTTATTTATGCCATGTCATCACTTGAAGTGTTACTTTAAAGTGTGCATTGTAGTATACATGTAGGTAAGTTAAAGTGTGAAAGTTAAAGGGTGAAAAGGTGGACACGTGTCACTTAAACAATGGAGTTGATGTAGCTAATGAGTGACATTTAAAGTGTGAGCATTGGAGATGCTCTTAGGCCATTGGTCTCACAGTCCCACCCTCCTCTTCTTCACATGTGTGTGTTTACTTATTTATTTTTTCTACAGATAATTCCCGTAATTCAAAAGTACTACTTAAAATGAACTACAGATATATGAAACCTAGGGTCTTGATTCAAGGGACTTGGCGTACCACAGGTAACCACTTCATAATTTCAAGAGAGCAAGACACACATGACACATGTATAATATAAATTAAATGTGTAAAGTATTTTTTTTCCTCCAAATGATAGAAGTTTAATATATATATATAAGAAATGCTACAGTCAGGCCGGCTTGACTGTGGCAAAAGTGCGGTCACCTCATTTAGGAGGTGATGCAATCACAGTTTCACATTTCGACTGTTGGATATCCTATTCAGGCAGTGCTTGTCATGCCTGCAAAAAATCACAGTGATCCGACGGTTGGTTTCTGAGAAAACTGACTTTGAAAAAATCTGGAATTCAAAGAATAAAAAATGACAGTTTTTTTCCAGTTGTTTTCAAAGTCAGTTTTCTCATAAACCAACCGTTGGATCACTGTGATTTTTTGCAAGCATGACAAACACTGCATGAATAGGATATCCAACGGTCGAAATATGAAACTGTGACTTGCATCACCCCCTAAATGGGGTGACCGCACTTTTGCCACAGTCAGGCCGGCCTGACTGTAGCATATATATATATATATATATATATATATATATATATATATTTGAATTTTGTCAAAAGGGATGGGAAAGTGGTACAAATGATTTTCTTTCAAATTTTCAATTATAATAAATGAGTATTGATATACCTTTACATACTTGAACTTGAAATCTCTCTGATGCTATGAGTGAAGATGTGTGATATATTGTAGGCTGAGAGACCAGTGTTTAGCTAGATATATAGTGATGTTTTAAAACTAACAATTGAAAATTTCACCTTTAGGAGTCCATCCTTTCGGCACCGTATTGTTAAAGTCTAGCTAATTAATTACCCTTTAGAATTGAAAACACATAGCAATGCAATGCTTTCAAAGTTGTCAATAAATAAATCATGCACACATGTGATACAAAGGGCCAGCCCAAGGCATAGGTCAACAAGGCCATCACCTAGGGCACCCAAAATTATTAAAAAAAAAAAAAAGCTTCCAAGTGGGCGCTCCTATAATAAGGTTTTTCTCATTTGGTAACTCATATATAGGACTCGTTTGCATTAGCATTTTCAAAAATAACTTTTTAAGTACTATTTGTTTACCTTATTTTTAAAATTATGTCCAAACCACCTTTTCACATATCAAAATTTTCATATTAGAAGTATTTATGACAAAAGTTGGGGCCCCCTAAGTTTTTCCACAATCACTTTTAATATGAAAATTTTGTCACCCATCCTATCACCTCTCAACTTGTTTAAAAGTGATTATCACCTCATTTCTTAGATCAAGTGAAATTTTAAGTTTTAAAAGTATTTTTCATGTTACATTTGTTTGTTTATTTTGTTTTTTAAAAATAAGAAATAAAGTGTAAATCATATACGAGTATTATTTAATAAATTTAGATATTGAATTATATTTGCAAAAAAATTTAATTAAATTGAAAGGACTTTTATTGTGATTTGTAGAATTAAAAAAAAAAAAAATCAAATCATTTCTTAAGAATTTGATAGTGAATGTAAAACACACAATAGCCATGCAAAAACAATGTCTGTCAGTTGATATGTACCAATGAGAGTAATAAGCTAGGTTATTTAGATTATGAAAACTTTAATTGAGAAAAGAATTCTTAAGAATAAAGTTATTAAAAATATTTAAATATCTAAAATCGTAAAAGGGTAGAAGAATTAATTTAGATTAGTAAAAAATTTATTGATAAAAGAATTTCTAAGAAAGAAGTTAAAGAGATTTTAAGTAATTAAAATTGTAAGAGGGTAGATGTGTCATTAGTATTTATTACCAGGGTATTTTAGTGAATCAAAAAATTTTCCAAAATTAAGACTCTTAGAAGTAGTATAGATTTGTGGTTGAATAAGAATTCAACAATACGTTTATTCAGAATTTTATTTTAGATACTGTACTTCGTATTTCCTTTCGTTTTTAAATACGAAGTATTTTATTCACCCACTAATTAGTTTCACTCATACTCCGTATTATCTATCAGGCAAATATTCAGCCTAAAATTAAATGAGATTTTGTCATTCAATATCATTAAGGAGACCTGGATCCTTATAAGTTCTGGTTTAAAAATATTTGTTACTTAAAGTCCTATAAAAGATTTTATTTGGCCGAAAGTTCTTTTGATTCTAAAATTAAATGAGATTTTGTCATTCAATATCATTAAGGAGACCCGAACCCTTATAAGTCCTGGTTTAAAAATATTTGTTGTTTAAAGTCCTATAAAAAATTTTATTTGGCCAAAAATTATTTTGATTCTAAAGTAACAAAATTATACTCTTAATTACCCACTGCCGGAAGCACATCTCTGTCACTCTCTCTCAACTCTCTCAGTCAACCAAGGGGGAAAACCCATGAAGTGGAAGCATATCGATCACTTGACTGCAGATCTCTTTTGCTTGCGCCATGACCCACCCTTAAATATTCTTGCTTGATAGTCGCTGTGGAGTAGAAGAAGATTAATTTGGTGAATAGATCACCATGCACATTACCTCCTTAATTGGATCGACGAAGAGTTGTTCCCACAAAGGTGAGTATTCTGGTGGTTAACTACCAGCTTCATCTGTGAAAAAAGCTTTAAAGCTTTGTCTTCATATCCATATATGTTGCACAAATATCATTCCTGTGGATGTGAATTTGCTTTTATATATTGTTGCCAACAAAGGGCTTAATACAACCAATTGTAGTGGGATCTTATCTAAAGAATGGATGTTGTAACAGAGATGTAAGGAATCTCATTCAAAGACTTGATGGGCTGCTGGTGCAATTCGATCAGTGATTGTCTAGCTTGAAGATCAGAACAGACATTGCTGCAATTCGAAGCTCCCATTGCGAATGTAGAGGAGAGAGTTTCCACTGTGCTAGGTGTGTTTTCACCAGTGTTTTAAAAACCGGACCGTTCATCGAACCGGAAAAGTTACCGGGTTAAGGGTCAACCGGTTGAACCGGTTGAACCGTGACGTCATAAATATATTATTTATTTATTTATTAGAATAAAAACTATAAATGATTCAAAATATAATTTTTTTTTTTAAATATTTGTACAATCAATTCATATATTTGAATTTATGTGCAGTCATTACAAATATTGGGACTATTTTAGTCATTTTAGCACCTTAAAAAAAAATTAAAAAAATTATTTAAAAAAAAAAAAAAAAACCTGGTTGACCGGTTTTCTAACCGGTTTTTTGATCGGTTTGACCGGTTGAACCGGTTGACCCGCGGGGTTGAACGGTTTATTTGAAAATGGGTTTTTGAGGGTTGAACCAGCCGGATAGGACCGGTTCCCGATCCAACCGGTTGAACCGGCTGGTCCGGTCTGGGTTTAATAACACTGATTTTCACTACACTGGGGCCGTTTTTTCAATGTGTTGCGATGGGTATATATGCTGTGGTGTTTTCCCAATAGTATGGGGTGCTTTCACTTCACTGTGGGTAGTACAGCCATTTTGAAAAATATTTTTAAAATATTATGACTTTTTTGCATGAAACAATCTTTTAAAAAGATCTTACGAAGGAAAAAAAATATTTGATGGACTTTCCGCATAAAACATTTTTTATTTGGTACTCATGGCCAAACTCCCCTAGTCGAGTATATATTTCTTGGCAAAGCTAAAAAAAAAAAAAAAGAAACATTTATATATATAATAAAATGATAAGATGGTCAAAGAATTGAAGTAAAACGAAAACACCCAAAATTAAAACATATATTGCATTAGCATTGGCATGATAGCTGGACCAAAGGAGTCTCTAATTAAACAGATCGATGAGGAACCAAAGACAAAGAAGTTGAGATTTAAATTTCTTACAAATACTTGTACAATAATTGAGCAGGAAAAGCAGCTGAGTGAAGTTCACCGGAAGGAAAAGCCATTAACAGTTGCTCCTCCATCAACGCAAATAACTTGGCCATTTATAAAAGAGGATGCAGGTAGGCAGAGAAATGCCATTAAGGATGAAACCTCCTTTGGCTCTCCTATGCGTCCAAAAGGATTTCGAGACTTAGCATCCACCTCAAATTTTTCATCTGCAAACTGGAAGAAAGGAAACAAAAAACACATAAATATATAAATGAGTTGAGTTCAAATCATGCATCTACATTCTTTACAAAGAATTATGAATATATGTGTGCTCTTGGGGAAGTCTATTGTACAATTAGGATATTTAGTCCTCTCTTTTCCTTTAACGCCTCATTCCTGTTTAAGGCATGACTCAGATCTCCGGTCTTTAGTATAATCACTTAGGCTATGTTTGGTTGGCCGGCTTCGACGCTGGGTTTGGGGTTTCATACCCCAAACCATCCCAAACCATTGTTTGGCACAACAGAAGGACCCCGTTCAACGATTCCGGGCGGCTCAAAAGCGTGGGTTTGGGAAGCCTCTTCACAAATTGGGTTTCAAATGGCATGACTGGGTTTGAGTTTACAATGTTTCAAAATGACCAGCGTGTCCTTAGTTATTGCACAATACTAAAATCAAATACCATTCAAGTCCCTCTCATATGTCAATGCGGTTGCAGAGGAGAAGAGAGGAAGAAGAGAAGAAGAAGAGAAGAAGAAGAAGAGAGGAAGAACAAAGCACGTCGCCGCTGCTGCAAGTCGAAGAAACGTCGCTGCTGCAAGTCGCCGCTGCTGCGCCGCCGTCGAAGAAACGCCGCTGCAAGTCGCCGTCGAAGAAACGCCGCTGCAAGTCGCCGCTGCCGCCGCTGCACGTCGCCCTCCCCTCTTTCCCCTTTCCCCTTTCCCCTTCTGCTGCTGCGTCTACCTGTTTTTCTTTTTTTCTTTTTTTGTTTGGGTGAACAAACACACACACACACACACACATATATATATAGCTGCTGAACTTGAAACTTGATTTATGTGTGATTATTGAAGCCTTTTTGTGTTTTTTTTTGGTAAGTGTGATTATTGTTATTAAGGAATTTTTAGTGGTTAATAAATTTTTTTGGGTTAAATATTGAGCACAAAAATGGGGGGTAATTTTGTAATTTAATTTATATTTGTTGTGATCCAAACTGTCCAAACAAACAAAGGTCAGGCATTCCCAGGCTTGAGATTCCCAGCATTCCAAACACTGGTTTGGGTTACAAAGTTACAAACCCAAACCCCCGGATTAGACATTCCCAGGTTTGAGATTCCTAGCCCGCGTACCAAACGCAACCTTAGGGTGCGTTTGGTAGGGGGTTTTGAATGGGGGGTTTGGGTTTGGGGTTGAGATTCCTTTGTTTGGATGGTGGGTTTGGGGTGAAAAAGGCAACCCGGCGTTGTATGGAAGACGGCAATGGGCAGTCTTTCTCGACCTGATGCAGCAGCGGGTTCAAGGTTTGGAACCCCGGGTTTGCCTTTTACAAGCTTTGTTATTGACGAGCGTGCCCCTCCTTGTTCTTCTTCAACAACAAAAAATCCCCCCCAAGTCCCTCATCTCTTCCACCTCTTCGAAGCCCTAACCCCTTCAGCAGAACCCCAAAGCCATTTGAAGAAGAAGAAGAAGAAGAGGAGGAAGAAGAAGCTGCGTCGCCGTTCTAGTCGCCGCCGTTCCAGTCGTCGTTCTCCTCTTTGTTCTTCTCTGTTGTATATATATATATATATATCTAACAATGAAGGGTAATTTTGTAATCTCATAAATAATTACTATAATCCTGATGGTCGATCCAAACAAACACAGGTCAAGCTTGAAGCCCAGTCATCTTAATCCTAAACCCCAACATTCCAAACAATGGTTTGGGGTTACAAAGTTTACAAACCCAAACCCCCCTATTAAACATTCCCAGGCTTGAGATTCCTAGCCCGCATACCAAACGCAACCTTAGAGATTTTACGAGCAGATTAGGTAGAATCTTCAAAAGAAATGACTTTTCTTTTTTCTCCCAAACTCCCAACCGAGAGAGACGAAAACACGTACTCCCTCCGTCCCATAAAGATAGGCCTTTTTCAAAAAGCACACATATTGAGAAAACTCATCATTGCATTGATTTGTAATCTTTTTTACCTTGTCTTTCCTAAACTATCCTTCTTCTACAATTGCATGTGGAGTCATGTCAAGACATTCTTGAAATAATAAAGGGTAATATGAAAAAGTTAAAAGAAATATAATTTGACTTTTTCAAAGTGGACTATCATTTTAGGACAGCCAAAAAAGAAAAGAATGGCCTATATTTGTAAGACAGAAGGAGTACCATATCATTTATTCTCTGTTCTTTCCAGTGTTTTTCTTTCTTTTATTTTCTCTTCTAAACTCACAAACAGAGCCATAGTAAAAGTTGAATTCACTACTTCCCAACAATAAAAAACATCTCGTCTATAATGAGAAATTGAAAAAAAATGTCATTTCATAAATGGTGAAAACAAACTTAATAGCTAGACTAGGCCTTGTAGCTAATAGTTGTATTTCTCTTCTCTTACAGGCTAGAAGTCTAGAGGTTGGTTACTATTCCGAAATTGGAATGGGGAGGGCTTAAGGGAATAGAAATGGGTTCCCCTTTTTGTGTATAGACCAAAAGTCTATTTGGACTCTCCTTAAGAGTTAAAAAAAAGAAAAGTGGAATAAAAGGAAAACCAAAGAAAATGTGCAATGGTGATCATGCATGTTAATTAATTATAAGCACTGGCATATATATATAAGAGTGAAAGGATGTGTTACAGATTCAATGAGGGGAGTTCTGATGAACCAAGGTGCAACGCTGTTACTTCTGATATTGTCTTTCGCCCACTCACATGCTAAACTCCTTGTAAGTTGGTTGATTGCTCCTGTAAATACAAAGCACATGAAAATTAATATAGCCTTCAAAATCACACTTTGAGTTAGCTAGATACATTTTCTTGATGTCATTTGATTTTTAAATAAACTAACTTAGGGGCTGGACTGTTTGGCAAACTTAAAAATCTTGCTAGCTAAGAATTAGTCTGTCTGGTTTTTATTCAGTATTGTTTGGTAAGTACTTTTTTTTCTGTAAACCAGTTCAATCATGTTCAGAAAATAAGGCATAAACATAGTTTTTTTCAAACCAACTGTAAGCTGATTTACATAAAAACTGTATAACAAAAAGATATCAGAACTGGCTAGGCTAGACCCAGTTTTCAAAGTTCCCAAACAGCCCTTAAGGTTGGGTAAAAAAAAAAAACTATTTATACTTATGTAAACTACCTTTACTTGCTTCATAAATAGATCCAACTTCAACTGACACCACACCAGCAACTGAAGAATTGAACACGATGCTGCCAGCTCCCGATGCTTTCAAAAGTGGATGTGCAAGTTGGCACAAATGGTAAGCAGATTCAAAATTGGTAGCCATTGTAGTTGATAATTCCTTAACTGTGTACTCCAAAGTTGGTTTCTTTATGTTTATACCAGCATTGTTTATCTAGAGCCAAATATATAGTTTGTTAGAACTGTTCCATAGAAGTTCAAGAAAATAAAATAAAAAGCACTTTAAAAAAATACATGATCATAATAAATTATAGAATTTATACATATAATTATATTATATTATGTACCATGACATATACTATCGTTTTAAGAAAGTAGGATACCAACACGCTATATATTAATAAAATAAAATATATGTTTTTATACACATAATTATATTATATTATATATATATAGAGAGAGTAGTGATCAAGTCCACATATGTAGATATAAGTTATATTTACAGGAAGGGCTATAAATTATTATAGGATGCATATTTTAGAAAACTGACTATTGGATTAAATACTGTATTTATGGATCTCGTGCACGTTAAAAATCACGGTAATTTAATCTAATTTAATTATCGTTAATAATGATTTTAAATTTTAATTTAATTACACACCCTATCAATCTTTTATTGGTAATGGTTCATCAAATTTCCATCTATCACCAATTCATGTTTAATTAAAATATGAAAAAATTACAGTTTGCCCCCCCCCGCACCCCCCCAATTTTTAATCCATGTGGTATCGATTGAAGCAATATGCCCCTTAAACTATTTTAATGTAACAAATTGTCTCTTTCTGTTAGTTAAAAATGTTGTTAGACTTATCATTTTTTTGTGCAGTATTTATCCTAAACTGCTAATGTGTCTATAAGCATATTAGTAATTTTTCATAATTTTTATCAATATATTTGAATTTTACGAATTATTTTTTCAATACAGTAAATAAAATTCATAATAAATAGAATATATTGAGAAAAATCATGAAACTTTACCGATAAGCCTGTAAACCCATCAGCAATTCAAGATATATAACTAATGCATAAAAAAAATAACAAGTCTAACGCCATATTTTAGTCCAAAAACACAAATGGCTAATTGCGAGAATAACGTAATTTGAAAACGGCCGATAATTCGAAGAGCACATTACTTCAATCGATACCACATAGATAATTTAAAAATAACCTACAATTCAGGAGATGAAACTGTAATTTCCCCTTAAAATATTTTACCTTTGATGAGATTCTTTCTATTTTGGCCATGTTTGGTGGCCAAGAAGTAACCAGACAAGACAAAAAATGCTTATATTTAATTATTTATCCAATTCAATCATGCATGTACCCTACGTACATTTTTAATATACTGACTGTGAGAGAACTTTTCTAGAGAGAGAGAGAGACTTACAAGGATGTTCAATTTCCCATTAAACAAAGAGGAGA
>JAESVK010001227.1:342294-368944 GCA_017140935.1 Hamamelis virginiana
AAAAAAAAAAAAAAAAAAAGGAAAACAATTTTTAATAAACTAAAAGTATAATTTATTAAAACAGATATAAGGTTTTAAAATTAAAAAAATTCCAAGTCAATTTATTTATTTAAAAGTGTGTGCATCATCATCTTAAAACTATCTACTAAGTATATCCATATTCATTTAAAGTCATTCATTATGTTGCCCATGATAAGATATGATAATCTTCTAACAATTTTTTTTTTTCCTTTTTTTGGTGAAAATTACATTATATTAAAAAAAAATTGCAACTTTAAGTACAGTTTGTATGATCCTAATTGTAAATCTTAAATTTGATTAAGTAACCAAGGGAAATTATATAAAATCTATATATAGTACAAATGAAAATTTTTATGGAAATCAAATATTTAAAATTTATTTATGTTATTTTCGGATTTTTGTAGTTTATGTTTTTATTTTATGTTTCTAGCTTTTCATAGGATTGAAATAATCATATTTGAGTCCCTATAGGATACTATAATTGATATAGTGAATTCAGGTTGTTATTAGGCTTTGATGAAGCATTTAAATATTTAGAATTTATTTATGTTATTTTCGGATTTTAGAAGTTTATGTTTTTATTATAATGTTTCTAGCTATTTTTAGGGTTGAAATAGTTAAATTTGAGTCCCTATAGTATATTATAATTCATATAATTTCTTAATTAATAGTAGTAGTCTTATTAAATAATTTATAAAGATTTAGTGTCTTATTCTATTTCTTTATTGATCCTAATAATAATTTAGGCTTAGATTTAATATGTTAAAAATGAGTATAATATATTAATCTATAATAATAGTCTTATTAGATAACTAATATTTTTGTAATTTTTGGATTTAATTAGTTTATTTTTATATTTTATTATTTGCAGTTTTTTTTAGGATTGAAATAGTAAAATTTTAGTCACTCTAGGATCGAAATGAGGGAATTAAAATAAAGGTAAATTAATAGGGACAAATTTATAATTCATCTAAACTATGTATACAAAACTAAAAAAGATATACAAAGCCTTATGTGATTCTGCCACTGCCAAGCATTGTTACATATGTCTAGATTATAACATAATATATATTGCATTTAACAATTAAACAGTCAAATTGACATCGTTTGCATAATTAAAAACCAGAGAATTAAAAAAATATGCTTCTTTGCAGCACTGTAAAGCATAAACAGGGAACTGGCCAAGTTGCTAGTTCAAGTCATGCCTAGGATAAAAACCGTTTACAGACATCCCACCATCAACACAAATAATCTGACCAGTGATGTAAGATGATGCAGGTAAACAAAGGAAAGCCACCAGAGATGACACCTCCGATGGATCTCCAAGGCGCCGAAGAGGGGTCCGAGAAAATACCTCTTCCAAATATTCTTTGTTGCTGAGAACCTGGAATGAAGAGAGGATTGTGGTCACAAAAAGAAAGATTAATCTAAACAAGACATACAGAGTATAATTCAACTCTGCCCCACCATGGCATAGAAACTGCATCAACTTTGGTCTCTTTGTTCATTGAATATTTTATATAGAGTAATTTTCTTATGAGGACTAGGCTTTTTAGTTAATGTAAGATGTGAATTTTGGAAAACTGACTGTTGGATTAGATATTCTTTCAATGTATGTCATGCATGCTAAAAAACCATAATGATCTGACGGTTGGTTTCTAAAATACAGATTGTGAAAACTGTGACCGTTAAATACTATCATAATTTTTCAAAGTCTGTATTTTAGAAACGGACCGTCAGATCACTGTGATTTTTGGCATGCATGTCAATATGTCATACATAGGAAGAATATTCAATCCAACAGCAAGTTTTTCAAAATATCCATCCTACATTGGCTAAAAAGCCAAGTCCTCACATAAGATTATGTGAGGACTTGCTCATAGGAAAAGGACTACATATATATAATCAGTTTTTTGAGATTACGGCTTTGTTGAGTTGAGTTGAGTTAATCGGTTTTCTGTCATCTGCCTTGTATACTATAGTTCAATACAAGGCAAGTTTAGAACTTTTGATGAAATGTTAAAAATTTTAAGATTTCATTTTGATATTGAGCAAGATTTATGACCACTATAATCAGCCAATTGACAGCCCGGAGAAGCTCAACCCAAGTTAAAATAATGTAAGGTGAAAGGAAATTACTTTCTCCACCATAGAGGTTCTGATGTACCACGGTGCAACGGCATTACTTCTAATATTGTCCTTTGCCCACTCACAAGCCAAACTTTTTGTAAGCTGATTAATTGCTCCTGGTAATAACAAACAAAAATTACCTCAGCTTTTAAACTTCTAACTCTTCAAATTCACAGTCCACACAAACTAGTATTGAAAGAGTAGACAACATAAATAGAATACCTTTAGTTGCTCCCTGAACAGACATAGAATTTAGCGACACCAAACCAGAGACAGAGGACATGAATACAATGCTTCCTACTCCGGATGCTCTCAATAGAGGATATGCAAGTTGACAGATATGGTAAACAGATTCGAAATTGGTAGTCATTAGGGTTGAAAATTCTTCAGCTGTGAATTCTACCATTGGTTTTCGTATGTTTGTCCCAACATTATTTATCTGTGGATCCAAACATTCAAAGCCAACTCTGTTTGTAAATTTAACGAGCAAGAAAAGCAATTTGAAAGTAATGCATTTTATTTTAACATAAAAACAGAAAAGAAAGGGGAACACAAAACTAAAGGGATCCAATGCACATATGTAAAAGTAGTTCTTACATAGATTGTTGCTAATAAATAATATCAAGTTCACTTAAGTAGCAGTATGTTTTTGAACTAAATGATGTAAATGCTTAACTCTTGTAATTGTGTGGAGATATGATTAATTTGATCTCTCCTTAAACATCATAGGAAATGTCAATAGCATGCATTACAATAAAATTGATACAACTGGTTGACTCAATGAAAAAATCTCTCTAAAATTTCTTCTAAAGAGTCTACCATAAAAAAATCTCTCTGGTTATCAACGACCCTACACTTACAAATGAAAGTAAATTGTAGAAGTTCTGAGATGACGCTATTCAATGGGCAATTGGGTATATGTAGGTCTAATGGCTAGTAAGTAGCAACATTAAAAGTACTTCCAAATCATTGCTGAACTTCTGAGATGATGCTATCAATGGGCAGTTGGGTATATGTAGGCCTAATGGCTAGTAAGTAGCAACATTAAAAGTACTTCCAAATCATTCCCTTCAGCACAACTCAGGAAAATATTACTTACATTCTACAAACCAATGAACATTCATGGGATGTTTGAATCTAGAATCTCTATTTAAATAAAAGATCTCCAATCTGATTGCGATAAGTATTGCGAATGACTCAGAAAATCATATGAACAGTGAAAAAAGGGAATGTAAAATACTCTTATCTAATGACATAGATCATTGAGGGGTCGTTTGTGTTAGCTTTTTCTAAAATCACTGTTGGAGAACTGTCTCTTCACATATCTCTCGGAGTTATGTTCAAAACAAATTTTCATCTTAGAAGTGATTGTGGTAGAAGTTGGGGCCCCCTATCTTTTGCTACAATCACTTCTAACGCCAAGTATCCTATCACTCCTCAAGTTATATAGAAGTGATTATCACTCCATCTCTTTAGAACAAGTGGAATTTTGAGCCCCAAAAGTGATTTTAAGAAAAGCTAACCCAAACAGCCCTTGAGTGCACTTGGTGGGCATGTGCACTTTCACAAGTAGTAGAGAAAGATGTAAACCTCTAAACAAAAATATTAGGGAAAAAAATTAACAATTTTACAATTTTTCATTAAAGA
This sequence comes from Hamamelis virginiana, assembly GCA_017140935.1. Lineage (NCBI taxonomy): Eukaryota > Viridiplantae > Streptophyta > Magnoliopsida > Saxifragales > Hamamelidaceae > Hamamelis > Hamamelis virginiana. Next base: position 346,093 of record JAESVK010001227.1, read on the forward strand.
GAAAAAAAAAAGAAAAAAAAAGACATTCAAGCTAGAAAGGTCAAAAAATAAGACTTCAAAATTTTATGACATACATATGAAGGTGTGGCAGTCTGGCCATTTCTAATTCTGTCTATTATGTCGAACTGAAATTATCCCAAGACATCATGTCAAACTCAAAAAAGAATGACTAAACAAACAAATGACATACACATACCTGAGGTCATGGTTACACAGATCACTTGAAAAATCTTATCCAGCTACTCCTTGATGCATATCCCCTACAATGGATCATTATGGCCTCTACAGAAATTAGAAACCTTCTATGCCTATCACCCATGCAAGATTGGAAAGTAAACAGAATTGTGCATTCGCATAATTTTCTTTAATGATCACCAAACCAAAAAAGGGCTAACTTGATATATGTGCCTATGTGGCTTCCCCAGCCACGTGTTTCTCCACTGAAATAGTATTTTTAGTTAACTTCTGACTTCTTTGAGAACACATTAACATTCTTACTAAGAAAAAAACAAAATGCTTAATTCATTTTCATGCAGAAAATTAGGTCCTAACTTCCACCAAAGCTGCTTTCTACCTTGCCCTTGGATTGTGGTCAGCTACATTTCTTCCCATTTGCCGTTTCTACTCGAGAGTATACATTACCCACATCAATCTAGCCACTTCTGTTCCTGTAAACTACTTGGGTCCATCTAAGTTTACAGTTTACAGAACTTGGAAACAAAAGCATTGAATGCGGGTACAATTTCTTGATTTCAGGATAAATTTGGGGCCTCTAAGGCTTACATTTTTGGCCTCTAAGGTGGCCTCTAAGGCTTTGTTGAGTTATAAATTTGTTGTCTCTCCAAAAGTGGAAAAGATTAGTGAATGTAGAAAGGAAATAAAACCATGCTCAAAGGAACACTACTCCTACAGTGCAAGCATTACTCCACATGAAGTGTTACTTTTCTAATAGACACAGGACACCACACTGATGGGAAACATCACAAAGGGATAAACGAACAGAAAAGAACAGAATACACATACACATACATATATTTGCATGATCTGAAAAGAAGAAAAAAAAAAGAGAGAGGAGGAAATGGGGACATTTACAAGTATGTTCAGCTTTCCATTAAAGACAGTAGAAACAGACTCCATTAGCTTTTCGCGCTCTGCTCGAGACGACACATCACACACTGAACCAGTGACCCCAAAACCCTCATCATCCCAATCTCGCAAGCATCTGTTAAGCTCGGCTTCATTCCGAGAACATGTATGCACCGTCGCCCCCAAACCCAGTAATTCCTCCACAATTGCATGCCTAAATGTACCCAATTAGAAGCTCAGATTAGGGTCTTAAAAGACTCGCCAAGTCCAATTGTATGATAAGAATCAAGCATCAATGCGCCTATATTCTACAGTGTGTGTGTGTGTGTGTGTAGAGAGAGAGAGAGAGAGAGAGAGACCCGATGCCTCGAGTACCGCCGGTGACGAGAGCAGTCATTCCCTGAAGAGACCATCTACTGTTACTTCTGCTGCTGCTATTTGAATGTGACATGTATTGGCTCCCAGTGACTCTTCTTGATCGATACGAACAATTGATTATCAGGGTTTTATGGGTGGTTTCTGAAACTCGCAGATTAAGAGTGAAAATTGAACACTGTGAGGATGAAGAAGGGCGAATGAGCATCTGAGACATGTTAGTGTGCCTGCCTTCCAAAATGAAGTCGTTTGGCGAGTCGAAGCCCTCCCACCCACCACCAATTGCACCGCTCAAAAATGGGCATTCGCCATATGCCATTAAGAATTTTTGGCAAATACAAAGACACAAGATAAAATAAGATTTTTGTTTTTTTGTTTTTTTCCTATGCAAGTATCCTGGATAAGCTTGCGCCCATCAGACTCATGCACCAATCAGGAATAAAATTTTCGAAACAAGACTTGTGTTTTACGGTCCGTGATCTCGGATATTAGTAACGAGTGGAAGTCGAATACGAGACCAAAGGACTTGGTAAGCTCTTAACCCTGCTTGTTCCACCACTAAACTACCTACCTGGGGTTAAAATAAAATAAAATTGATACTTTAAATCTCTTCAGGTATGATATTTTTTCACTTTCATCTTTTATAATTTAAAATTATATTTTAACACTTTCAAATTTAAGTGAGTGCTAATAATTTATTTATCTAGTAGGATGTATTTTTATTTTTATAAAATAAATTATGGATTCAAGCACATAAGAGTACAACAATAACATAAAATTAGGAGGTTTAGAAATAGAATACCTTCCTCTGTGTATTGTCATTAATTAAAAGAAAAAAAAATCAATAATTTTATAGCACCAACAAGTGAATATAATGTTCAAACACATAATAAAATTCGAACCAAGTCCTCGAATAATTGAAAGAGATTTCAATTATCACTGGAACATGGTGGCATTAGGGATGGAGACGCAATTAGTACAGAGCTTTATAATATATTCCCCCAAATTGTTATATATAATTTTTAATTTTTAATTTCCTATTAGTATGGTGCACCAGGCCACACTACCACAGTACTGTTGATAAATTCCTGACTCCATGGCATGTCTAACATTGTTGGAGTTAATTGGAATGAGTTTGTCCCCAAAATTTTAGGGAGGTTTTGAGCAGCCTTTAGTTAAGCATTCAAGTTGAGTGCAATGGACAACTTTTAGCCTCAAGCCTCAGGCCGGTTTCTTGAGTAGTGCTGGTATTCTCATTTCTGGCCTGCTCAAAGCAGAAGGATTGAGCAAATATCCAAGTTGCCAATTAAGTTCCCTACAGGTGTTCAAAAATTGATGGCAGGGGCCCTTAAATCTTGCTGTCTAAAACGGGTGAAGAACTCCTTGGCAGCTTTGTGTCCCCATTAACAAAGATGTTAGTAAAACCAATACGGAGAAAAACGAAGACAAAGGAAAGCTCCCAAGAACATATCTTTACTATCAAATGCAAGTAACATGGAAATCTAAATATGGACCCTCAAAGACACTTTAGACACAATCAAAACCAGTGCAGCCAAGCAGTAGTTAATATCCCATCTTCTCTCTCTCTCTCTCTCTCTCTCTCTCTCTCTCCATATATATATATGTATATATCTAGTCGCGACTTGGGTCAAAGCCATTCACAGTCATCCCACCATCAACACAAATAATCTGGCCAGTTATGTAAGATGCCGCGGGTAGGCAGAGGAATGCCACCAAGGATGAAACCTCCTTTGGATCTCCAAGGCGGCGAAGTGGGGTGCGAGATATGACCTCTGCCAAATAGTCTTTCTTTTCGAGCATCTGGAAGGAAAGGAAAATTTTAATTTTAATTGGGTTAAATAAATAAAAAGGTTCATTTGGCTTAGTAGTTATATTGATTTGATCGAGCTTCATTTATACAAGCAACGCGGCTAGCCATGCCTGTTCTCTTGCTCCAGCAACCACCTCTAGATACCAGTAAGAAGGCACACCAATTAGTATATATTTAGAGGGGCATTGCTATATAGTTCCATTGTTTTAGCCTATGTTTGGATCTTGGAAAGAGTAAGGGAAGGTGAAGGAAAATTATTGAAATTACTTAAGAAAACCCTTTTACAATCAATTTATAGTATTTTCCTTCCCTTTCCCTCTAACTTTCTGTGATCCAAACAAGAGCCTTTTAACATCTTGGAAGAACTTATATAGCAGTGACACTATAGAGCTGAGATATGGCATGCTGTGGGTAGAGGGATTGGGCTATCTATCTAACAATATATCAAGTAAATGAGGTGACAAGAAAAATTACATTCTCTACCATAGAAGTTCTGATGTACCAAGGTGCAATAGCATTAGTTCTAATGTTATCTTTCGCCCACTCGCATGCCAAATTCTTCGTAAGCTGATTCATCGCACCTAAAGAAAAAAAAATCATGACTTTGTTGATCTCCCGCACACAACCTTTCAGAGATTTTGCAATACAGAATGCATATATGCACATATAATTATTACCTTTTGTTGCTCCATAAACAGACATATTATTCAATGACACCACCCCAGAAACAGAGGACATAAACACAATGCTGCCTACTCCTGCTGCTTTCAAAAGGGGATGTGCGAGTTGGCAGAGATGGTAAACAGATTCAAAGTTAGTAGCCATGATACTCGAGAATTCTTCAGCTGTGAACTCTACTGTAGGTTTCCGTATATTTGTCCCTGCATTGTTTACCTGAACACAAAAATGCAAGCATTTATAGGTTTGCTAAATCAAAATTACCATTCAACCACCCATTTTAATTGCTCTCGATTTTCGGCCTTGATGCGTCCTCCCATGGCTTCAATTATAGACACGAGTTTCACATCAATCATGTCTAAGATGTTAGTCTAGTTTCAATCATGAAAGGACACACCACAATAAAAAATAAAGGGTGATTTAACACAACAGTTGTCTTGGTCTAATGGTAACTTGTGACCGTTATGGACGGCAAACAATATCATATGTAAAAAAAAAAAAAAAAAATTGATTGGTTGAATAGCATTTTTGTTAATAAATTAAAAAGAAAAGCTCTCTAGAAATGATGCAATATGACATTTGGTGCTCCGGAATACAAGAACAGAACAGGGATGTTAATTGATCTCATTTATGACATATCAGCAAGAACTATTTACTTACAAGGATGTTCAGCTTCCCATCAAACATAGAAGAGGCAGTGTGCATTAGCTCCTCTCTTTGGGCTCGAGAAGATGCATCGCAGACTGAACCGGTGACCTGAAAACCTTTACTCTCCCAATCCTTTAAGCACCCATTAAGCTCAGTTTGATTTCGAGAACAAGTGTGCACGAGAGCCCCTAGTCCTGCCAGTTCCTCCACAATAGCATGTCTGTATGGATAAAAAGACAAGGAAATTGATATCACAAACATTTAATCTAATATTCAATAATTGAAAATTAGATTATTTCAGTTCAAATATCCCAAAGAGCGCGATTATTTATGCTATTTTTGGATATCGGGAAAGAGTAAGGAAAAGGAAAAGAAAACTCTTTTTTTAAAGCATTTTTAAACTTTCTCTCAGTTTTTTTTTTTTCCCCTCAACTTTCCTGAGATCCAAACAAAACTTTAGGTACCGTGCATTAATTTTGAGAGTGGGCAATTGAGAAAATAAAATAATAATAATAATAAATAAAAAGTGAGGTATAAAGATGAACCAACCCGATTCCTCTAGTTCCACCGGTTACAAGAGCTGTCATTCCCTTGAGAGACCATCTACTATCTCCACTGCTACTCCCTGACTGAGCCATGCTTACCTCTCGATCTTAACCACTCTTCTGATTCTTAACTGAAAATTAACAAAAGAACCACCATATATATATATATATATATATCAGATGATAATAACATATGAAAAAGGACTTTTTCCCTCTTTCCAATTAATATACTCGATCAACCTTGGCAAACTGCCATTTTTATCATTTTTTTATCAAGGTTTCTCTAATGATTCATATAGAGAGTGCCTTCGATAACATGATTCTCATAATTAACAACAACTGGGATACACAAAAATTAAGAAAACTATATATGTATGATGGATAATAAGTCATAACACTCTTGAGTGTTGCCGGCCATCCTTCCACACATACTATATATCCTTTTACCATATTCAAGTGTTCAACTAACTAGCCAGCAAAGTTAATATAAGTAACAAAAGTAACATATACGAGTATAACAGTCATAGCAAAATTTTTTATTTAAAAAAAAAAAAAAAAACTTAGAGATATCAATATTTCGGCAACATAATAGCCTAAGAGCATCCTAATGGAGTGCTATATGAGCTGTCATTGTCAAAATTTGGTATTGGCACTCCCAATAGCTTGCTCTAATAGAGTGTTATTTGGGGCGCCAAATTTTGGCAATGGTAGCCCATCTTACCTAAATTTGGCACCTCAAATGGCATTTGTCATTTGTGTCATCTCATACTTTCTTTTCAAAAAAAAATTGAAAATACCAAAATATAATATTAATGCATTGAAGCACATACAGGGCAAAGCCAGGATTTAAACCTAGACTGGGCTAGTTGGGCTACAAGCCTACAATATAAAACCTAGGCTGGGCTAATTGGGCTATAAGACTACAACCCTACAACATAAAACATATAAGTACAGAGGAAATTTTTTATTTTTGGGCAGAGCTACTTGGGCTATAGCCCAGGTAGCCCACAGGTCACAGTAATAGCTCAGCTCCTGAGCACATAGGTGCCAAAATTAGGCGTTAATGTTGATTTGGTGTGGCAAAGTCAAATTGATACCATTTGTCATGCCAAATTTTGACTTTGGCACATCAAATGACATGAATGCATTCGAGATGCCTATCAATAAAAATAAAATGTTATGTCAATTTTTCGTGAAAGGTGAAAGTTTTAACATTTTACCGTTTCTAAACTACCTTACAAGGCTAACTTATGCTCTGTGTATTTCGAAATGCATGAAAGCAGAAGTTGGAAGTGATCTAAAAAGTGTTGTCTAACCAAATGGTTAATCATATTTAGAACAGTTAAGAGCTAGAGATGAAACTATGGATATATAGAGAAACCAAACCTCTGATCTTTGAGACTGAACTAGAGCAGAATTTAATTGGGCAGAGCGGTGAAAAAATTTGATGAAGAAGATCGATGATGCTTACAGTCTACACAGCAGAGGAAGCAATGCATGCACATACAAGGGAAGGAATATTTATATACATTTATAAGAAGGCCGGACAATTACTCTTTTCTTACTGTTAAAGATGAGATTAAAAAAAACCGTGTCAAATTTCTCTCTCTTAATGCTGACAATATATATGTATGGAAAAATGTAATTAAGAGCTAGCATAGACTTTTGGTCCGTGCCGACTGCCGAAAACGGGTGTGAATCGACGGTCCAGGCCATCTTTTATTAACAGGCCGGTGAGACCCATACGTCTCCTCTTATTTTAGACAATTTTATTATCCAATTTTTTGTTTCACAAGAAATTTGGCCAAAGTGAATTTGAACCAGCATTTCCCAAAACTTACATGAATTTATTTTTTAAAAAAAGTTTGTAGGTATAATATACAGTGTATTTGTGATTTGGTCCATCTGCTCATCTATGTGGTATTGCTACTAGTGGTCCATTTGGATTAGATTAGTTTAATTAAAATCACTTTTAGGGTTCAAAATTATACTAAACGAGATAATAATCATTTCTGAATTACTTGAGTAGTGATAAGTTGATTGGTCAAAGCTGAAACCTCTCATTGTTGCCACAATTACTTCTATTGTAAAATTTTTTATTCGTAAAATTTGGACATAGTTCTATAAAGATATACGAAGAGATAGTTCTCTAAAAATGATTTTACGCAAAGCTGATTCAAATGGGACCTTAGCATATTCCTATTTTGGAGGAACAAGGACTACTTTTCTCTCTTATTACAATTTTTTTGAATTTAGTAGTATAATTTGTGACCATTATGTAAGGCATGAAGTCCATTCAATTTTACTTAATTTGTTTGGATCTTGGAAAGTCCAGGAAGGAAAACCAAAATCATTTAAATTGCTTAAAAATGGATTCTTCTCATGAGCTATCAGTTTAATTAATTTCTTTTTCTTTCCCTTACGCTTTCAAGATCCAAATGGTGACTTAACAATTAAGTGCATATTAGGAAATTTTAAAAACTAAATTAGGTTACATCAACTCTCTTTCTAATTTCTGGTTTTTAAACAAACCATCTCACACTTTTAATGTGGAACAAAAAAAAGAAAAAAAAGTGTCTACCTTATTTTCAATATAAAGCTAAATTGATTTATAGTGGTAGAAAATAAGGATTTACCGAATAGTAGTGAAATATATAGCACATGATTGAGATGGGTATGTTAGGGTGCAAACCTAGTTGGGATGCTAGTCTCCTCCAGTGCCAGTCCTAGGGGTAGGCTCAAGAGGCTACTGCCTAGGGCATTAAAATTTTGACAGTTTTTAGGGGCATCATTTTGAGCTAAAGCTTGAGTATATATGTATTGTATAGGGCATCCCATTAGACATTAACCCAAACCCAAAAGCTCTTAACTCGGCCCTGCAACAAAAAAAAAAAAAAAAAAAGGTATGAGTTTCTTGATCTAAGATAAACAAATTTTTTGGGTAATGTTCTACAATTTAGCCTCTATTTTTTGTTGTTGCATTTTTCCTTAGAGTATTAATTTTCTTGATTTCTTGATAGCATTGTTCTATTTTTGTATAATACATTTATGGAAACTATAGTTGAATTATATTCATTTTAATGGAATTATATTCAAAAGTTATAATCGGATTTTGTTTATTAATGTAATTATATTTGTAATGATGATAGGAGGTTCAGGATGAGCCTATTGAAAACTCTTCTTGTGAATTGATTGTTGATTTATTGCATGTCTTGTTTATTTGTTTGATATATTCGTAATAGTCACAGAAGGCCGGTTCGGGTTGAGTCTTTTGAAAACCCTCATTGTTAATTGATTGTTGTAGGTTTTGTTTATTTGTTTGATATATTTGTAACGATGACAGGAGATTTGGGGTAAGTCGATCTATTGAAAACCCTCGTGACAGGAATTTTTGGAACCCTCCTTGTGAATGGATTGCTGTAGGTTTTCTTTATTAGTTTAAGGAAAATTCCATTTGCCCTCCCTTTTTTGTCTTTCATTTCTGTCTTGCCTCGTGCATTTGACTAATTTGGAATAAGTATTTCGAAAAACCGACCGTTGGATTTGATATTCCACTTATACTTATCATGAATGCAAAAAATTACATTGATCCAATGGTCAGTTTTTGCATTTATGAAAAAAATTGAAAAAAAAATGAAAAATTTGTGAAAAACTGTCACAGTCTATTTTTTGAAAAACCAACCGTTTGATCAATGTGATTTTTTGCATTCTTGATATATATAAGTGAAGCATCAAATTCAACGGTCAGTTTTTCAAAATAACTGATTCAAGTTGGTCAGATGCACGAGGGAGGACAAAAAGGGACGGCGAATAGAATTGTTGTTAGTTTAATTATATATATAACAATAATAGGATGTTAAGGCTAGGCCTATTGAAAATTCTCTTTTTGAATTGATTATTATTGGTTTTATTTTTTTTTTAAAGTATATATATATATATATAATGGTTACTGGAGGTTCGGGATGAGCCTATTGAAAACCCTATTTGTGAATTGCTAGTTATAGGTTTTAGATAATGAGATTAATTAAGGTTCAAGAACAAAAATTTTACAGCAAATTTTTTTTGTCAATACATAGTAGGGGCAACACTTTAGTAGTTTGCCTAAGGCATCCAAAATTCCATGGCCGGCCCTGGTCTCCTCTTTGATGCCTACCATCCTCTTTTCTTGGAAAAAAATAATAGTCAGACTAATCTTCTGTTAATCAATGTATTTGTTATAACCACTTGTATTTGTTAAAACCACTTGTAGCTATCCACTTGACATGTAAACCGTGTATATATATCTACAGCAATCACAAATGAAAGTAAGATTTTCAGCAATTGTTTCTTTAGCTTTAACTTGGTATCAGAGCCTAATAAGGAAAATTGGCCATGGCTTCCTTCAACACCCAATCTGATATTACATCAAACCTTTCATCTACACCCACACCCTTCACGTCCAACCCCTCCTCCCTCTCCAATGCACATCACTTTATTTCTCTAAAACTCATCTCAACTAATTTTCTTTATTGGAAAATTCAACTTCTTCCATATCTTCGTGGTCAAGATCTCCTCGGCTTTATTGATGGCTCTATTCCTTGTCCTACAGCAAAAATCACAATTGATGGTAAAGTACTACCTAACCCTGATTATATTACCTGGACTCGTCAAGATCAACTCTTAATGAGTCTCCTTATCGTATCTTTATCAAAGGATGTTCTTCCACTTGCCGTTAGCCTTAAAACTTTCCGTCAAGTTTATCGCACCCTTGAAACATCTCTTGCTTCCACTTCGAATACTCGCATAATGCAACTTCACATGGACCTTCACACCCTGAAACAAGATGACAAATCTGTTTCCACTTATCTTAATCAAGCCAAATCCTATGCTGATGCTTTACATGCTACTGGTCGCCCACTTTCTCTGGCTGATCTCAATATCTACATATTGAAAGGTTTACGATCAGACTTCAAAGACTCTGTCACCACTATCACTGCTAGACCCGAGCCCACCTCCTTTGCCGAGCTTCATAGCTTGTTGCTTAGCCATGAATTTATTCATGTCGACTCATTTCCCAACCTTATTATCTCAACTCCCACGGACCAAACACCTTATGCCAATATAGCTCAACGGGACTCTGCCCCATCCCATCCCACCAATCGTGGTCGTGGGCGTGGGTCTAATCGCGGTCGTGGTCTATCTTAGGGAGATGCTTACTCCCATGGTGACAATCAAGTCTGCTGTCAAATCTGTTAGGGCACAAACCATACTGCTGCTAATTGTTACCATCGCTACAATCACACCACTCCTCCATCTGCAAACATGACCGCCATTAATGCTCCCCCTTCTTATAAGGAATGGTTTCCTGACACAGGGGCTACGCACCATGTCACTTCGGATTTAGCAAGTCTATCTTATCATGATGAATATAGAGGCTCAAATCAAATTCGAGTTGGTAATGGTAAGGGGTTACCTATTTCGCATGTTGGTTCCACTAAACTCACTACACCCAACACTTCTTTTCTTCTATCTAATGTTTTACATGTTCCTAAAATTATTAAGCCCCTGCTTTATGTTCATCAATTTACAAAAGATAATGCATGTTTCTTTGAATTTCTTCCCTCCCATTTTCTTGTTAAGGATCAGGTAACTCAGAAAACTCTGCTTCGCGGGGCGAATGATGCTGGTCTCTGCAAATTTTTTGTTTCCTCTCATCCGTCATCCATTTGCGCTTGCAACAGAACGAGCGTCATCTGATTGCTGGCATGGTCATCTGGGTCATCCCCATAATCGTGTTCTCCGTCAAATCCTCACGTCCAATAATCTACCATGCTTTTCTCAACTTGGAAAATTTGAACTTGGAAACTTGGAAAATTTCCGTCAAATCCTCACGTCCAATAATCTACCAATAATCTACCATCTGATTGCTGGCATGGTCGTCTGTGCTCGGCTTGTCAACTTGGAAAATTTTCTAGGCTTTCTTTATCTGTTACGAATTCTGTCAGTTCAGCTCCTCTAGACTTAATTTTCACTGATGTATGAGGGACCTTCCCCAATTTTGTCTAGTGAAGGCCATTGATATTTTATAACTTTTCTTGATGATTATTCAAAATATTTATGGTATGTGCCATTATTCCAAAAATCTAATGTCTTTAGCATTTTTCATTCTTTTCAAGCAATGGTTGAACGTTAATTTCAGTCTAAAATTGAAGTAATTCAATCTGATTGGGGTGGTGAATATCGCAAACTCTCTAAATTTTTTAATACATGTGGCATTGTTCATCGCTTACCATGTCCTCACACCCATGAACAAAATGGTTTTGTTGAACGTCGCAACAGGCATATTGTTGAGACTGGTTTAACCTTACTTGCTCATGCGCATGTTCCCAACGTTTTTCGCATTTTGCGTTTGAAACCGCGGTATACCTAATTAATAGGATGCCTAGTCCTGTTTCTAATCATGTGTCTCTAGCTAGTTCAACGTATTTTTAATCGCCCACCCAATTATTCCTTCCTTCAGATTTTTGGTTGTCTGTGTTTTCCCTTTTTAAGGCCGTATAATCGTCACAAAATTGAATTTTGTGTTTTCCTAGGTTACAGTCCACATCATTTGGGTTATCGTTGTCTTGATTCGTCCAAGATGGATCTACGTTGCTCGGCATGTACGGTTTGATGAAACCTCCTACCCTTATTCCCACAAATCCATTCTTGGTCCTCCACCATCCATTCCTAATCCTCCAAATTCATCTCGTCCATTGAATTTTTTTTCCTTGGTTATCAACTCCTACCCGTATCCACTCTCCCATACCTATCTTATCATCTCACCAGAAACCACCTCCCACTAAACCAACTTCACGTACTCACGGCATTGGCTCCATTCCCTAGTACACGTGATGCTGCGCACACACCTCTCAATCCTCTTTAATTCCTAAAATCACGCCAACCTCAATCCTCTTGAATTTTTTCAGCAATTGTTTCTTTAGCTTTAACTTCTTCAATTGGTCAAACTTTTTTATTTTCCAAATTAATATTTCCAAGTCCTATCTCGAATATATTTTTCTTTTTCTTTTCTTTTCTTTTCTCTTCTCTTTTTAATACCATGTACATCAATTACAACAATTGAATTTAGAAGATGCGAAAATCAACCCAAGCCCTTCTCCTCCCACCAATTGGGCTCAACTATTTCATATATAGCAAATTAAAAGGTGCAATATGCAAATATTTGAGAAATTATTTAGTGCATCGGGCATAATGTCCGACAAGAAACAATCACTCTGTCACGTACGAGATAATCATTTGATGGGGTATTGTATTTTGGCCAGTGCATGAAACATGTTTTCTTAATCTCAATAAAACAAAATTCTTTCCTTCCTTTCACATTGGTATTTTTCACATCAATAAATTAAAGTAACATTTTTATTTTTGCAAGATTATTAAAGCAATTCGTCCATATAAGATGGGTGGTCAAGACAAGAAAAATATGTAATTAATTGGCCGGAGTCTACACCTTCACATGTACGTCCTATGATTGAAATCACGCTAACATCTTAGACATAATTAACGTGAAACTCACTCCTGTGATTGGAAGCTCCAATCGTGAGAAAATACGTCAAGATAGAAAATGGGGTTGAATAGCATTTTTATGCGTGTATATATATATACCACTCCAAAAATTTGAATCCTCAATAGGAAATGTCCACAAAATTGAATTTAATTTAAGAGTTTTGAAAGCGATATTCAACAAAATTCTTGGTCTCAACTTTCAACTCAAAGTTTCTTCATACTCACACTAACTTGGAAATTCTTACTAGGAGACAAACATGTGAACCCAAGTCTAAGAAAGGATGACAAGTCAAATAATCAAACAAGGAGCTTGTTTTCAAATAAAACAATGCAGCTTCCTCGCTTCATCCGAGTTCTCTATTCACAATATGTAGAGGCATGGACCCATGCCTATTGTTTTGTTCCAATAATGAATGACTTGGCTATTCTCATTCTTCTTTTTCTTCTTCTTCCTTTTGACTAAGATAGTCTATGGTCCAAAGGAAAGAAAAGGAAATGGAAATTTTCATATTTTTATTCTAAATTAGCTAGGGATTTGGCGAACATGGGCTTCAAATTAACTCCATAAGATGGAGTCTCCAACCAAATCCATATTTTATTTATTTATTAATTTATTTATTTTCTAGAGGGAGATGTATGTTCAAAATATCAATATTTTAATTTTGGATAATCACTTAATGCTACTTTTTGAATTTGAAAAAGTGATAGGTAGATTGGATGAACTGCTTATCAATTTCATGTTCGCAAAAAATAATAATGATACAACTGTTGGTTTATGAAAACACTTACTAGGAAAAAAATTGCAATATTTTGAAAAACCAAAATGTCACAATTTTTATGTAAGAAACCAACCGTTGGATTATTGTGATTTTTTGAAAATATGAAATTAATAAACAGTTCATCTAATTTAACGGTCAATTTTTCAAATATACTCTACATTTGGCCCTATTGAGATATCCCTTATAAAATAATATATATAATGTATAGAAAATTTTCAAAAATTGGCCCCCCTTCCCTTCCCTTCCCTGCCTTCCCTTTGGTTCTGCCCCCGGAGAGATGAGTGTTAGAGTCAAGATAGGATGATGAAAGGATTAGAGAGATGAGGTGTTTAGAGGTGAGGAATTAAATCAATTGTTAAGATATTAAAATTGAAAAATTGAAATGCAAAATATCTTTTAATGGTACGGTAAATTTACATAAGGGCATATTTAGAATAAGGAAATGCCGCATGTGTTTGGAAAACACTCTATAGGGGTGGCTTAAAATCCGTCCCATCTTTGTTCCCACCAAGTAATTTGTTTTTACACCTTGGCCTAGACCTCATCCACATCCCAGCTAAATGCGTTATTGACTGGTTCTATATATATATGTTGATTATTGACCGATATATGTTGAAGGACTCACACTGTGGATCGGATTCAAAAAAGCAAGGTTTACTAGAAACTAGAAAGAAAAAGCAAGGTTTACTCCATTTTCAAATTTTCATATTATAGAGTAAAGAGAGAATGATTGAAAGTTCCCACTGACAAATCTTGAATGGGTGAAGCAAATAAGACGCTCAATTATAAGGAAGACTAGGTAGTAGCTTCTATTTTAATCAAGTAGTTATGTCTTGTTGTATGACTGCAATGGACATATCAATCGATCATCGATCAGCTGAGTGGCCATTTAAGTCCAACTTTGACATGGAATCATATAGTGCGACGATACGTATATGGACCGTCAATCAGTTGACTGCGGCCTGCAGGCACTTTAACAACTTTTTGGACAATTGGTTCTAGCTTGTATATAAGAGGTATATATATCTAATCTTGTTACAGGCAATAAAAATTGCTAGAGGCATCACCTCTTCTAGCTAATACGTACAGTTTTATATATCATATTTTATATTAAATCAACCTCAGAATTCAGAAATTAGTAGTGCAATGGATAAGGTAGCTCAATATAGGATGTGGATGAAAAGCAAAAGCAGCAATAAATCTCATTTTGAAGCATCATCGGAAGCTTTTGGTGCCTTGATATGGCCACGAAGATCTTATAATTGCAGTTTCTGTAGAAGAGAATTCAAGTCAGCTCAAGGCTTGGGTGGTCACATGAATGTCCACAGAAGGGAAAGAGCTAGGCTTAATAATCAGCTGTCTCCTAGACCTAGTTCACATGATCAATCAATGGTCTCTTCTAGGGTTTCAGCCCCATCCAGTACTTTAAAGAACTACATGGTCTCTTCTATTATTAAAGAACACAGCAAGGTGCCCTTGTTCTCTTCACCTCCATTATCTTGGTCTGATTCTATTACAACAAGAGATTTCAGCATCTCTGATTCCATAATAGATGGAGAGGATAGTTCCTTGAAGCCATATTCAGAAGTCCGGAATGAAGGTGATGAACAATCAATACCATTTTTCCTCATACCATGTTCATTTAGCAGAAATCATCAATCATTGGAGACCGTTGGGCTTAGTCGGGGTACAATTGAGGACTTAGATCTTGAGCTTAGGCTTGGTGACCGGCCAAAGGTGAAGTAGAATTGCAGATATTTATCTTGTATGGCTTGGGTCCTTTTCATTTCTTAATTTTTGTTTGTTTGCTTGTTTGTTTTTCCCATATGTCTTCTTTTTCTCGATCACTAGCCTTCAATTTTGTGGCCAAGGCCTGTTATTCTTGAAACTAATCTAGCTTTTGGTTCTAGCTAGCTTATACGTACGGAGTATTATTTTCCAAATCTTATAATGTGTAAAAAAAATCATCTTTGAAATAAAAAAAGTATGGAGATCGATCCATATATACAATATTTATAAATCCTTTCTTCTCCGTCTATTACTATCTTTGCATAGGTACATTATGGTGAAATTTTTAAATTGGTTATGAAGGATTTTGTTATATGCGTATGCAGGGGTGGGAGACAACTGGCTTATAGAGAAGGGGGCCATGCCCCCCTTGTTTTTGGGAAAAAAAATATTGTAGTTCATATACTATTTAAGTTTCCATGTAAATTAAATAAATTTTCTTTATTGGCACCCTCTATAATTTATGAAGATCTACAATTTGTTTCTCAAACTTTTGTTTCTTTTTTTTGTTTTTTTGAGAAAAAAAAAAAAAAAAACTATGTATATATATACATACAGAAATGATCAAGTCAGCGTATACTTATATAAGCTTATGTAAGCATGAAAGCCTATAGATAATAGTGGGATACATATTCTGAAAAACTGACTGTTGGATTAGATATTATACTTGTGCATGTCATGTCTACCAAAAATTACAGTGATCCAACGGTCAGTTTCTCTTAAATGTCACTGAGAAAAATTGTAACAGTTTTTAGCGATCACAGAATTTCATAGCTATATTTTGAAATTCTTACACTGGTATTTTTGGCATGCAAGACATCCATAATTACAGTATCTAATCTAACAGTCAGTTTTTCCAAATATACATTTCACCGTGATTCTTTGTATATATTTAGTATTTGATATTTTGACAAAATAAGTATATATATATACAAAACTTCTAATATAAGGTGCACCTGATGCTTCTTGCATCAAGTGCCCTCTTGTAGAGCCACTTGCGATGAAAATTTTGAAAAACTGACTCGCAAATAGGTCTACAAGAGCACCTGATGAAAGAAGCATCAGGTGCACCTTATATTAGAAGTTTTGTATATATATATATACTATTTTGTCAAAATATCAAATACTAAATATATACAAAGAATCACTGTAGAATGCATATTTTGAAAAACTGACTGTTGGATTAGATACTCTTATCATGTATGTCATGTCTGCAAAAAATCACAGTGATCCAACGGTTGGTTTTTGAAAAATGTAACTTTGAAAACTATGACTATTTGTTCTTTAAAATGTTATCATTTTTTAGCAGTCAGTTTTCTCAGAAACCAACCGTTGGATCACAGCGATTTTTAGCAGGCATGACATACATTATAGGGGAATCTAATCCAATGGTCAGTCTTCCAAAATTTACAGTGCAAGTGACTCTACAAGAGGGCACCTTATGCAAGATGCATCAGGTGCACCTAACAATAGCACCTCTATGTGTGTGTGTGTGTAATGAAACGATCAAAATGCTGATATAGCCAAAATTAGCAAACACTCAAATGGCATTAGATCTTGACCATTTGAGTGATGATCTAAGCCACATGAGAGATCTAATGGTCATTTAAGTGTTTGCTGATTTTGCCTACGTCAGCAAATGTTGACTAGATCATAACTATAACTATATATATATATATATATATATACACAGAAATGTTACAGTTAGGCCGGCCTGACTGTGGCTTCATCCGGTCACCCTCATTTAAGGGGTGATGCAAGTCACGGTTTCATATTTCGACCGTTGGATTTCCTATTCATGCAGTGTTTGTCATGCCTACAAAAAGTTACAGTGATCCGACGGTTGGTTTTTGAGAAAATTGACTTTGAAAAAAATTGGAAAAAAAACTGCCATTTTTTATTCTTTGAATTCCAGTTTTTTTTCAAAGTCAGTTTTCTCGAAACCAACCATCGAATCACTGTGATTTTTTGCAGGCATGACAAGCACTACATGAATAGGAAATCCAACGGTCGAAATGTGAAACTATGACCTGCATCACACCTTAAATGGGGTGACCGGATGCAGCCACAGTCAGGCCGGCTTAACTGTAGCATATTTATATATTGTATTTGATCTTTTTTCTATATGATTTCAATGTCATTCCATGGACTTGCATTTGTTCATAAATTTCTTTCGAATTTCATGTTTTTTAAGTATCCATGTGTACACACAAATTTTGTATCCTGTAATCAAACGAACAAAAAAAGTGCACAAATTATCAATATATATATACAGACATGATAATATAAGGCCGGCCTTACGCAAAATTGCGTAAGGTCGGCTCCATATGGCTAATTTTATATCACAGTTCATAAAACTGACCGTTGGATTAGATGTCCCACCTCTGTATGTCATGCCTACAAAAAATCACAGTAATCTGACGGATGGTTTTTAAAATATGTCATTATGAAAATATGTAACTTATTTGTTTTTCAAAATATCACCATTTTTTGAACGGCAGTTATTTCAAAAACCAATCGTCAAATCACTGTGATTTTTTGCAGGCATGATATACAGAGGTGGAGCATCTAATCCAACGGTCAGTTTTATGAACTGTGATCTAAAAGTAGCCATATGGAGCCGACCTTACGCAACCTTGCGTAAGGCCGGCCTTATATTATCATGTCTGTATATATATATATATATATATATATAATATATATTGTATTTGATCTTTTTTCTATATATATATATATATATATATATATATATATTATCATGGACTTGCATTTGTTCACAATTTTTTTTCGAATTTCATGTTTCATAAGTATTCATGTGTACACACAAATTTCGTATCCTGTAATCAAATGAACAAGAAAAGTGCATAAATTATCAATTTATTAATTTATGTAAAAATTGGTACAATCCTGTGTATATTTGTATTCTTTACAAAAGAATATAGTTATCCTCTTATTAAATCTTCGACGTGATCTTGATCCAAAAGCGGTGAGTGTTTGATCTTGAACCAAGAGACTTATAGGCTTGATGTTGATCCAAGGGGCGGTTGACAGTTGTTCTTGAATAAGACTTCAGAGATGGAAGACTCTGCACTTGTGTCTTGTGCTTGATGAATCTTTCAAAAGTTGAAGGATATTTGAAGGTTGAAAGTCTGTAGTTTGGCAGAGCTCCAATACTTTGGTTGTTTGAAGATCCCTTATAATGAATATGAGCCACATATTTATAGGCAAGGTTGGGACTCTTATTTTTTGGAATCCCAAATTTGAATTCCTTAATTTAAGGGATGATTGCTAATTAAAGAATATTTGATTTTCTTATTTTTGGCATTTAATTTGAATTTGAATTTAAAGTTAAATTTTATGAAAGATTGACTCATCATGTGGTGATGTGGCCTTTCATGTGTTGACATGTGTCAGTTGCTATGGGCCACTCTTTTTTTTATGAGTCACATGTACGCATGTCAGTTTTGTGGGACCAATGCTAATTTTAAGCTTACTTTATTGACTAGTCAAAGGGTCAATCTTTTGAATTGTTGACACTTGACTAATCAAACAGTGATTTGCTCTCCACCAATTTTTTAATGTCTAAGCCATGTATTAAAACCATTATAGGTATTCTATGTGCCTCTTTTTTCCAAGTGTATTCCATGTGCCTTTAAAAGGTCTACCACTTGATAATTTTTTTGAAAGAGTGGATAAAAAGAAAAAAAAAATTTGGGCCCTAAACACAAATTTTGGTTCCGCCCTTATGCATACATGACTACATGCATGGGCGGTGGAGAGACAAAACCATGGTGAGTTCCTTGTTTTGGCACGCTGGCTCACTAATGAGCTATCCTTCAACTAAATAAACCGACCAACATACAAAAATATTCTGTACACACAAATTCTGTGTCCTGTAAATTAAAAGAACAAGGAAAATATGGACATGTGTAATTTGTATTAATTTATGAAAATTAATGAGTACAATTCTCTGTTGGGTATATTATTTATAAAAGAATAAAATCCTCTAATTAATTCTCCTTTGATAGCTTGATGATCCAAGGGTTAGGATAGCTTGATCTCGAATCCGGTAATGGCTTGATATTGTTGATGTTGATCCAAGGGCTAGAATAGCTTGATCTTGAATCTGGTGATGACTTGATGTTGATTCAAGGACAATGATCACTTGATCTTGAATCGAACAGGTTTTATTGGCTTGATTTGATTCAAGGGCGACGATCGCTTGTTTTTGAATCAAGCTTCGGAGTGGAAGATTCAGCATTTGTGTCTTGTACTTGTTGAATCTTTCAAAGTATTGATGAATGCTTGAAGGTATAGAGTTTGACAGAATTTCGATTCTCATGATGAATGTCTGGAGTTTGGCAGCACTTCAATACTCTGGAAAAGCCTTCATTTTCTTGAATGAGAGCCTCCTATTTATAGAAAAGTTGATGCTCATCTTCAAAACCCACATGAATTTTGATAAGCTACCCTTGTTTGTGGGACCCACCAGCCTTGAATTTGAATTATTGACCACTCAGACTTTTTGATCAATGACTGATCAGACGGTAATATATATTTCACTAATTTTTTTGATGTCTACACATCCCAACACCGATTCCCTTTGTTTTCCCTTTGTTTTACTGTATATATATTATCATATAATACAAAGATGTTAACATAATTAAATAATACCTTAAACACACGATACCACACGTACGTTTCTGCTCGCATCCCAACGAACTTTTCTTCCCATCCAAAAACCTCCAAGAAAATGCCACCAACTCCCCTGAATTATTTAAATAAAGTACTAGATTCCCCTTCTTTTCAAAATCAGAGATGGTGATATTATTATTATTATTGCATCCCTAAAATCAATCGTTAACTACGCGCGCGTCTTTTCTTTGTCCTTTAGTACGTACTGTTAGTTATTGCACCCTCACGAACGACAAACCCTAGAGGCCAAAACGAATATCTTATAAATAAAAACCTTTGCAACACTTGGGGAGAGGGAGAGAGAGAGAGAGAAAGAAACAGGGATACTTGTACGTACCAGTCATGCTTTGAGACGTTTGAACTAAATCTTGATGTAGAACTTCGGGATTAAATTATTTCAGAACAAAAGGCAACAATTGTTCATGTGTTGCTTTTTGTCATTTGTTAGTGATATTGAATGAAAGAACAATTTGTTTGTGGCTTAATAGAGTGGCCAAGAGGCTCAAAAAGAAAATACTCCAATTAAATATAAGCTGTACCCAACAAATAATTTTTCTGTTAAGTCGTCGCATCGTCCTCGTCTTCTTCTTTTCTTTTCTTTTTTTTTTTTTTTCACTTTTTGAGCTTATATTAAGGAGTTAAAATTTAGAATGCAATATGATAAAAATGGAAAAATTCATTCTAACATACTTTTTATTCTTTCTTTCCATGTATGTCCAACCTATCAGATATTCTGCTTATAAATATCATATATGCATGTATGTAAAAAATTATATCGATCCAAATGTCAGTTTTTCATTTTGAAAATAAAAATTTGTAAAACATAATGAAAATTTGTGAAAATTAAACTGTTCTAGTCTAGCATTTTTTTTAGGGATATTTGGCCAAAAGTCCTATTTTAGACACTTCCCTTGAATAAAGTTCATATTTATGATTTTTAATGGTTAAAGTCGTATTTAAATTAATTTTAATGTCTAAAGTCCTGTTTTTATAAAATATATTTTTTTAGTGACAAAATTACCCCTATGAGACATGGGCTGTTTACTTTATTTTTTTTTCTTTTTTTTCTTTCCCCCCTCTCTCTCTGCTGGTTAACCACCTGCACGCCGGCATCAACCCATCATCCATTGGCTTTCGCCGGCGAGCTCTGTCTCCGTCTCCGGCTCAGATCAGCGGCGAGGTTCTTCCAGCGAGCACCACAACGCCTCATCCTCTTCTTCTTCCATTTCTTCTTCACTCTTTGCTCAAATTTGCCCAAATAGTTGCAGATCGGCGTGAAGAAAGCTCATCTTCTTCTTTTTTTCAGCGGCGAGCTTCTTCTTCTTCGATCTCACTGGATACCTTAAGTCCCTTGGCTTCTTCAAATTTCTTGGCTGATCGGCTGATTAGCCAACCCGTGCTCTCCCTCTCCGGCCGATCTCTGACGCCTGAACATTCCTGCCGACGATATGATAACCTTCCAACCGAAGCCTGCACTAGACATCTGTATCTAATTATTAAGCTGATTAGAAATGGCGACCACATTGCATTTATGTGGAGTTAAAACTCCCTACTGTCCTGCTTTTTCGAAGAGGTCTTTGCGTTGTGGACCTTTAAGGTCGCAGCAGCTTAATTTTGCTCTGTGTGTCGCTTCGGAATCTAGATCATGTAGAATTGTAAAAGATTCTTGTAGAAGAAGAGTTTTGAGGGTGGTGATCGAGTTGCAGGGGAGGAACTTTAGATGTTCTTAAAAAGAATGAAACAGAGAATCAAAGTTGTGATGAGGTTGTGGAGCAATTTACATGTGTCATGAAGTTTGAAGGATCCTTTGTGGCCTCTGCAGAGAGGATGAGAGAGGTTGCTGACCTTATTCTCAGCTTTCCGGATGAGATCGAGACCTGTAATTGTTCTCTCTGCAATGGGAAAGACAACTAACAAGCTTTTACTAGTAAACATATATAGCTTTCAGTTTTTTTTTTTTTTTTTTTTGGGGGGGTTTGTTTCTTTGATTGTTTGTTTTGTAGTCTCAATAAGAGTTATCGTAGAATTTATTGCTCTTATATTAGGCTGGAGAAAGGGCTGTCGGCTGTGGTGTTACTAATGTATTGAGCATGGATGAGTTGAGCTTTGTAAAAGAATTGCATCTCAGACAAGAACTAAGAACTCTCTTTGCTGTTTTGGATATCGAGAACCAAAATTCCATTTTACTATTGCGTAGGGAAATGCATTTTCCAGCACAGTGAAATACATTTATGGAGTAATGAAACGAGTTTCCGGCGTAGTGAAACGGGTTTGCAGCATAGTAAAATCTGGGGTTGGGATGAAGGTGACGTTGAAGGTTATTGGGAATGAAGGTATTTTTGTCCAATTCATGCCAAAAGGACTTTTGGCATAAAAGATCTTTGGGGGAGAATTTAAGCATGAAAAGCTTCTAAAATAAAATATTTGTCCAATTTCTCCTTTTTTTCAAACAAACTATTGGATCAATGTGATTTTTTACGTGCATGATACGTATAAGTGGAACATTTAATCCAATGGTCGGTTTTTCAAAATACCTATTCTAAGTCCGACACATGAGGGAGATTAAATAAAATAAGAGAAATAAAAATAGAAGAAGACAGACAATTAATTGCATTGGATTGAAAAGGAAATATGAAGAAGCAACCCACCTTTACAATGGGCAACCCGGCCGCATGAGGCTAAACTGAAAGTGATATTTTTACTTTTTAACAAAAAGCTAGGTAACAAGATAAATATAAAAAATTTGAAAGAGAGAGATGTTTCGGCCAAGATGCGATGCCGACTGGCCCAGCCTGAGTGTTATGTGGTTTGACAGAAACCACCTTCATGGTTTGTTTAATTGATCAAAAGTAATAGGCCAGGAAAAGACAGAAGAAAACTCTGAA